>OZ030008.1:2322500-2687500 GCA_964023405.1 Apodemus agrarius | reverse complement strand
CAGGGCAGATGAGGCTTCCCCCGCCCCCACTCACCCCTGGGAGCCCAGCCCTCCAACTGGAGGAGGTGACAGAACACAGCAGCTCCAGGCTCTTTCTGGCTGCGATTGCAGGTGTGAGGAGCAGAAGACAGGTGATGTCCTTGAGCTTGTCCCGTCCAGCAGTCCAGTACCCCAGCTGGGCTCTGGCTGCAGCAGGCCGGAGAGCGGACGAGCGCAGGAGCCTGAGATCCCGATCGCTGCATCCAGGGCTACGCAGCCTGGTGTGTTCAAACCCCTCTCTCCATCTCAGGGTCTTAAAACGAAAACATTGAGTCTTACCTCAGTGGACTTTAGGGCCACAGAGTCAGGGAGCCTCCTGCCTGGATATACAGTGTCTGTTGTCTGTCCACTATAAGCAGGGGCATGCCTATATTCCTATGTTTTATCACATGTGCCAACTTGGATCTCTATTTTTGTTGTTGTTTTTGTTGCTATTGTTTGTCAAGACAGGGTTTCTCTGTGTAGCCCTGGCTGTCCTGGAACTCACTCTGTGGACCAGGCTGGCCTCAAACTCAGAAATCCACCTGCCTCTGCCTCCCAAGTGCTGGGATTAAAGGCGTGTGCCACCACTGCCCACGAGGACCCCTATTTTTGAGCATGTGCATTGAGAAGCCCCCGGGCTATGCTTAGGTTCTGCTTCTCTGTAGGTGCCTGCCTGGAGCTGGGCTCAGAGGGAAGCCTCTCTGCCTCCTGTCTGGTAGCTGTGCTGGGTACAGAGGGTGAGAGCAGTCTGTAAGTGTTAGGCTACCGTGACAACCTCAGGGCTCAGCTGTATTGAGGTGGGGTGGTTGTACTGTTTTCTTACTTAGTGTGATGATTTGTGTCGCAGTAAATATGAAAAAAGAACATCCCACCAACTGTCCCCAGCGGTGCCGGACCACGCTTCCGCGATGGTGGGGAGTTCTTTTGTTTAAATATTTCCCACAACAGATTTTTATATGCTCAGCCCAGGGAGTGGCACTATTAGAAGGTGTGTCCCTGTTGGAGTAGGTGTGTCAATGTGGGCGTGGGCTTAAGACCCTCATCCTAGCTGCCTGGAAGTCAGTCTTCTACTAGCAGCCTTCAGATGAAGATGTAGAACTCTCAGCTCCACCTGCACCAGGCCTGCCTGGATGGTGCCACGTATCTTGGTGATAATGGACTGAACCCTTGAACCTGTAAGCTAGCCCCAATTAAATGTTGTCCTTAAAAGAGTTGCTTTGGTCATGGTGTTTGCTCATGGCCATAAAACCCTAACTAAGACACTTATGCCCTGTAAATCCAAGCTCAAGGGACAGTGGACCTGCTTGTTGGGCCCCTCTACTGACAGGAGCACCCTGGAAAAGGAAGCTCTCCAGAAAGACGGGAGCCCTTTCCTAAGGCAGTGACAAGTCCACACATGTATATGACCAAAGAAAAAATGGAAAACAAAATGGGACGGAAAGAAGAAAGAATTCCAGAAAGAGAGAAGCCATCGCATCTGACCGAAAAATGACTTTCTTTGGGAAACATGCTATTTTTACTTATTTAGAACTTGCTTGCACCACTCAATCCTTATCTCGGAGTGCTGATTTTTAAACTAAATCAAAATAAGGTAATGTTTTCAAGTGACTGCCCACCTCTGTGAGCTCTCTCTGCCTATAAACAGGAAATCTAGAGCAGAATTTTTGGAAACTCATGCCTCTTCTACATCTGCAAATGGGAGGGCCCATGTCTTGTCCCTTGAGCTGGTGGTGGCTGCCCTCATTTCCCAGATCATGCCCTGAGGATCTGCAGCTCCCTTCTGTCTTCACAGGCTGTTCAGCAGATGAAGACAAAGGGACAGAGACCAGAGGGTAGGTCAGAGGCCCAGTGGCCTGCCTTCTCACCTCTGTTAGATTACATGCTCCCCTCAGCCTAGTACTAATTCCAGCCAACCCGGGTCAAGGGGGCACTTAATGGTACAGGATTGTGTCTGTCCCTATGGAGGCATAGTCTGTTTGCTCAGCCCTTCACAATGAGATTCCTTTTTTTAAATGAAAAAAATTTTAAAGAACTATTTATTTATTGTATGTATGTATGTAAGTGCACTGTAGCTGTCTTCAGACACACCAGAAGAGGGCATTGGGTCACATTACAGATGGTTCTGAGCCACCAAGTGGTTGCTGGGAATTGAACTCAGGACCTCTGGAAGAGCAGTCAGTGCTCTTGCCTGCTGAGACATCTCTCCGGCCCCCACAAAGAGATTCCTAAGAGGAGTTGCCAAGCCTGAGGAGAGGGGAAGGACTCACACAGAGAAGCATGAGTCCTTTGAAAGGCCACCAGAGCCAAGAAAGGATTAAAGGCCAGAGCAAAACAAAATCCCTGGCCACACCCTTCTGAAACCAGAAACCTCTCTCAGCCCCCCACTTGCCACGTCAGAGGACAGGTGTCCCCGAACCCTCTAACAATGGGTTCCCCAGGAACCACCTCTTTAGATCTCTAAAGCAGGGAGCCTCTAAGCACCATATGGATTTTCACATCCCCAAGAGTGTGAGACCCGAGCTCCCAGTGTCTGTTTCTTGTTCCTGGCTCTGTTCTAAATTCCAGGCAAATACCACATAATCCGAGGGCATCTTATCTCTGGGACAGAAGTTGTATTTACTGGCGGACCTTACACCATCTATTTCTTCTTTTATTTCTTTTTTTCATTTTAGCCCTCTCATTTTTTCAAAATTACCTTTACATTCTTCAATGTCTTGCTGCAGAATTCCAGAACAAGGACAGAGACAGGTGTGTCTCTGTCCTTAGACCTAGCTGCCTGGAAGGGAGTCTTCTGCTAGCTGCCTTTGGAACAAGAGGTAGAACCCTCAGCTCCTCCCGCCCCAAGCCTGCCTGGATGCTGCCATGTTCCCACCTTGATAATAATGGACTGAACCTCTGAACCTGTAAGCCACCCCCAACGTTGTCCTTTATAAGACTTGCCTTGGTCATGGTGTCTGTACACAGCAGTAAAACCCTGACTATGGCAGTGTCTCAGCCTTTTACCTGTACCTAGGTGCTGCTGATCTGCTGCCTTGGATGGTTCATTTGTCTACACTAGAGCCCCTACTGTTGCGGGACATGTCAAAGGAGGGTACACAGTTTCTACAAATAGCCAGCTCCCAGCTACTCCTCAATCTCCAATCCCTCCCCAGCAGTGTCTCCTCTGTCTGTCTCTCATTCCTTCCCACCATGAAGTTAGCACATTTTCATTGAGAGTTCTGTGCAGCTAAGAACTATTTCATACAAATGTTAGCTTTGCCCATCCCCTTAGGTGAGCATTTATCTCTGGGACACCTGGGTACTTCTGGCCCCTGTTTTGGACCTTGGCAATGTATGAGGGATGGTTTCTTCCTAGTGGCACCCTAGGCCACCCCTCCACCTCAAGGTCACCATGCCAAGGGTATTGCTGAGATTGTTAAGGACACATTCCCAGCCAGTCCCCAGTCAAGCCACACAGCACAGGCTCCAGGACTTGGGACTTGGTGTTGTTAATGAACAAAGGTTTTTGAGTAGCTCTTGTCTAAAGGACTGTGGTCTCCTCTCATCTGGGATGGGTGCTTACATCCTGATGTGTTTGTTTGTTTGTTGTTTGTTCGTTTGGCCTGACACTGCATGCTCCTTGGTGTGCATTCACTGAGCTTCTGGAAACCAAGGCTTGGGGGTGGAGCTTTCAGTGAGGCAAGAGCAAACATACCCCCCATGCAGCCCCTTAACGCTAAACCCCCACTGGCCTGGGCATCGGGAAGTACATTAGGACTCAGTGGTCACTGGCAAATATCTCTAGATTCAGGTGTAGTCGCTGCAGCTATGAGCATCTGCTCTCAGCCTGTCTTTTTACCTAAGAAGTGGGTTCTGTGATGTCCAGGTCTCCCTTGTGTGCTCCTCTAAAGGGGACTTGGAGAGGGAGAGGCAATCTAGTAGCCCCTGGCAGGTTTGACTGTGGCCACCATCCGCAGGCTACACTCAGCTCCACAGCACAAATGAGTCAGAAAAGAAAGGCCTCTCAGGTTCTCCCAAGCAGCATGAGAGCCCCGCAGAGTGCAAGGCTGTTCACTGTAGGAGGAGCTCCCACACCCTCGGAAGGACAAGTGCCTGGAGGATTGTGAAACCTGGACCTCCCCAGGCTCCAGACTAGGAGATCACTTTTCTTGAGGTAATTGCAGGACAAGCTCCAGGCAGGCCCAAGAATAGCAATCAAGCATCTTCGTCTACTGCAGTGGGCATTGCCCCAGTCAGACAGGGAAGTCTCCACTACCACTGTGCACTGCAGCAGGCTGAGACAGGCGCAGGGTGGTGAGGAGACCAGCCACAGTCATCTTGTCCCCAAAGCAGAGCCATGCTTCCTCTCTGAAAGAAATCCCAGTATCGGGGCTGGAGAGAGAGCTCAGCCGTTAGGAGCACTGACTACTCTTCCAGAGGTCCTGAGTTCAAATCCCAGCAACCACATGGGCATCTGATGCTGTCTTCTGGTGTGTCTGAAGACAGTGATATGAAATAAATAAGTAAATCTTAAAAGAAAGAACCCCCAGTATCCCCAATGTGGGGGGTCAGTGAGGTCTGAGACCAAGAGTGTCCTCCTTCCCAGCCTCTATACTTGGCCACTCCAGAGAAGCTATAGGCAAGTGGCTTTATATGAGCCCCCCAGTACTCCCAGACTCCCAGGGACAAAATCATCAGCCAAAGAGTACACATGGAGTTACCCATGGCTCTAGACGCATAGGCAGCAGAGGATGGTCTTGTTGGACATCAAAGGGAGGAGAGTCCCTGGTCCTGAAAAGGCTTGATGTTGCAGTCTAGAGGAATACCAGGACAGGGAAGCGGGAAAGGGTTGATTGGAAAACAGGGGGAGGGGAGATGGGTTATGAGACTTTCGGGGAGGGGGAACAGGAAAGGGGACAGCATTTGAAATGTAAATAAAGAAGATATCTAATAAAAAAGAATAAAGAGAATAAAAGGAGTCTATGAAGATCCTGGTGCTGTCCCAGACTTCCCGACATGACTGGGAAGGACTCCAGCAGGACCCAGAAGTGCCATGAGGCCATTGCGATGGTGAATGCTATAAACTTGACAGAGTCTACAACCACCTGGGAAACAAACCTGTGGCCGTGGTGGTGAGGTCACTTCTGGATTGGGTTAGCCGAGGTAACAGGATACACCCTAAAGGCAGGTAACACCATTCTGCATGCAGGGATCCAGAACAAAGAGGTGAAATTGAGCTAAGCACCAGTAGTCATTTCCTTCTGCTTCCTGGGCGTGGGCGTGGCAGCAATGTGACCTGATATCTGACCCACCACCACCTTCTCTGTGACAAAGCAAATCGTACCCTCAAATCCCACACCAAAACAAACCCTCCTGTCTCTGAGTTGCTTTTTTCTCAGTCATTTTAAGACAATAAAAAGAAAAGTAACCAATATGGTTTCCTAGACCAGAAAGGATCAGTCTTGTGTAAGAGTGTGCTGAGTCTGGAGAGAGATCGGATGATCATCCGTCCAGACCTGGAACCTTTGGGGCGTGAAGGTCTAAAACAACAGGACCATCCTCTGGACAAGATCAAAGCCAGCATCCATTGAAACTGCAGGGAGTGGCCCTGGTTCTTCACTGGTAGCTGGGTCACTGCACCCCTACATGACCCTCTCTCCTATGTCATCATCACATGACCCTCTCTCCTGTGTCATCATCACATGACCCTCTCTCCTGTGTCATCATCACATGACCCTCTCTCCTGTGTCATCATCACATGACCCTCTCTCCTGTGTCATCATCACATGACCCTCTCTCCTGTGTCATCATCACATGACCCTCTCTCCTGTGTCATCATCACATGACCTTCTCTCCCGTGTCACCATGTGACTCCTCCCTCCTGTATCTTCACACAACAGCTCTCTCCTGTGTGGTCACATGACCCCTCTCTTTTGTCTCTTAGGACACTAACTACCCTTTTAAGGTTTACCTGGAAAACCCAAGCTGATCCATCTAGGGTCCTTTACTCAGTTGCATTTAAAAGGAGCTTTTTGCTCTAAGGAAGACTGTGTTCACAGGTCTTGGGTGGGTGAGTCTTCTGGGGGCAATGTTCACCCCATCTCAGGGCCCTCTCCCTTACTTTCTGCTTCCCAGAAAGCAGAGTGTCCTAGCCCCATTCCACCCCACCCCACCCAGCCCACCCCAGTCCCAGCCCGGCCCTGCCCCTGCTCCACCCAGCAATATGTTTTGAATCTCACTGCTGCTTCCTGAGCAGCCGGAAGCCTCTCATCTGGGGATCGCTTAGGAAGCAGCTCATGGGCAGCCAGACCAACAGAAGGTGCCAGCCAGAAGCTTAGTGGGAACCAGGGCTCAGGTCACTGACAGGGGTGGAGTAGGCTGAGGTTTTGCCTGGGACAAACCAAGTTGGAGCTTCTTAGGCCAGAGCTGCTGTGCTGTCGTTCCCGGGGACTGGTGTAGGACATCTCCCCAGCTCAGTCCTCCTGCAAACAGGCATGGGCTCTGCCACCCCGATTTACTTCTGTGGCCTCAGTTTCAGGGGGCAGAGAGAAGTATTCTGAGTCAATATTTTCCTAAGACTGAAAACTGAATTCTACAGTTCAATGTCTTAATACAGGCTATCTAAATTCAATGTGTCTTCTCCTGAGGAAAGCCTGTGGCTCCTGCGGGGGCAGGGGGGGGAGGGGGCGGGGGAAGGGGGGTGAGTGGCGTATAATCTGCCGGAGGAGAGCCCTGAGTAGCTTTGGGGTTGGGCCTCAGCATCCTGCCCCTGGAAATCAGACACTTGAGGTTGCTTTAGAAATACCTGACATAAAGTGACCTACTTATCCTTAGCGTTAGAGCTGCCTGGCTATCCAGCTCATTAAACATGGCAACCGGAGTATAAGCCCTTGGTCCACTGCTCCTGGCACGGAAGGCAGTCTTTAAAGAGTTTGTTTCCTGTTCAAATGGTTTACACATTTGATAATAAAAGGTGAGATTCTTCCCTGCCTACATTATTTGCCTCTTGATAAAATTCCCAGCCTTTATCTCCTTCTCAAAGGAACATAATTTAAATATGAATGATGAAAAACGGTTGGGAAATGTAAACGCAGTAATGCTTTCTGAGGTGTGAACAGACTTGGACGCAGCACAGAAGACAGCGTTAGCAGATCTCAGTCTCTCCCCTGGCGAGATGCCCGCTCCGTGGGCTTGCCAGCCCTGGGGGGGGGGGGTGACAGTAAAGACAAGGCAGACAGCATGGAGATTGGGTTCTCCCTGTGGTGGTGAGCAGGAGAAAGCCCCTCTGGCAAGACCCCGAGAGGAGAATGGCCGAGCTGATGGCTGTGGTCACATGCTCTGGGATCACCCACTACCCTCCTGTTCCATACAGATGAATCCAGAGATAACCTAGGCATGACAGATGAACAGCACATTTATTCTCTCTCTACGAAAAGCATAAATTGAACTGAGGAGGTTGCCGGGTCGGCAAAGTCATGCCCTGCTGACATGGAGACCCCGGAGACTTGAGTTAAATTCCCAACACCTAAGTGTGCCAATGAGAGGAGAGGCCATTGGTCCGGTGAAGGTTCGATGCCCCAGTGTAGGTCAGGAAGGTGGGAGGGGGTGGAAAGCAGAGGGAGGGGGTGGAATAGGGGGTTTTCAGAAGAAGCAGCTAAGTGTGGTGGCCTGTGCCAGGGAGCTCCGGGCACTGTCTCAAAGGACAGGTGTGAGGTTCCTGAGGAAAGAAATGTTGATGTTGACTTCTGGAATAGTCCCCCCACACCCTCTCTTTCTCTCTCTCCATGTCTTTCCACCCACCTTAGATAATAAACATTGCATTCAATTCTACATGGGACTAAGAAAGTCTTCCTCAGGCCTTTCCTGGGTTTGACTGGGCGGTCTCACAGAGCATAGAACACAGTAGACTTTTCAGTCCTCTGTGGCACAGAGGGCGGGATTGTACCTCTGGTGATGGTTGAGACATCCCCCAACCACGTCATGGAAGCCCTCCAGGGGGCAGCCACATATCAAAATTGTCATCAGTGTACACTACGGAGCTGTATCCAGCCACAAAGAAGGAGGAGATGGTGCCACTTGCGGGAAAATGGATAGGGCCGGAGATTATGTTAAATAAAAGAAGCCATAGCCAGAAAACCAAATAGTCCATGTTTCCTTCCATGGATGAAGCTAGGTACATATATGACAAGAAAGTAGAAGGGAACTACGTGGGAAAAAAGAAGGGGTCAGCAATAAGGGGGCGGGGAAACAGAAAAGAGAAATGGGGTGAATCCAGCGAAAGTGCATGGTGCTCATAAATTAAAATATCACCATGAACCTGTGGCTCAGCACAGCAGTTATACACTAATACATTGAAAGGGGGAATTAAGAGAGCCGGGATGCAGACCATTTGCAGACGTGATACAGAGTATCAGTGGCTGGGCCTGTACCAGATGCTCTTGGCTCTTCCACAGTTCTCTGTTTGCAGCCTTGTTACATTGAATCACATTGTTTGTGGTAACAGCTATGAGAAAGAGAATTTGTTTAGCACTAAACGCTTCACACCTTGAGAGAAGCTATTCTTGCTCAAACTCTAGTTAGGGCTTCTGTATGAATCTCTGGCTTTGAGAGACTTTGGAAGTACAGGAGCCAGCTGTGTACCTCTCAGTAAAACGACAATGTTGTTGTTGATAATGATGGTGTATTGAGCATATATCAATCAATTGTCTCTCTTTCACATTAGGGGCAGCAAATGAACCCGGGCCCCGTGCTGTGCGTAACTGCCATTATCAGTAGCAGATGTTGGCTTGCAAGATGGACAGGCGGTGAGAGGCAACGTCATGGTCCAAGATGTTCAGCTGAGTCTGGAGAGGAGACTGGTCTTCCCTGCTCTGCAGAGGACTGCCATGCTCTCTTCTGCACCACAGCAGCTGTTTGGACTCCAGGTAAGAAGCTATTGCAACTGAGCTGAGAAAAAGGACATCAAACAGGGGGACATCAGGCAGGGAGGATACCAGGCAACCAGGAAAAATTTTAGCACTATTGCATCAGATACACATGAAATCTGAATAAATTCAAAAGCAGCTGTTTCTAGGACTCTGTTCAAGCACAGGGTCAAATAGAGGTCAAATGGTGTCATGAAAATCAAACAAAAAGAAGAAATAAACACCTTTCCAGGTCTTCACTCTCTTGACCATGACTGACAAGTGCTTTTCTGGGCCACAGCCATAACTCCGTGGCTTCTGTTTCCCTGTCATCTAGGGGACTTGAGTGTCACATTGGTGTAGGATAGGAACCACCTACAACCACAGACCCTGATGGGACTGTAGCTGGCCACCTGCAGCCCAGGATTAGCAACTGTCCATTCTTTCTCCCCTCCCTCCCTTCCCACTGACTTCCCCCTACCCAGGAGTCCCCAGCTGTCTCCTGCTTCCTGCCTTCCTGGTTTCCCCCTTTATTTCTCTCCCCTTAATTAATCTCCTTCTCTCTCCATCTCCAGGCTGCCACACAGCATCTCAGCAGCTGCTGACTTTTGTGATATAGTGGAAGCAAGTAGCACTTGGGTCCTTTCTTCCTTTGGCTGCACAAAGGCCCCTGGAGAAGATACCAGACTACCACAGTCTTTGTGTCCAGCATAGTGTCCATATCCAACTGCACAGGACAAGCCATTTTCTTAGGTGCTGCTGATTCTGTACACACTGGGAATCTTGGGACACCTGAGAAGGAGAATGACAGAAAGGGCTTGTGGAGGAATAAGTGTCGTGTGACACTTTTTCTGGGGAGACTCAACACAAGTGCTGACTTTTCCCAGATAGGAAACTGGTGAAAGACAGAAGTAATACTACACCTGAGGTATAGATTGGTAAATCGCTGACTTTATTGACATTACTTAAAAGAAAAAAGATGAATCAAAGACAGCTGTTTCATAGAACACCCACCCACCATGGGTGACAGCTCGTAAAAGCTGGAGCTCTGAATTTCCTGTACCATTTGCAGGCAGCTTACTAAGGAGGATAGCCTCTTCCAAGGCAGCTCTGCTGATCTGGGTCTCCTCAGCCATCCTTACTGTTTATATGACCTTGGAGAGTGAGTGGGGTATGCATCTGTTCAATTTCAGGGACTTCCTTAGACTTGGGAGTTGTTCAGTTCTTGGGATTCCCATTCAGAATTTCCAGAGATTCTAGAGCCTCCCTCAACTCAGCAGGGCGTGTATACTTCTCTCTGGGTCCATTTCTCCAGGTAGCTTACACTGTGAGGAGCGAAGGGTCACTGTGGCCTAGCCATCAGCAGTAGGCTAGCTTCTCAGAACACAGGATTGTCAGCATCACCCAGAGCTCTAAGTTGGATGCTGGTTTTGTTTTGTTTCACAAATGTTGCTGTTTTGGTTTGGTTTTGTTTCTGTTTAGACTCAAGAAGAAAATTTGAAAGGTTAAACATAATTCTACATCCATCCTATTGAGATTTTTTTTCATGGTATGAAGGCCATCAAGGCCTTGCAAGTTGAAGGCTAAGTATTGCTTCCTTCATTTCTAAACCATCCTTGGGTAGGTCTCACACTTAGGTCTGGGGTCTGCCTGAGCTAGGAAGGGTGTAAGGTCTGGGTCTAAGCTCCTTGAGGGCAAGGGTTTCCCAGCTGTTCAGTACCCTGGTTGAAGGTGGTACTCTCCACTGTCCTTCACAGCCTTATTACAGACCATCTGGCTCTCTGTGCGTTCACTCCTGAGTCTCTCATCTGGCTCTCTTATTTGATCAGGCTATCTCCTCTCCAGCTTCACACCATTTTGCCTACACTAGCTTGATCACCAGCTTGGGTAATGTTGTCCCTTCAGCGTTGACTTTCAGAACTGTATTAGGCAATTGTGTCCAGAATGGGTGTTGGGATTTGATGCTTATGTTCTCTGAGCCTACCGCTGTGGTCATGTGACTTTCCTTCCTGACATTGTTCACATGAACATTGAGTATGCATTGCACAGCTGCAGCACAGAATTATTTTCATACATTTTTGCATTCAACTTCCTAGCATTTCATTGAGGAGTATCGCATCTACATTCACAAAAGAGGTAGTTTTCCCTCTTGAAGTGTCTGGTTCTAGCAGCAGTGGGTTGCTGGCCATGCTGAACCTGAAGGAAGAGATTATAGAAAGATAGTACCATTTCCAACTTGAGTATTGAGCAGAATGCACGACGGACTCCATCTTGGGCTTGGCATTTCTGAAGGTCATTAAGAATTGCTAGTATTAATTTCATAAATACATTATCTAATCATCATTTAGTTTTCCTTGGGTGACTCTATGGTATTGCCTTTAGCATTAAACCAGTCCATTTTACCACAGTGGTGGGAGCTGTGAACAGAAGGACTGTGACCAACCTCTCCCTTTCAGATCTGTGGGATCTGTAGTGATGGTCCTTCTTTTGATTCTGTTATTTAATTTTTACCTTCTCTATTTTTAGTTTCATTAACCATTTCAAAGAAACAGTTTTTGAGTTTTTCTGCCTTTCTTGTTCCTATTTTAATTTTTAAATTTAATAAATTTTAATTAATTTAACTACATAAATAAAATATTTTAAATTGACATATTTATTTACTTTACACTGTGACCACAATTTTTCCTCCCTCTGTTCCTCCCAGACCTTCTCCATCACCTCTCTCCCCTGTCCCATCCAGTCCTCCTCCCTTTATCTTCAGAAAAGGAAGCGATATCAACCAGCCTTGGCATATCAAGTTGTAGTAAGACTAGGCTCTTCTTCCCCCACTGATGTTAGACAAGGCAGCCAGGCAACAGAGTCAGAGACAGCCCCTGCTCCTGCTGTTAGGAATCCCACATGAAGACCCAGATGCATGACAATTACATATGTGCAGAGGGCCTAGGTCAGTCCCATGCATGACCTCTGGGTGGCGTTTGGCATTTATGAACCCCTATGGACCCTGATGATTCTGAGAGACATTTTCTTGTGGTGCCCTGACCCCTCTGGCTACAACGATCCTTACTCGCCTTCTTCTGTGGGATTCCCCAATCGTGGCCTAATGTCTGGCTGTGGGTCTCTGCATCTGTTTCCATCAGCTGCTTGGTGAAGCCTCTCTGATGACAGTTATGCTGGGCTTCTGTCTCTAAATACAGCAGTATGTCATTAACAAAAGATTCTGTAAGGCAAAGGACAAGATCTTTACTAATCCTGCATCCAACAGAGGACTGATACCCAAAATATATAAAGACCTCAAGAAACTAGACATCAACAAACCAAATAACCCACTCAAAAGGTGGGGTACAGAGCTAAACAGAGAATTTTCAACAGGAATTTCTAATAGTCAAGATACACTTGGAGAAATGTTCAACATTCTTAGTCATCAGGGAAATGCAAATCAAAGGGACTCTGAGATTCCATCTTACACCCATCAGAATGGCCAAGCTCCAAAACTCAAGCAACACCTCATGCTGGCAAGAATGTTGAGCAAGGGTACCATTCCTCCACTGCTGATGAGAGTGCAAAACGGTACAGTCACTTTGGAAGTCAGTTTAGTGGTTTCTCAGAAAATTGGGAATAGATCTACCTCAATACCCAGCTATCCTGTTCCTGGGCATATACCCAAAAGATGCTCCTACATGTCACAAGGACACCTGCTCAACTATGTTCATAGCAGTTTTATTTATAATAACCTAAGCGAGATAACATACGCAGAAAGACAAGCAAGGTATGACTCACTTATACATAAATATTGTCATAAAGTACAAGATAACCATGCTACAAACCACGGGCCCAACACGGAGGCTCAATGGGCGTACACGAGAATCTCACTGAGAACTGGAAATAGAATAGATATTGTGGGTGGACAGGGGAAGGAGACTGAATGGGGGAGGGGTCGGATAGAAATATGAGGGCTCAGGTTGGGGAGGATAGAGGCTAAGAGTAATGGGAGAGACAACAGCAATGGGGTGTCTTTCTGGGATGCGCTAGAATCTGAGTTGTGATTCTAAGATTCCTAGCAATGGGGGGTATGGAGCCTGAATGGATGGATATGCAGCCATCTCCTGCAGCCAGGCACAACTTTCAATGGAGGGACTGTGGCAGCAACCGAGCCACAAAACCTTAGACCCACAATTTGCCCTGCCCACAAGATGTACAGGAGTAAAGCTTGAGCAGAAGTTGAGAGGCTGACCAAGCAATCATGGGTGCGCCTTGAGATCCGCGCTGTGAGAGGGAGCCCACTTGAATCAGTCGGGGTTCTCTAGAGTCACAGAACTTATTGGAATGTCTCTGTCTATTAAGGGAATTTATTGGAATGACTTACAGGCTTCAGTCCAACTAACCCAACAATGGGCAGCTGTGACTGGGAAGTCCAAGAATCTAGTAGTTGCTCAGCCCCACAAGGATAGGTGCTTCAGCTGGTCTTCTGTATATGCTGGAATCCTGAAGAAGTGGGTTCCAACAGATGTGCTAGCAAGTAAATGCAAGAAGAAGAGGGAGTCTTCTTCCAATGTCCCTTTGCAGGCCTACAGCAGAATGTGTGGCCCAGATTAAAGGTGCATACCCCCATCCTGTACCTAAGCTTTCCACTTTGAAATAGCTTTTTCCCAGGTTGGCCTTGAACTCAGAGATCTGCTTCCCTCTTTCTCCTGAGATTAAAGGAGTGTACTACCTTGCTGGGCCTAAGCTTTTCATGGCCACTATGCCTCAAGATCCAGAACAAGAGTGTGTGTCATCCCACATCAAGATCTGGATCAGAAGCCTGTGTCCTCCAGCCTCAAGATCTGGATCACAAGGGAGCCCTCCGTTTCTGGATTGTAGTTCATTCCAGATGTAGTCAGTGTGACAACTGGGAGTAGCCATCACACCCCCCATGACTCCTTTTTATATTCTATTTTAGACCTTATTAATATCCACTGTGTTGCTCATTGTTTACTCTGCTTTATCTGGAGTGACTTACTCCTCTTTCTCTCATTTCCTAATACACAACTTGAGTGTTGATTTTTTTCAACCTTTTCTCTTTCCCAATATATGCGTTTTCAGTTGCAGATCTCCATTTAGCTCCTGCCTTCTCTGTACTATGAATATCTTGATGCTTTGGGTTTTTTTTATTTTCACTTATTAAAAAAAAATTAACCTTCCCCTTACATTCATTTTTCTAACCTTGTATAATTTAAAGGTGCGTTGAGTCATTCCCGCAAATTTAGGGAGTGTCTCTGACCTTCCTGCTGTGACCATTAGGTCCTTTGCAGCATGAGGACACATTCCGTGCGGGTTCTATCATGTAAGCGGCGTTGTGAGCCTCGGGCTGAAGTCTGTCCTAGTGAGTTGTCCATATCACTTGAGAAGGATGTGCTCGGCGCTCTTATTAGATGGAGAATTCCCCAAATGTCAATTAGATCAACTTGATGGATGACGCTATTCAGCGCAACAATATCCTTACTGATTTCCTGCCTGCTTAATCAATCAATTACCGAGAGAAGATGTTGAAGAGGCCAGGCATAGGAGTGCCTTTATCTGTTTCTCTTTGCAGTTCTATTAGGGATGTCTCAGCCCACTTGTTACAAAGCGCTCCTTGCTAACTTGGCCACTCAGGTTCTCGGGACAGTGGCCTTACTCGGCACTGCATTCCTCACGTTCATGTGCTCTCTGGTGCTTGCATGTCTGAGCTGGCATGGACCTTCCTGTGGTTCTGTTTCTCTCCATCCTTTACTGAAGCTGTCTGAATCATACTTAAGTTGGATTTCTATCATCGGCGTACAGTTAGGCTTTGAAAGCCCCACTCTGGTTGTCACTGCCCTTCAATTGGTGCATTTAAAGAATCTGTCTTCAGAAGTGACTATTGGAGGTCTGGAAGGATGGCCCAGAGGTTAAGAACACTGACTGCTCTGTGGAATAAGAAATTCAGTTCCCAGTATCCACATGGTGGATCACAACCTCCTATAACTCCAGGTCTAGGGAGTCTGATGCTGTCATCTGTCTTCTGCTTGTATTGCACACACACACACACACACACACACACCCTGAGTAAATAAAATTCGGAGGTGACTGTTGAGCATATTTGTGTCACTCTCTATCACACATGTAAAGGTTTTATTGCTCTCATTAATTCTTTTCTTCCATCTTCATCTTCTATTCAACTTTAATGTGACTACATTGTCTCTCCTTTACTAATGTACAATCGTACTCTTTTGGTTACTTAAGACAAAGTCTTACCATGTAGCCTAGTCTTCACTTAAACTCATAAACCTCCTGTCTCAACTTCTAGGAAGCTAATATTAACTGTACGCACCATCATGCCTGGCTATCCATTTTTATAATATTTTAACGGTTGACATAGTGTCTCACTGATACACATCTGAAATTGACCTAAGTCTACCTTAAAGGCGACATTTTGTGACTCAAGGTAGTAACAAAGGTAGAGTGAGCTCTTTATAGCCAAGTGCTCCACATCCTCCTCAGGCTAGTGTCCATGTCCTCCTCAGGCTAGTGCCCCATGCTCTCCTCAGGCTAGTGCCCCATGCCCTCCTCAGGCTAGTGCCCCGCGCCCTCCTCAGGCTAGTGCTCCATAGCCTCCTCAGGCTAGGGCCCCACATCCTCCTCAGGCTAGTGTTCCATGTCTTCCTCAGGCTAGTGCCCATGTCCTCCTCAGGCTAGTGCTCCATGTCCTCCTCAGGCTAGTGTTCCATGTCCTCCTCAGGCTAGTGTTCCATGTCCTCGTCAGGCTAGTGCCCCATGTCCTCCTTAGGTTAGTGCCCCATGTCCTCCTCAGGCTAGTGCCCCATGTCCTCCTCAGGCTAGTGCTCCATGTCCTCCTCAGGCTAGTGTTCCATGTCCTCCTCAGGCGAGTGCACCATGTCCTCCTCAGGCTAGTGCTCCACATCCTCCTCAGGCTAGTGCCCCATGCCCTCTCCAGGCTAGTGTTCCATGTCTATCTCAGGCTAGTGCCCCATGTCCTCCTCAAGCTAGAGCTCCACATCCTCCTCAGGCTAGTGCCCCACGCCCTCCTCAGGCTAGTGCTCCATGTCCTCCTCAGGCTATTGCCCCATGTCCTCCTCAGGCTAGTGCCCCATGTCCTCCTCAAGCTAGAGCTCCACATCCTCCTCAGGCTAGTGCCCCACATCCTCCTCAGGCTAGTGCCCCACGCCCTCCTCAGGCTAGTGCCCCACATCCTCCTCAGGCTAGTGCCCCACATCCTCCTCAGGCTAGTGCCCCACGCCCTCCTCAGGCTAGTGCTCCACATCCTCCTCAGGCTAGGGCCCCATGCCCTCCTCAGGCTAGTGTTCTCTCCATTACTCTCATCACTCTTAATAACCCAGACACTTAAACACCGTACCCACAAGGCATTGTTGCAGTCCTTAACCTCTCAGCTTTCATCATCACCTAAGGATTAGAGAGACAGACATCTTCTGCTCATTCTGTTCTCCTTATCTCTGACTCCGCACTTCTTCATAGACATTCCATGATCTCTCTGAGGAACCTTCTCCCAACACTTGAGGTTGACAAGGGACATATTGCCATGATCTGCTTTTAGCTCCAACTTCACACAGCCTTGAGTCACATGGGAAGAGGGAATCTCAACTGAGAATATGGCTCTATCAGGTTGGCATGTGGCGGTGGCGGTAAGTATGGTGGTGACTGGTGATTGCTCTGGGAGGTCCCAGCCGACTGTGGGCGGCACCATCCATAGGAGGTCCCAGCCGACTGTGGGCGGCACCATCCATACGCAGGTCGGTCTGGGCTGTCTAAGAAAAGTATCTGAGCAAGGCAGAGCATGTGCATTGGTCTCTGCTTGAGCTCCTGCCGAGCTCCTTCAGTGAGAGACTATGACCTGCACTTGTAGAATTAAGTAAACCCTTTCTCCCCAAGTTGCTGTTGGTCATCAATCAAAACACCAAAACCAAAACACGACACTTGCAGAGTGCTTTGGCTAGTGGGGAACCCCCTGAGTTTTGCTTGTCTGGTGAGTGTCTCCCCACCTTTAAGGACTAATTTTATCACTAGATACAGAACTTGTGTTTGGCAGAGGCATAGGCCCACATTTCTCTGCTCCTCTTCCTCTCCCTTCCTCACCTAGTTACCGACGAAAAGTCTACTGAATGTGCATGTGTACCTCTCTGTTTGTGTGTGATGGCTCCTTCTCTGTCTGCTTTCAAAGTTTTCCCTTTGTCTGTTTCTAGCAGTTTGTGTTTGATATGCCCAGAGACAGGCTGCTGTTTGGTTT
Source organism: Apodemus agrarius (assembly GCA_964023405.1). Taxonomy (NCBI): domain Eukaryota; kingdom Metazoa; phylum Chordata; class Mammalia; order Rodentia; family Muridae; genus Apodemus; species Apodemus agrarius. The sequence goes on along the minus strand of OZ030008.1, from coordinate 2,670,334 downwards.
GGTTGTGTGATTTCTTTTTCTTGGTTACCTCCTGCAAGTTTCTTAATGTTAGTCCCCAGCCACCATGGCATCAAATGTTCCCTCCCCTCCTGTCCTTTACACTGCTTCTTGTGTTTTGATCATGTTACACCTTCTGACATTTTCCTGTTCCTCCAGAATATTCTGTTGTGTGTCCTTTACTGTGTTCTCCAGTTTGCAGAGTTCCTCTTAACACATCTTCAAACTCGCTGGCTCCCCTAAGGACCCGACAGAGGAGTTCTCTGTTGCTGCTGAGGGCTCTGTTCTCCCTCTGTCCTTCCCTCCTTCCACTCTCCCCTGGAGCCCCCTCTCTGCTTCCATTACCTGTTTGACATGCCACCTGCCTTTCCACGAGAGTTCTCGGCACATTAACCGTCGCTGCTTAACTCCCTGTATAATTAATTACAAGTCCACTCTATGTCTCAGTCTTGCTCTGATGCTGACCTCAGGCTCGTTTTTTTTGTTTTGTTTTGTTTTGTTTTTTGTTGTTTTTTGTTTTTTGTTTTTGTTTTTTTTCTTTTTTGGAAGTGGGAGGTTGTGATTTTTGTTTTTGTTTTTTGTGAGTTTTTGTCTGTCTGAGGTTTGCTACTGATGCCTGTGCTGAGGGAGATGAGGTCTGTGTTAGGAGCAGCAAGCAAACAAACCTTCAGTGTGAGGAAAAGCATCAAGCTGGCCAGGAGCCAGCCTCTGTCTAGTGTAACCATAGCGGAGGTGATGAGGTTGTCCAAGTCCCCTAGTCCTCTATGGAATCCTTATTTACAATACTAAGAATCCCCAAGCTGTACCCATTAAGCACAGAGCCCAGCATAGGGCTTTTCTGAGACCACATGGGTCACTCCCCACATAGCTGGCCTGCCATCTTCCAAACTGTTGGGCTCTAGTCTTCATTGCAAGAAGAGACCATGGTTCATATGAGTCCCGTGTGAGAAGATCCTGCCATGGACTCCCTTCATAAACCCGCAGAGCGCCTGCCTGTAAGTGCACTCCATGCATTGTTAATGAACGGAGTTGAGTTCCAGAGGTGTCTGTATAAAAAGAATTACAGGCTTTAAGTCAAGATATGAATAGCTTCGTTGCCATCCTAGAAGTAGGCACTGTATATCCAGTGTACTTTAACCGTCATTTCTAGCTGAGGCAGGATTGATTTTTCTGAACCCTTGAAGAGCGCTGTCTTATGTGCAGGCAGATTTTAATTTTGGCACAGCTACCCAGAGCACCACACTGCTCAGTATTTGCACCCCAGCCTTAGGTATGGCTGTAGCCCGCTGCCCTGCAGAGCCGTGGAGCATTTCACAAAGCCAGGGGCTCAGCTGACAGTCTCTTGACTTAAGCAGTCACCGGGACAGGTTCCTGGGAATGTCCTCAAAGCCCCACACCTTCCCTTCACTTCTGTTGCTATGATGAACACCCTGACAGGAAGCAACTTAGACGAAAAAGTCAAGGCAGGGACGTGGAGCAGCAGGTCGCAGCCGCAGGTGACAGCGGAGAGAACATGGACGCCCGCCTGATTGTGCCCGGCTCTCTTTCTCTGTATTCCAGTACAGCTCAGCCTCCAAGCCCAGGAAAAGCAGCCAGCCACAGTGGGCTGAGTCCTCTCAATTAGTGTAATCAAGAAGACATATCCGTAGAGCAGTCTGGTCTACATAAATCCTCACTGGCCTCTCTTCTCAGGTGATGTTAGTGTCAAGTTGAGAGTTAAAACTGACTCTCACACCCTACATCAACATCTCACCCGAGATTACTGGGTGTGGATGGTGGGCTTCCGTGTCACTTTGACTGGATCGAGAGACTCCTTTGATTAGAGATCCCGTGGTCTCTGGAAGTGTCCTCACAGACCCAGTCAAGGGACAGTCCCTTGGTAGAGTCAGTACACTGACGGTACTGACAGGCAGTGAAAGGTGGGAGGGGCCTAGCCACAGGAAGTATGACATCAGGGAGTGGCCTCCAGCTCTGCCCTTTGCATCTCCAGAGCTCCCTCTCTACTTCCTGTCGCGGTGGAGTAACTGGCATCTGTCACAGCCTTCGGCCATTAGGATGCTCTACACAAGAGCATGGGATCACGTGACCGTGGACCAAAACTTCTGAAAGTATGAGCCAAATACATAATTCCTTCTTTTAAGTATTTAGTCACAGCAATGATGAAAGTGACCCAGGGTTTCCGGCCTGCAAACCATCAGCTAAGTCTACCCACCTGCACCACGCAGCACTTGACCGTATGGCCGCCTCTCAGGATTGCGCCTCCCCTCTGCATGGCACGCGGGGATGACTGAGGAACCTGCGGCAGAGTCTCTGTGAGGACTGAATGGCTGGCGCTTAGGAGTCTTTGGCTCTGCCTAGGCTCGGTACAAGGCTCCATGGGCATTACCATTATCATTTCAGCGGGACATCCCAGAACCTTAAATGCTATGCTGCACTGTAGGGTTTTGGGCTTGTAGAGCTAGGAGTTCTGAGCCACTCAATTATCCACACCATGCAGCGAGCTGTACATGCACACACATGGACTCACAGTGCTCACATCATGCTCATGTATGTTCATGCATGTTCACACATGCTTACATGTATTAGTATGCATGTTCACACACTCTTATGGGTATCAGGCTATGTATGAAGCTCTCAGGACGTTGATCAGACCAATGATGTCGCCTTCATCTAAAGGCATTTGTCTCCTCCTCCATATGCCCATTTATTGATGAGGATAATCTCAGCACAGTGACTGGACAGAACAGCACATAGCACATAGCACTTGTGGCTACTCCTGTGTCCCATCACAGATCAGCACACAGCACTTGTGGCTACTCCTGTGTCCCACCACAGATCAGCACACAGCACTTGTGGCTACTCCTGTGTCCCACCACAGATCAGCATACAGCACTTGTAGATACTCTTGTGTCCCATCAGAGAATAGCACACAGCACTTGCAGATACTCTGTGTCCCACCACAGATCAGCATACAGCACTTACAGGTTCTCCTGTGTCCCATCAGAGAACAGCACGCAGCACTTGCGGATACTCCTGTGTCCCATCAGAGAACAGCACACAGCACTTGCAGATACTCTGTGTCCCACCACAGATCAGCACACAGCACTTACAGGTTCTCCTGTGTCCCATCAGAGAACAGCACACAGCACTTGCAGGTACCCTGTCTCCCATCATACGACCACAGACTGAGAGATGCTGGGGCACAGACCGGGCAGGTGACCCGCTCAGGGTGGAACAGCTGTACAGGGAAGAGTCACACTCCACCAAGCCCAGTGCCTTCCTTGTCACAATGAACCCTCCATGCGGCCCACAGATTGCTACCTGTCAAGGCCACAGATTCCTCCATCCTTTTGGATGAACAAGTCACCAGTTTCCACAACCCAAGAAAGTGCCTGACTTCAGTTCGCAGCTCTGGTGAGCAGACAGTGAAGTTTTCTGTGTATCTTTTTTAGATTTCACCTCTGACCTCTGGAACCTCTGAGTATCACATTGATCCCCAGACCTGGTGTTCTAGCTGCTGTCACACACCAAAATCTCCATGCAGGACTCACACCTGCATCCCGCATAGAAAGTACTCCAGTCTGACTGGGACTTCCTGGTGTACACTATCAACTGGGGCCTGGCACCAGGCAAGTGAGCTTCATGCTGGAGCCTCTTGTTGAAAATACTAAAATCGAACTGTGCGGTTGTTTGTCTAAACTCAGCTGTGAGAGAGGCCAAATCAGAGCCGATTTATTCTGACTCCAAGAACCTGGGTCGAGCTAGCACATCCATATGTACAGATGTCTTCTTGGCGAGCTTCTGGGTCAATAAGACAAACCTGGAAGGGAAAGGAGGAAAAGTCATAGGCACGCTTACCTGTGGAAGAGGCAGAAGACCCCTGCCACCACCCAAGCTTAGCCCCAGTGCCAGCCCACCCAGGCAGAGGACAGGCCCTCCCTGACTGTCCTCAAACCCTCACTCACAATGCCAGGCAAGCATGGTCCCCACCAGCCCCCAGGCTTCCCAAGGGCCCGTCCACCATCATGGCAATTCAGCCAGGCTGTAATCTCCTTGCCAGAGAGGCTCAGGAGTCTGGGGGGGGGGGCAAGCAACTGCCTTCTCGAGAGGTCCAGACATCCATAGGTTGTGGATCCTCCTGGGTCTCCTGTCCTAAAGACCATCACGCAGTGCCACGGGCAGGAGGGAGAGAAATGGCCTGGGCATGGTAAACGAGCAGACCCATTTCACAAGTGTTCACTGTACCACGTGTCCTGGCTGGAGGCTAACGCTGGCAGTGCTCCATGAGTGACAAGAACAGCAATCCCATGCTACCTCCAACGCACAAAAGCACCGTGGCAGCCTGTGTGGCCTGCCTAGGGTGGCCAAGCAGACTGACAGCACCTCTCTTCCTGGCATCCAACCCAGATGTTTCCCAACGAACCTAGACCCGCATGTGCTGCTACAGCCTGGCCACCCTCCTGGGACACAGACAGAAGGCGATTCACAATGTCCAAGGGCAGATCCTCTGCTGGCATGGCTCATCCGTTTGATCTCTGTAGAAACATGTACTGAGTGCCCAAGCAGTGCCAAGCGCTGCTCCAAATACCGGCGTACCCATCAGCCCTGGAAGGAAAGGCAAAGCAGGAATCCCTCCGTCCACACAGCTGAGGCTGACAGGATGATCCCTGTCACACACATTCATTCCTGATGCCTGTCGTTCAGGGATTTGGACTCCATGGCAGTACCTCACAATCTAAACAGAAGCCACCCTTTCTGTGTGGATCTTGCAGGAATTTCTCCTTTTGGTCAGTCTTGTCTCGTGCCTGAGGACAAAACCTAGGCACAGTACGGATATCAGCCAGTCTGTGTTTCTGCTCCATGCCTCTCTCCCATGGCTCTGCAGCTTGCTCCTCTCCTCACCGTGGGTCCTAGTTCTTGAGGTGTCCCCTGCCCCAGGACTTTCATAAATAAGTCTGGGGTTCAATGTGCTTATCAAAGTCTGGGTCACAGGCATGCTCAGCTTACAGCAGATTGTGGCCGCACAGCTCAGCTGTCCTGTGACTCTAGTGTGTTCACAGACATCATACTGATGGGATACATTCATTCACTGTTCTGGGGCGACTTGAGCCGCTCCTGACAGACTCTGAGCCAGAAGCAGGAAGAGCAACATGAGGAACATCTGCTACCTCTTGAAGATGACTGTGGTCTGAGGAAGAAGCTGGTGGCCATGGAGAATGTAACGTACTCTGCAGGAATAGAAAAGGACTTCAACCCCTTCTGTACAAGATCCAGGCGAGTCACAGACAGGGGCAAGGCAGGACACAGAGCACTATGATAGGCTTGTGCTAAGATACAAGGAAGCCAGCCAAGCCAGGGCTGACCCCACCCCAGAGAGCTTCACATGTGCATGCCTGAAAGCAAAGCAGATGTGTGTCAGGAGCCAGCCCGTCGGGTCACCCAGCACGGAGGAGCTTTCTTCCCTCTGCCATCTCACCACTGGCCCAAGACTGATGGAGATTCAAAGTGTTCCGCCCTGGCCAAGGATCACAGAGCCAGCAGCCAACTGTGCATCCCCGCCTGGTCCCTGACCTTGGCATGGAGGCGCAGGAGCCCAGTGGGGTTTCTCCTCGTGACTGTGTGAAGTTCACACACTGGTATGATCAAAAAGACTTCCCCTCAAAGGCCTGTGGAGACAAAGAGAGGTAGGAGTTGCTAGGAGCCTAGGACCATCAAAGCCCCTGAGATGCCTATAGGGGAATGCAGGGATGGAATGCATCCTGGGGCAGACATGTAAACCTGCCCAGGTCCCCGGGAGCTGCCCATGTCCTGACACCTCCTCGGCATCTATGTTCACATGTTTCATGGCAATGTGGAACCCACTTCCCCGCCGTGCCCCACTATGCTTCTCCGGGTTCTGGGGGCAGTTCAGAAGTAGAAGGAGCTCAGAGATGATCGTGGATGCTGGGAGCCCACAGCAAAGCCTGTGACCACGAATGTAGCCCCGACAAAGGAGCAGAAGACCTCTTGGGGTCCTTCTCAAAACCTGGGTCTCCCTGGGCCTCCCTGAGCTGAGGTGGGTGAAGTTCGGCCTGGCAGGGTCAAGCCAGCTCCCGCGTGCCTACCGGCTTCCTTCCCACACAGATCCTCCATCTTGAGAAAGACTTTCTAGTAGCTAGGGCGGTCGTGGGAGCAGCTCGCGGTGCGCAGTGGAGTCGGGCGGGTTAAGTTGATGGCTTCTTGAGCTTTCCCCCATGCAGCGTCCTGGCTAGCAGCATCACAGGTTTGACATGTTTGTTCTGGAGTACCTGAGACAACCCTAATATGTGTCAACCTTTGTCCCCCATGTCACTCACGATGTTGATGCTGACACTGCTGGCCTGGTCTTCCTCGTGGAACCAGGTCGCTGACACTGCAGCAGACTCGGCTACAAAGAGCTTTGCTGGGTCACTGCGTGCCTGACCACACTCCCCGAGCCATTCTTGTCTGACAATGTCCCGGTCTGCCGAGAGGTGCTTGTTATGTCTTCCTAGCTCCCTCGCCCATGCAAATCACCCACTTATAGACTCTCACAAAATTCAATTGCCAATTTGTCTTTTTATTTCTTACACTTAAAGCGATTTGCCTTCAAATAATCTTCGACGAATTGTTCATTTTACAACCGCGGGAAGCGACCGGCGCACCGGAGGGCCACTGAGATTGCCTCCGTCCTCTCAGAGCTCGGAAATTTTCCCCTCCGCTTCCTCAGGCAGCTTCCGGGAGGATTCTCTAAGGTGCACTCGTCCAAGCCCCCTGTGGTCTTCCCACTAGCTCATGGACTGGGGTGGGGGCAAGATGGGCTTCTGTTTGGCTTCCATGGTGCCCTGGGAAACTGGCTCGCCTCCAGGAAGGGATGCCTTGGCCTCAGCCACTGTGCTGTTCCTGGCAGAGACCCTGATGGAGACAGACTTGGCTGTTAAGTCTCTCAGGGTCCACGAAAATGACTTCCATGGTGAGGCTGGCTAAGGCACGCTCCAGCTCTCCAAATTGCTTCTTCATCTGCCTCCACAGAACCCCCTCATCTAAACATCACTGAGGGATCCAACTCGGTCCCCAGCCTTCCCGGCAAGTAGCCTTAGCCCTGCTGAGCCATCTAACCAGCCCCCGTTGACACATATCCTGGCCTTGCACCCCCAGGCCCTGCTCTGCCACAAAAGCCCATCTCATCTGTCTCTTACCCCCTCCCTCCTCTCAGGGAAGGTCATGTCTTCATTCCTTGTGTGTATAGGTGGGAAAGGGAACAGCAGGCTGGGAGCTCACAGCCACTCTTGGACACCATGAACTTGGACATCTTCCAGTCTTGGTACTCCTGGCCTTGAACATCTGAGGAACTCAGCCTCAGAAAGTAGAGAGAAGCTGAGATCTTGCAGTGGTGGACTGGCCAGGCCCCAGGCGGGAGCTCCCGCGGGGGCACAGGCCTGAGGCAGAGGCGGCGGTGCTTGTGCACCCTCTGCTCTCTTTATTGCCGTCATCTCCCCATCAACCTTGGGGTCACATTTGTTCTTCTATCTACCATGCCTTTCCCCATTTATGGGGACCGGGGGCAGAAGGTGGGAGCCATGTGCCCTCTGACTGAGGAATCAGCCTCCATCTGCCTGTTGACAGCGGCCTCAGAGCCGAGAGTGCACACAGGAAAACCCATCCGGTGGAGTTTAATTGGCAATTAGAGACAGTGGCCTCCAGTGGGCCATCATGCCACCATCTTCAGGAAGAGAAAATTGATCGTGACTCTGAAAGCATGCAACTTGAAGGAGAGGGACCAGCTAGGAACCGTGAGGCCAGCACAAGGCCCGCACCGCACGGGAACACTGGGGAAACACACTGCATTATTTATTGTCATAAAAGGCAAGACTAGAGTTTTATCATAGAACCCGTGTCTGCATAAAAGAACCTGACAAGGCAGATCAATAAACAAGGGAATTGCTTGTCTGGAATGGGCCTTTTTATTGTTTTTGTTTTTCTTTCTTTCTTTCTTTCTTTCTTTCTTTCTTTCTTCTTTCTCTCTCTCTGTCTCTCTCTCTCTGTCTCTCTCTCTCCCTCCATCTCTCTCTCTCTCTCTCTCTCTCTCTCTCTCTCTCTCTTTCTTTCTTTCTTTCTTTCTTTATCAAAAGATGGCTCAAAGATGACCTCCCCATCAGTAGGTCTGGGAAGATGGTGCCACGTGCTGAGAAGGAAGGACCCTGAGGCTGGCTTGTCAAATTAAAGAATAAAGGTAGTGTGAGTGTATGAGTGTGTATGTGTGTGTATATGTGTGTGAATGTGTGTATATGTACATGTGTGTATATATGTGTGAATGTGTGTATGTGTGCAGGTGTATGAGTATTGTGTACATATATGTCTATATGGTATGCAGTATATGTACATGTGATGTGTGTGTGTGTGGTATGTGATGTGTGTGTAAATGTGGGGGGTGATGTGTGCATGTGTGTAGTGTGTGCATGTGCATATGTTAGTGTGTGTATTCATTTGTGTGGTGTGTGTGAGAGTGTATTTACATGTGTGTTGTATGTGTCTATATATGTGTGTATATGTGTGTGCATCTGTATGTGTATTTGTGTATGTGAGGTATACATGAGTGTGTGTATGTGTTATGTGTGTGAGGTGGGTGTGAGATGAGCATGGTGTGGGTGAGTGTGATGTGTGTATGTGTATATGTGTGTGTACATGTGTGTGAATATGTATATGTGTGCATGTGTGTATGTTTGTATCTGCATGTATTGTGTGTATGGTATGTGGTGTGTGTACGTGTGTGTGAGTATGTGTGGTATGTGGTGTGTGTAAGTGTGGGAAGGGTGTGTGATGTGTGCATGTGCATATGCTTGTGTGTATGTTCATTTGTGTGGTGTGTGAGAGTGTATGTACAAGTGTGTTGTATGTATGTGTCCATATGTATGAGTGTATGTGTGTATATGTGTGTGCATGTGTATGTATATTTATGTATATGAGGTGTGTGTGAGTATGTGTGTGTATGCATGTGTGGTATGTGTGTGAGGGGGGTGTGAGATATGTGTGCCATGTGTGAGTATGTGATGTGTGTATGAGATATGTGTGTGGTCTGTGTGTGTATATGTGTATATCTCTGTGTGTGAGGTGTGTGTATCACTATGTATATGTGAGATGTGTATATATAGTGTATGTGACTGTCTGTGAGTGTATGTGTATGTGTGTGAGGTGTGTGTATGTGTGTATGTGTGAGGTGTATCTGTTTATATGTGTGTGTGGTGTGTATATGAGTGTGAGTGTGTGTGGTGTGGTGTGTGTATGTTTGTATGTTTGTATGTGGTATGTTTGTATGTGGTATGTGTGCAGTATGTGTGTGTGTGCATCTGCATATGTGTGTTTGTATATGTAAGAGTGTATGTATGTGTGTGTGTGCATGTTAGCTCTAGTGTTGGCAAGAAAGGAACAAGAATGCTGTTAATTGCTTCGTGGTGGACACTGGCCGGCAGCCTTGCTAGGGTCACATCTGCCTCCAGATGTGCAGCAGAGTGGAGCCTTCTATCCCTCAGGGATCTTCAAAAACAACTGTACACAAGCAACTGAGATAGCCCAGCCATGAACGGTGATTACTGTCAAGTCTGATTACCCGAGTTGGATCCCTGGAACACAAGACAGAAAGAAAAAGCTGACTCCCACAGGTTGTGCTTTGATCCCAGCATGTACACATGGCATCCCCCGCCCCATTACATGCACAATGAGTCAAATGTAAACTTAAGCACACACACTTTCTTGAGCAACTATCTGGGCCTGTGTGGCTCTCTGCCCACTCCTGTGGCAGTCATATCATCCTTTTTCTGAGTCTTCCAGTGATGCTATGAGATGACTGTGTGATGGTCACAGGACGAGCAGAAAATCTGAGGTTATGTGTCCAAGGGGGACATTGATCATGTCCCATCTGTGGCCATCAGAGCAAAGCCAAGACATAAAATAATCCCTTCTTCACCCCAGACATCATACCTCATAGCATCTGGTCAGTAAGCCCAAGATAGCCCTAAAGCCTCATCTGAGATGGCCCAGGCTAGCCCTAAGTCCTCATCTGAGATAGCTCTCAGAGGCAGGATGTACCACCAGTTAGTCCAATAGTCTGAGTTTAGAGAATGCAGGCAGCCACAGATATGGCTGTGAGTGTCAGCCAAATTAAACATACAAAATATTGAGTAACTGTCATGTCAGCCATTGCCACAGAGTTCTGTGTGACTTCTGAGTCTCCTAGTCTGAGGTCTAGTCCTCAGGCAGACTCTCACCAGCCATTTGGGAAGGGAAATAGGACTGTACACAGTCCAAAGATGCTGTACCGTATCCCTCATCACTAACATGCTTATTTCTACTTGTTGATTATCACCTCTAATTCACTTCTGCTTTTATTCATGGAGGAACCTGGTGGTGAATAACGATTGTGCTGAACATAGTTTTATAGGTGAGTTGGTGTGTGGGAGGTAAATAGACATGCTGTGTAGATAGGTGGCTAGATGGGTAGATATATGGAAGGATACGTGAATGGGTAGGAAGGTGGATGGATAGGCGCTTGGTTGGGTTCATATTTGGATGGCTACATGGATGGATTTATGGATAGAAGATCTGGTAGATATAAGTGATAGGTAAATAGACAGATAGGTAAATGGACAGGTAGTTTTGATGACCAGAAGGATGGCACTTGGGTGAGTGAATCCATAAAGGGTTGGGTGGGTAAATAAAGAATAAGTGGATGGATTTCTAAGTTAATGGTTGGCAGATCAGTGAGTAGTAGGTCAATGGCTACTCAGTGGATGGATGGCTGTATGGATGGATGGATGGTAGCATAGATAGATGGATCAATGGATGGATCATGGATGGATGGATGGATGGATGGATGGATGGATGGATGGATCATTCATGGATGGGTGGATGGATGGTAGTATAGATAAATGGATCAATGGATGGATCATGGATGGATGGATGGATGGATGGATGGATGGATCAATGGATGGATCATTCATGGGTGGATGGATGGGTAGATGGATGGATGGATGGATAGATAGATCAATGGATGGATCATTCATGGATGGATGGATGGATGGATGGATGGATGGATAGATGGATGGATGGATGGTGCATATGTACACGATAGATGCCTCCTCTACCAGATCTCATGCTAGGAATGCATATAAAAGAAAAAACCATAAAAAACATAACCATGTAACAAGTGGATTTCCAGATGTGATCAGGAGGGATTATCACTGTTTGCAGCTCATAACGCTGAGAGACCTTTCATAGCAGAAGGGAAGGGTGGGGAGAAGCCTGATTCCCTCCTGAGGCCAGTGGTTCGCAGGCCCACATACATCTACCACCTTTGCTCTAGAGGAATAGCAACCATGTGTCTAACATATTGATCCAGATGGATGCTACCCCAGACTCAGTTGAGAACCCTCTTCTGTCTCTTTGCTGCAGAGCCATTCACAGCCACCAATAGATTCACACCATCACAGAGATCCAAGCGCAGTGAGTGTGCTCTGAGGACAGTGCCAGGTGTTTTGACAGTTCGGCTGTATCTCTTGCCCAAGAGGCAGCAGCCTGAGAGTCTCAGCGGTCTGTCACTAATGATCATTTAATGCTGTTTGGTATCAGTTTTGTGTACACACTTCCAAGCAGAGTAAATTATATGTGGGTGTTTACATTTAAGACGAGCGTCTGTGTTGTAATTGATGGAGAGCTGGTCTCCACGTGGTTCCTGCAGGAGACATGCAAATGGTGCTTCCCAGCACCCCACCAAGCCTTTGCTAATTTTAGGTAAACAGAACACTTTACTTTGGCCCTCACACAGAACAGAACTAAAGCCAAACATTGGAGCAGGTCTAGAGAGATGCGCCTGTGTGGAGGAACTGCTTTCTTATTCCCTTCCTTCTACTCACGTTGATCTTTCTTGTCAACTTGACACAGTTAGAGTCATCTGGGAGTAAGGAACCTCGCCTGAGGAACTGCCTCTATTGGGTCAGCCTGTAGGTAAGTCTGTGGGGGCATTTTCTTGATTACCAATGGATATGGGAAGGCCCAGCCCATTGCGGGTGGTGCCACTAATGGGGAGGTGTCCCTGGGTTGTATAAAAATGGTAGCCAAGTAAGCCAGGGAACAAGCCAGTCACCGGCATTCCTCCACGGTTTCTGCTTCAGTCCCTGCCTTGAGTTACTGCCTTGGTGGCCCTAGATGATGTAACCTATGAGCCAGGGCTATAGACCCGTTCTCTCCCAATTTGCTTTTGATCCTGACCTTTATCACAGACACAGAGAGGCAAACTAGAACATACCCCCATGAGACTCAGGTGTCCTGGCTGCAAGGTAAGCTGAAATAAGAAAAGAGAGGTGTGTCTCATTGCAATAAGGACTTAAGACAGCCATCTTGGGGAATGAAACACAGAGGCTTTTCCCAGAGCCTCTGAACCTGCAGGACACCAGCAAGCCACATGCTCACATCTGCCAACTTCGCTCTAGGGGACCAATGAACACATTGCCAACATATTCTGCTAGGCGGCACATGACTCCTGGACTCGGGGACCCTGAGTCCCAAGCGAGGTAATGACCAGGCTTCCACCCCCTTTTATGGAGTATTGAGAAATATAGGGGCTCTGAGTACATTGCTTATTGTTGTAATTATGAAAGGAGATGGGGAGACATTCATACCAGTTCTGGGGTACCCCAGTCCTGAACATCCCCAGCCGTGGGTACCATGAGGCAACATGCAGCAACATCCAGACACACTGTGTTATCTGTTTGCATGGGGTGAGGCCAAGAACGATGCCAAACACATTAACATATGATCGCAGAGGGCGCCAAGTGGAGGGGATTCTGCCCCCAATGCCAGCAGTGTCTGTGATGGCCTCTGCCTCGGGGAGTCTGGCACTGAGAACACCTTATCAGAGCTTCCCAAAAAGACCCACCCAGGGATTTGCTGAACCCCCAGGAGAAGCCCAAACCCCATGCCTGGTCACACATTCTCTACCAGCCTTCCCTTCAGTGGCATGGCGGTCTGCGCATGCTGGTCTCCGGGCTTGGAGAAAATAGCCTGGAGCACAGGAAGCAGCTAACTGTCCTTAGGGGCCACCACTAATCCAGGCCTGATGGAACAACAAGGGCATGCCATGCCCCTCCCTCAGATGTGGACACTGACGAAGATGGGCCTAAAGAGGGAGGAGGATAGTTGGGGTACTCAGGGATCCCTCTCCATGCCTCCATTAAGTTATCCCAACAAACCCAATTCACTAATCAATTCAATAACCTAGACTTGACTGGAATCATTCCTATGCTGGGTCTGCTGTGGGCATCCTAGCAGGGGCAAATGGTCACTTGTGCATATCCACACAGGTGGGCGTCAGATCTCCAGGGTAGGATAGTGGCCCACTTCCTGACCATGCATCCACAGAGGTTCCAGGCTCGGGGACCCTGAACTTGGGTGCAGTCCTAGTTCGGCCTCGCCAATGCAGAAAGCTCAGGTGTCCTTGTCTTGCTTAGAAAAAGTCATTCCATATGGTTTAAACTTTCTGTAAAGCACTTAAAGTTTTTAACATATCTGCAGTGAACTTTAATGGGTTTCCATAAAAACCCGAACCGACCTTAGAACTAGCTGGGAGAGTCAGTGAATGACCTTGGCAGTTTTAATTAAATCTGAAGTGGAACTTCAAGACTTTGAGGGTGTCTGTGGTCTAGCTCAGGAGGGGTAGGGGTGTGAAGGGAAGAGCCGTGGGGGAGGGGTGTGAAGGAAGAGCCATGGGGGAGGGGTGTGAAGGAAGAGCTGTGGGGGAGGGGTGTCATGGGGGAGGGGCATGAAGGAAGAGCCATTTTTCTGTGTAAATATGAGGTCCTCCACCTCATGTCTTTCTCAGCGTAGGTTCCTCATCCCTAGAGCCTCCATACTGGAAAGTGTGTAGTAGCCACCCGTGGCCACAGGAATGTCTGCCCATCTCTCCACTATCACGAAACTGCAGAGCCCTTGGCCTGTGTGAATTTCTAAGCAGTAGACTAATCATCAGAACCCAGGCTCTGGAGTAGACACAGACCAGAGCACAGACCTCGTGCCAGTGATCCCACCTAGCAGAAGGGCTTGCAAATCCAGCCAGCCAGGTTAAGTCCTTTCTTTCCTGCCCCTGCCCTCTATTTTTAAAAACATAGACACAGCAAAACCACCTTTGCGATTTAAAAGTTGACATCCTTCGCATGCGTACAATTCCCTCTGCCTCACGGTGTGCAGACCAGCTCCACACCCTGTCTGCCGCCCCTCAGAGTAGCCACCCCATTCCCTCTTTTCCTTCAGCAGTAAAGCCTCTCCAAGAGCCTCGTGGAAGCGGGACTCAGCAGTGGATGACTTTTGTGCACGGCTACTTTCAGTTACTGTATTGCATCCGTGATTCGTTCATGGTGGCTGACAGCAACACAACCCTTGTCCTTGCTGCGTAATATTCCTCTGAGAAGATATACCACAGTCTGAGTATCCAGGCACCCTCTGAAGGGTATTATTTAGGCTGTCTCTAGTTGAGGATAACAAGGAATAATACCATTATATGTATTCCTGGTCTTGTTTTATATGAGAATCTGTTTTCTTCTCTGAGGTACTGGCATAGAGTACTGAACAGCATGGCAACTGTCTATGTAAGGTTGCATGGCTTTGGCGCACTGACCGGAGTGACCATTCTGTCTTGTGGTATGACACAGAACAGTAGGCTTTGGTCATGTCAGTGGTTTAGCACCTCGACTTGTACTTGTGGCCTTCTTGTCACCGTTCCCAGAGATCCCCACTTCCTACGGAAAGGCTGACATACATACTCCAAGCTCTGACGCAGCCATTGCATAAACCTCCAGAGATAGAATCTCCTCTTCCTGGAGCAGACTCATCCCCGCCACGCCGTGCAGCTCCCATAGCTCTCCTGTTCACACAGCCTCGGCTGGGGCTAGAGTCTGAGAGAGCACAGCAAGACCACTGTATTGGTAGAAAGAATTCTGAAGAATTTCCGCAATGGCTTTCTAAACTAGATGACATCAGAGAGCACGGGCAAAGGTAGGCTTACTTAAGATAGCCAGAAGCAAACCCGGCCACTAGTGAGATATGGGTTTGAGGTTGCCATAGTGACGAGAGAAGTGACCCCCCATGGCTGCGGTGGACAGCTGCTGTGGACAGAGTCCAAGGTTTCTGTTTGCTTGGCTTTTGTTTTGGTTTTTTTCTTTGCATACGCTTCTGCCAACTCATTTTGCTGTCAGGAGAGCTGGCTGCCTGAGTCGTGGAGAGTAAAATGATTTTTAAAAAATAATAAATCTGATTGCATCTGCTTAGTCACTGTAAGAAAGTGGTGAATTAATCTCAGCTGAGGACTTTTAAGGGGCGGAAAACGGCAAATGGCCCTTTTGTCTGTGAAGGAGGAAGACCCGTGAGTTCCTGTGGGAGATGTACAGGCAACCTGGGACTCTGCTGCTTCCTAAGAGATCATATGGCCAGGCGATGCAGGTAGCCTGGGACTCGGGAGAGGGAAATGGCATAATGGAGGAGAGGTCTTGATATTGGCAGGAAAGCCCACCTCCCCCAACCCCAGGGTCAGGGAATGCAGGAGCGTACCCAGGGGTTCCGGTGAACTGACAGTAGCTCTGTCAGAGCCACATACTATAACGGCCGATTCCCAGGCCTCTCGGGGACTCTCTCCTGCTAGGCTCCAGACATGGATTCCAGCACTGAAAGGGTTGGGCCCATCTGATGGACAGAGGCAGTGACCAAACTGAGAACGAGGAGAAGGCTCTGTTAGAGCAGAGCCCATTGCAAAGCAGTGCCGGCCACCTTTGCAGGAGGTTCTTGCCAAAAGCTGGCCTCCATGCCAGCTGTGCCACTGGCAGCAGAGACAGGTTGGGTAATAAAGGCCAGGTAGCCACAGCCAGCAGCCAGGTGCGGGCTTATCTGCAGACACAAGCATCAGCCAGCGATCCCTGGCGCTCCTCACTCGGCATGTGCAGACCCTCAAAGCTCCTTTGTCGATGCTTTTGCATTCCTCTGGGAACCACAGTAGCTTGACCTGCTTGTTGCCCTCAAAGAGGAGTGGGACAGGCAAGCTTCTGTCGGACTCACAGAAGTAAGCCGTGGTCACGCGAGGGTGAGAAGTCGGAGGCTGATGGTCCTGAAACCCTGAATGCATTAGGCTCTGTCTTTGTACATGTCACCTCCACTGCCCACGTGTGCATGCTTGTACTGGCACGTGCACACGCATACACACACATCATACACACATACACACATAAACACACAATGCTTACACAATCAAACACATAGAGACACACATATACACACACAAACTCACAGACACACAATACACACACAATGCATACACACAGACATACACGCAAACACCCGCACAAGCACACACATACCATATGCACACAAACACACACCAACACACAACCAGACATACACAGAGACATATAAATGCATGCACACAGACACACATATACACATGTGGGAACACACAGACACACACAATGAACACACACAATGCATACACCCAGACACATATACACAAACACATGCACAAGCACACACACACCATATATACACACACACAAAAGCAAATACAGAGACATACAGATACACACACATAAACACACATACAGACACAGAGACACACAAAGACATACACACAGACACACACATATACGCACACATAAACACAAAAACAGATGCACACACACACACAGACAGACAGACAGACACACACACACACATACGTGCACACACACACAGATGCACACATGCACGCGGTGCCATGTGTCAGCCCCCTGCCTCCTTCTGAATGAGGAGAGCACATTTGTCAGCAGCACCACAGTCCCGCAGATCCCAGCATGATTTATGGCATGTGTTAGCGCAATATCTGTGCGCATTGCTGGAGGAAACTTAATTGATGAGAGGATTGTCAGAAATGATTCTGGGTGTGGGGAGGGGTGCACTGAGCAGCAGATCAAAAGGGAAGGCAGCCTCTCTTTGAAATAATGCGTTCCTGCATTTTTATTGGAATATCTCCTGAAGAAACAACTCCCTCACTTCTCCATCTGAGACTTTAGGGTTCCTTCTCCTTTGGTGACCAGAAATAAGATACTGAAAGAGTGCATGTGTCTGTCACCCAGAGACAAGGTCCCGGTGTGTGACCTCAAGGGCACTAGGTTGTAAGTCACAGAGAGTTCCACACTGGGGAAGGCTGCCTGGAGAAAGGCCCCTGGGACTAGAGTGTGAAGCAAGAGAAAGATAAGGGCAGGCGACATGCTGGCTGTTGGGAGTCAGAAGCAAAGGCTCTTGGCTCCTGTCTGCACACCTGCCCTTGCCAACTGTGTGGTCATTTAGCACCACTAGGCTGGACTCCAAAACCCTGTCAGGCAAACATCCACCCCTCAGCTAAGCCCGAGTGCAGCAGGTCACTGCCCTGGGGAACTGGGATGGGGCCAGATCTCTGCGTCAAGGAATGGTGGTGCCTTTGTGTACAGACTCTCACCAGAGGCCACAGCCACACCCGGGAGGTTTCCAAGGAAACAGGCATGAGGACATCCAAACCCTGAGCCATGCCCTGGCCTCAGCATGCAACCCACAGCCCACCACTGGGAGTCTCTCCCAATTTCCCCAGGCTCCACATTGCCCAGGTCTATCCCCAGGGCCACAACTGCTCATTCCTGAGGTCCTTGGCAAGTGAAGCCCCTGCTGATGGCAGAAGGTAGCTATTCAGAAACTATGCCATGTGGCCCGAACAAAGGAGACAAGAGAGACAGAGACCTCAGCACACCCACGCCCACCCACTTCGAACACCGAGCAAAGCAGTAAGGCGGTGCTGCGAACACTGGATGGCACATTGGGACTCGAATGGAGAACAATAGCAAAAGCTTTTGGAGACCTTGCTCTTTCCCTCCGTCCTCCCGACCTTCCATGAAGTTCAGCTCAGAGAGACCATAAATCAAGGACACAGTACAGAGACCCTATCCAGGACTTGGTTCCCCCAGTCTACTAGGACTGGCTTTAGGGAGGATCTGGTCAGAAGCAGCTGGGGCACAGGACATTCCTCTCCCCTGTAGCGTCCATCAGCGCTGGGCGAAGGGCTCATTTCCCATGTGCATAGTACTGCTGAGTTTTGAGTGTGGCCAACCCATGAATATTAACAATAAAATACGCTTGATCAATGAGGGTTTTGTTTGCGATAGAACCGTCCTGGGTTCAGACAGACCAGCCCCCACAGCTTAATCACTGTCACCCGAGTGTGGTTTGCAGAAGAATCGGGGTGTTCCGACGAGTATTGATCTGCCGTCGCAGTCCCAGGCATTCGGGGATGAGGGACCGGCCATAGCCCTTCTGCTTTGTATCGGGAATACGTCAGGGCCGTCCACATTAAACCACCTCGTATCGATAAGCCGGCAAGCTGAAAAACACCCGCCATGGTGTGATTGATCGCTGCGTATTAACCGAGGTTATTAGAGCGGGGAAATATGATGCTTTCATCAGGGCCTCGCAGCACACGACTTAACAATCCATCTTCATTTCCCTTGTGTTTTTCTTCTTCTAGGCCCATTTTTTTCTTTTACTCAATTAATTACAGTTAATTAGATGCTGAACACAATGACTTTATGTTGCACCCAAAGAGACCTCAAGGGGTAGGTCTCTGTGTGACACGGTAGTCAGTCCTAGAAGACTTTGTGCTGCTGGGGTCCTCAGGACAGACAAGGGGTCCAGCCAGTGCCTTCCCCATGATTGCTATCAAGTGACAGAGACACCTGTGTATACTGGCACTCACCAGTCATTTCCTAGATCCAGGCCTCTTTGTGTTTTTGCATGGACCAGCAGGAGGCAAGGATGGCTAGCCCCAGTTGGTTTCAGCTAAGAAAGGCTGGTGCATTTCTCTGGGATTGCGGGATTAAATTTTCCAAGGTCCTGAAGGAAATATGCGAAGTCACACCGAATGTTCAAAACCCCTGTCTATGGAGGGCCATCGAAATGAAATCCCCGAATGCTGGCATTTGGGCACTGTGTCCTGGCTCAGGCTCCTTTCAGGTTGGGGTTAGCTCCAAGCTTTGGTTTCCTCAGCTGCAATGGGGAAGAGGCACACAGTCCTTGTCTGTGAAGACCCAATAACATCATCATTTATGTGACGCTGGCTCTGAGCTGGAGACATGAGGCAGGTGACAGTGCTGTTTCCCGAGCAGGGCTACCTTGCCACGTCAGCACGGGCATTGTGCTGGACTTGCTGTCAGCACCACTGATGCCGGCTGGACATTCGTGGGTGCCGCCTTGTGCGGTGCCAGCCAGAGCTCATAACAGCTGTGTAAAAAGACCGGATACATGTACATGCACACATGCACACACATTGCACACGTGCACACGTGCGCGCGCGCGCGCGCGCACACACACACACACACACCTGATAATCTTCAGCACTACAACAGAAATATAAAGCTTTCTGTCAGCTCCTATTCAGCCCACAGTGACTCTGTGGTGAAAGGAATCTGTTCACACTGTGGTCAGTGAACAGGGCTCCCCATGAACATGCCCCAGCCTGGGTGAGTGACAGTCCCTTTCAGTCCAGTCTCTGATGACTAGAGTGTAAACAAGTTTCTTCTAGGCTCCTTACAATGAAGTTCTTGGTCTAATTTCTCTGCAAAAGGGAAGGGGAGGGAAAGTAAGAGGCAATCTTCACCCTGCAGTAGTCTGAGTCCTCTGTGCACAGTACAGTACACAGCAGCTTCTAGAACGTGGGCCCTCCTCAAGGGTCACTCCAAAGGACAGGTGCCTTTCTACAGATGGGAACCACAGTTTTGTTAAAGCCACTTTTTTTGCAAGTGGTCCTATTCCTGATTTTCTGGTGTGCTCAGCTGGCTGGTGTGTCCTGGCTCCCACTAGCCACTGTGCCCAGGCGGCTGGTGTGTCCTGGTACCGATGGCCACTGTGCAGAGCATTTTCACTAATGTCTCATGGCTGAACCACTTTCGTCTTGCCTCACACCCTGCCTCTTCTCAGGTCCTTCACGATCCCCGCGAGGATCCCTCCTGCCCATCCTTTATCTTATATTCTTCTTGCCTGCCAGACACAGTGTTGATTACTCCCTGGCAGGTAAGGATGGCCTGTGCTATTCCCTGAGCTCCACCCCCCACCCCCCGACCCCAACCCCAACCCCAACCCCACCCCCGCTACTTGGTGACTATGGAGTATTTGCTCCTGGGTCATGTCTAGCTGCATCCGTCGGCAGTACAGCTTGGTGCTGATACTTCCATCCTTTGCAAGTGTAGAGGGCAGAGGAGGAGGAGGAGGATGAAGGGGAGGAGGAGGAAGAAGTGGAGGAGAAAGAGGAGGAAGATGAGAAGGAGGAGGAAGAGGAGGAGGAGGAGGAAAAGGAGGAAGAGGAGGAGGAGGAGAAGGAGGAAGTTCCAGTGCTCCTGTAGATAAGGCAGAAGGAAACAAGCTCTTACCAGGGTCCAGTTGATGTTCACACCCAGGACAGAGGCACAGCCTGCATGACTTCCTGTAGGGAAAGCCTACCTGATAGTTGCAGCAAGCAGGCAGCTTAAAATAGAGACAAAGCCCAAGGCTCTAAAGCCTTGGGGTCTTCTCTGTTTCCAGCTGTGTCTTCCACTGTGGCCATCAAACACCAGGCTTAGAGTAGCCACTAGCTCACTGATGAGACGTGACATCCACAACAGGATTCAGCCAGTCTAGGATTTAAGACTTGGATCCAAGAAAGGGAGCTGATTCCGCTCTTACCCAGCCAAGATGCACGCACCTTGCCCGCCCCCTGTCCCATGACAGGAAACCATCACTCAGTTTTTGAAATGTCGTGGGAAGACTTGTTACCCAGCATCCTGTGGCAGTGCTGGCTCCAACAGGTGGCCTCCGGTTAGCTGTGGCCTTGGTGTGCTGGAGAATCCTATGATCTAGAGACTGAACACAGCCATGAACTCAAAGTGGAGCCACACCACTTGGGACCAGCACATCCGGGAGATCAGAACCTGGTGTGCCTGGAAGTGTTCTTGTTTGTGAGGATCACAAAGGTGGCTTCTCTCACAACTATCTCAAGGCTTTTGTTTCTGTTTACCACAAATCTGAAGCTATATTGTACATGTGATAATACGGCACATTCCATGCAAGAGAATATTCAGCTTACAAAGGCCATTAATTGGCAGACAGGGCCTTCAAGTTTACCCCATGGGAATTCCATCTTCAACCGTGTGTGTGTGTGTGTGTGTGTGTGTGTGTGTGTGTGTGTATGTGTGTGTGTGTGTGTGTGTGCTTTTCTATGCTTCAGAGCTAGTCAGCTTCATCCTTGTAGTGAAATAATTTAAATATTCTCGCTCTTCAGTTTGTATCTTTCCCAAAGCAGATCTTCACTAAGTCATTAACATTTTTCTGTTCTGTTGTCGGTTGTTTTCAAATTCTGTATTTACTTCACTCTCTCATCTCCTGTCGATATTTTTATTAAATCCCCCCTTTCTTGTTCTTTTGTTATGACGGCCTGTATAGGCTTTTTTTGTTGGTCCTAAAACAAGCTTTGAACTTAAGAACCTTAGAAGTGTTTTCTGCAGGTGGATGAAATCTGTCAGCTCAGATGCTCTTGGGTAGGCGTGTGCTTCCCCCATGTTTTAATTTTTCCGTGTGATTGTTTACGAACAGGGTCTTTTGTTTCTTCAGGGTTGGTCTAGTCTAAGCACTCATTCTTCACAGGAAACGATAATCCTCAAATAGCATAATCATCACCATAGCAACCCGAGGCGACATCGAAGACAGGATTAGGGCTTCAAGAGCCCGGATCTGCATCCCTCGCCAGCCCTTTACACACTAGGCACCTCTCCTGACTGCACTCCACAGCCCCGTGTGTCAAGAGGCCCACGAGGGCGGCTGAGTGGCTCCCAAGCTGAGCACAAGAAGCTGGGGGTGTGCTTGCAAAGTCTGAGCCCGTGGAGTGCCTCAGCATAGGCGTGGCTGCACACAGGCACACAGGCATGTACAGGGAGTGAGCACCTAACACACACACACACACACACACACACACACATGCATGCACGCACACATGGACGCACGCACACGCCTCCACACAAATACCTCCCACTGCGCCAAGATGCCTGGAGACTTGAGCAGTGCTCTAACTCTCCCGGGTCAACCTGTCCAACAAAAGTGAAGAGATAATGAGGATACGGGTGGGTTTCCAAAGAGACACAAAACAGAGCTTCAGTCAAGACAGCTCTGAACTGTAGAGTTGCCTTGAGGATTCCAAATATGAAAGGCTGAGAGACAGCCACACGGACCTGAGGACCTGATTTCTCATCTTCGGTATTATGTCCAAAACCAAAAGGCCAGGCCTTAGCTACACACACACACACACACACACACACACACGCACACGCACACGCACACGCACACGCACACGCACACGCACACGCACACGCACATGCACACGCACGCACGCGCACACACACGCACTCCCAGTTCTGGGGAGGTAGAGTCAGGAAGATCCTTGGAGCTTGCCGACCAGCTAGTCTGCCCTAGTTGGTGAATTCCAGGTTCAGTAAGAGACTCCATTTTTAAAAATAAAGTGGAAAGGTGTGGGGGAAAAAACAGAAGCAGGTGTGGCGGTAAGGCCCACAAAGGGGAACACTGGCATGCAGGGCCTGCATAGGGGGACACTGGCTAGGCCAGCACACCGCACCAGGGTAGGGACAGCAGACACCTGAATACCTGTGGAGTGAGAGAGACTGCCTGGCTAGTGGGGAGGGCTTTGCCCAGAAGGCAGGGCCATTTACATGCCCCGGGTCCCTGTAGAGGAAGCTTGACTGAGAAGAGGCTGGATCCTTTCCTGGTGGCTGGAAACACAGGCCTGCTCCATGATCTTACATGGCAGGTTTTGATAAGAAGAGACAGTTCATAGTTTTGATGCTTTATTATAGAAAAGTAGAAAGAGAAGATAAGATAGAGAAGAGAGAAAGAGAAGATAGAGGGATGAGGGATGGCCATGCCACGTGGAAAGAGGGGAAAGAATGGAGGGGGCAGAGAGAGAAAGAGGCAAGAGAGGAGCAAGAGAGAGTAGAGAGAGACAGGAAAAGGCAGAGGGGGGCAAGAAGCCTTCTTTTATATTAGGCTGGGTTACCTGGCAACAGGTAACCATGGGGCGGGGAAAGCCTGGCTGTAGCTGGGTGACTGTAGGGGTGAACTCCAGCCAGGACGCGTGGCCATTCTCAACTGATGGCCACAGGATTTTGGAGTTGAGGTGCCAGCAGTCTGGCTGCATGGATCATGGGTTCTGTCCCTTGTAGAATGTTCTACTGGGTCTCCAGAGTAAGCCTTGCTCAACCGGGCTACAGACTGCCTTACAAGGTCCCGCAGAAAGGGATTCAAGAAAACATGTGGCTTGAATCTCTGGGCTCCTCATAGATGTTTGTACACATTTACCTGTATAGCTGCTCACACCTATGTGTGCATGCACACATGAACCTGCAAGCACACACAGATGTTTACAAAGAGTCTAGAAGCTGGCATTTTAGTGATCTGATTTTTCCTTTGCTTCTGTGTGACTTCTGTTTGGCTTCTTAACACTCTATAATTCCAACCATGGTAAAGGATAGACTTCCCAGTGCTTTGTTTTATTCCAGATAAGCAACCTGGTGTGTCCCCGAGCACATGAAGGAAGCACAGGTAGAGTTTGTGAACAAGATCCCGGGGCAGAGACACGTACGCAGTGCTCAGATGACCTGGCTCTTCTTCCTTTGGGCATCCACACTGCGTTTGCCACAGCACACTGTCTACCTGTTCTACGGGTGCCAAAACCGGAGATCACAGACCACCCTGAGGCCTCCAGACAGCATGCCCAGGAAGCTCAGGGACTAGCTTAGATGCTGTGACTAATGTCCAGGCTCCAACAGAGTCGGCCCCCCACCCAAAGGATGGCACAGCTCTGCGGTGACAGAATTCAGAAGTGCTGGATGCACAGAGAGAGATGAGCTCGCCACCGTTCCCCTTACTGCCTCCAAACATCCCCTCTTCGTTGGGCTTTCTTGTGTTCTTGGTGTGAGAAATGTTGATTCTTCCTTCATAATGGAGTGCTGTAGACTCAGCAGTGGAAGCAAGGCAGATATACTTCAACTTTACCACACCAGCTTGGCACCAAACAGTAGTTTTATAGTCCTACTTGCATTCCCCACCCCCTGGGTCCCCATCAGCTGAGTTCTTCAAGGAGATATTATCTTTCTCACCCATTTATCAGTTTTCCCAACTTCCCTACCTTCCTGATGTGTGGGTTCAGTCATGTAGGAGACTTGTAGTGACTTTCCAAACCTAAGACCAACTAGAAAGTGCCCACGCACGCAGGCATCAGCCGCCAGCTAGGGAAGACAGGCCTAGTGCCTCCGCTTGTCTGACATGCACTAATGAGCTGTAAATGTACCTTAGGCTGAGAGTGGGTCACCACAGCTTACATTGGGACCAAGGGACACTGGCCCAGCAGGCCTCCTCGCTGCTGCCCACTCAGCCATCGCTGGCAACCGATTGTCTCCGCTCCTCGCAAAATGCGAAGACCATCACGGGGTTTGCCTCAGCGCCGGAATCCCCGCAGACTTTAAAACATGCAAAATAAAAATAAACTAATTACTCCATCAGTGCTTTACGGCGCATTTATAATTTTTACTTAAACATTTAATCTCATAAAGCAAGTTTTCCATGCAGAGAACACTTGATTTCATCAGAAGAAATTGCTGCCTTTGCTTGAAAGGAAACACAAGCCGGGGATCCCCAGAGTGAAATGAAGAGGGTGGATAAGCAGCCAGCCAGCTCCCTGCCAAGGATTCCCACAAAGCTCCCCGTGCGGCCAAAGAGCTGGATTCCCAAAGTGATTGGTGGGGCCGGGGCAGGGGGAAAGGGAGGGGCCTATGAGGCCCGGGGGCCCAGGCTAACCCTGTCCGGGATCTTCTTGCCTTGTCTCACACCACTCCTTGAGATGCTATGCTTTCTGTGTGGACATGTGAATGTGTGTATTATATTCATGTGTGCAGGTGTGTGAGGAGGTCGAAGGTCAACACTCCCCAGGTGCTGTCTACCTGAGTTTTGAGACAGAATCTCTCATTGGTATCTGATTCCCAGGTAGGCTAAGCCAGCTGGTCGGGAACCCCAAACATCCTCCTACCCCCACCTTCCAGGTGCTGAGATTACAGCCGCATGTCAGTGTGGGTGACCACGACCCTGCAACTTCTTTTCTTCTCCTTTTAAAATATTTTTTGACAATTCCATAAATATTTATAATGCACATCAGCCATCTTCCCCTCTCACGACCCTCTCCTGGCCCCCTCCTTCCTCCCACAGGAAGCTGTCATCGACCATCAAATCCTTTCATCTCCTGTACTTTGTGTGAGCGTGATGTCCACTGACTCAAGGTGGCACACCCAGCTTGTTCTCAGAATGTCTGGGAACTGAACTGCACCATCTCCCCAGACCGATTCTGCTATCTTAACGTGAGCCTTCCCTCTCCTCTCCAGCCAGCAGACTTCACTGGAGGCCTCGTGGGCTGTCAGTCATTCAGAGCTCAGCCCTGCCACTCTGGTTGTTGTCAGGCACTGTTCTGAGACTTTCATGGCCTCCAGGGCCAAGGCTGCATGTCGAGTGGACACTGCCTTCCGGAATCCGTGCAAAAAAAGCTAGAGGCTTGCAGCTTCTTCAGCACCGTGCTGCAGACTCCGACACGGTGAAAACAAATAGGATAAATCAATATTTGCTGATGAAGAAATAAAAAATGCACAACCGGGGAGTTCTTCGAGCAAAGCAGCCCTTGCGGAAGCTCGTCTGCTCCCGTCGATGCTGCTGGTGTGCGCTGCCTGTTGGGAAACCATGTGGGAAGTTCCCCAAACAAACAGGAGTGCTCAGGTCCCAGTCTGCAGGCATGAGAGCCACTTTGGGTGCTGTCCGAATTCCCACGTCTGCCTTAACACTCTGGGAATTTCAGCCAGCTCTCTCTGAACCCTCATAATGTGACAGCATCCCCCCAGGGTGGCAGGCACTGATCCTCTGAGAGGCCACCTGCCTCCCATCTCCCTACCTACACCTTCAGACTGTGGCACAAGGTTCTGCTTTCCCTGGCACCTGTCACAGAGGTTGTTAAACTGCCAGGATAGGCCATGAGCCGAAGCCACGAAGATATGATGTGGAGAAGGAATTTCCCAAGTCACATCCCGGCTGGGGCCAGTGTCGAGCCCAGCCCCTCTGTGCTGCCTCTGCACTGCCCTACACCAAAGCCTGGCGGCCCGCTGGCCCACCCAGCCCCTGGCCTCCTCCAGAGATGCAGCCCTCTGGGGTTGCCAAGCAAAGGCACTAGCGGAGGGACCTACCGGAAGCTCGTGACAATGATGGAGATTGTTCCCTTCAGCCTAGTTAACAAAGCATCTTGCTCACAGAACCTTCTGTCTGACAGAAAAGCAGCAGTGGTAAGCCGCACTGGGTTGAAGCGGGAGCACCGTGTAGATCAGGATGGTGGCTTTCTCCATTATGCACTGACACTTGAAAACCAGAGAACTCTACTCTTGACCACAGACAAAGACTCAAGGCTCCCTGATGACTGGAGTATCCTGAAACACTTGATCCAGGGACCAGTGATTCCAAAATGAGTCCAGGCTAGCCAATTTCCCTAGAAAGTCCAAGGTTCAATCCACACTGTCAAACTCTAGAAGCCCATGAGTGTGAAACTGTTTAACCATACAACCAGCGACTCTACGTGTACCAGATAAACACAGGGAGAGCTGAATAGCTGACTGGCAGCCTCCTCCTGCTCCATGGGGCCGTGTGGCCACCAATAATCCATGAGTTGCCGTATGCCTTAAGCCCAGTAGCCTTCTGCTCATATGGCCTGGGCGGTGCCTTTTATGCTCCAGGTCTGGTGAAACCACCCTAGTCAGGGCTGTTTCTCTACGTACAAAGATAGTGTATCCCCACTGCAGGTTCCTGTGAGGCTTTGGTGTTTACCAAGCTGTGGTTTAGAAATAATTTCTCCCACATGCCATGTGTTTTCTGAAGTGAGCGATCTACTTGTTCCCATTATACAGGTGAGAAAACTAGGAATCGGAGTCATCTGACATTGGGCCTGACAACCATGACACGGAGGATTCTTCTGCTGCTCCAGGCACAGCTCACAGGGTGGCAATGCCCCCAATTGTGACCTCGCACTTCAGACAGCACTCATATCCTCTGGATTCTGCAGGCATGGGCCTCAGAATGAAGACACTGAGGCTTTACATTTTAGGAATGTCTTTCTCCACTCCATTTCAGGATGCTGGCTCAGTCACCTGCAGGAAGACATAGCTGATTTAAAGACAAGTGATGGCCATCAACAAGGCTGGGGTTCTGTTCACACCCCTGACAGCTGCTGTAGGTATTGAGTTACCTGCTCTTGACTGGCCTACGGATGTAGATCCAGGGCTCAGTCCTGGAAGTGTAGACGCCAACCCAGAGGACAGATTTCCATAAGCCCACCCATGCAAGGAATGACCTTTCTTAGCCCACTACCCAAGATTTCCCTAAGCCCACCCACCCAGAGGAAGACCTTCCCCAGCCCATCCATCCACAGAAGGGCCTTCTTTAGTCTATATACTCAAGGGAGGGCCTTCCGCAGCCCACCCACCCAGGCGGGCTCTGCTTACGGCAGTGCAGTGCTCACCCAGGCGGGCTCTGCTTACAGCAGTGCAGTGCCCACAGGCACCACGAGCTCACTCAGGGCACTTTGTGGAGACCTTCAGGATCTTGGTCTTAGGCCTGACTGTGTCACCCCCTGCTAAAGCCACTGTGGACCTCAACATGCTCAGAGCTGAATCAAAGCCTGGGGATTTTGTCTCCAGGGCTGTGCCTTCTAGTCCCAGAAAGGGTGCTGGCTCACCTGGCTGCAACTTGTTCTGAGATGATACAGGCTTCCGGATTACTTTCCCCACAGGCCACCATGATCTGCTCTTACCATTTCACCAACCCACCGTCGGACGCTGTTCCCTCTATCCTGAGCCCTTACCCTGCTGGGTCTTTGTGGGACATTGTTGTGTTTTTCCTTAATGTCTATTTCCCCGGCTTGGCTTTAAGTAAAGATTTTATCTATGTGTCTCGCGTGCCTAGGATCATGCCTGGGAGTCACTGAGTCTAAATCCACACTGCGTCAGCTTCTAGGTCAATACACAGAGTCTGCTAGAGTATATGAGAAGGCTCTGGATGCTAAAAGGCTGTGTGTTTTCATAACATAAATCAATGCTAATTTGTGCTAAGAAAATATATATAACCCCGAAAAGATGCTGATAAAGGCCAAGTCCCCATTTGAAAGTCTGACTGGCGAAGCAACGTGCCATGATTTTATGTTTCTTTGGGGGATAAAAATAATATCATTTCAGTAATTCAGCAACCCCCACTCCCCCAGCTTCCAGTGACTTTGAGAAAAGACCATGAGGTCAATAGAGCTTGAAGCACCCAGGAAGTTCTCGGTGGGGTCTGTCTTGGTGTAGAATGCAGTGCTTTGGGGCATGTGAATGCATGGATATTTCTTCACCTCACATCTTCCATGGCAGGCAAGAACACAGACAATACACCTTTCCTTTCCTCCCAGCAGTAACTATGAAGGGACTACAGGTATGCCCAATCTGTCCAAGCCACTTGAATATTGGAACTAAGGTAACTTGACCAACAGAAGCAAGCGTCAGGTGACAGCAGCTCAGTGCTGTTTTAGGTGTCCCTTGGGACTGCACAGCAGCCCTTGATGGGACTGGTCTGTCTTACCATTCTTTAGAAATAAGCAGGTCTAGGACACACCTGGAACGACAGAGAAACATGTCCAGGATCCCACGGGAGCTCCAAAGATCCATTTTCCATGTTGGCAAATGATACGGGTTCTTCTTCGTTTTGTCAGAAAGGATTGATTACTCTGTCCCTGGAGGTGCAGACCAGGAATCCCTGCTAATTTGCAGGGCTGCGGGGGGAGGAGTGCTGAGGGGGCAGAGTTACAAGTCTAAGACTTGTTTGCACTACAAAATGAATTCAGGTCCAATCTGGGCAACTTATGGAGATCCCATCTCAAAAAAATCAAAAGAAATGGGAGGCCTGGGACTGAAGCTAGACCACAGGGATAGACCTCTCCGGTCACATGTGTATGAGGCCCAGACCACACGTGTATGAGTTAATTCTCAATTCCAAAAACAGTGGGAGATGTCTTAAACAGAACAGGCTGTCTAGACTTCAACGCTAAATCAGGGAAGCCTCACGCCACACCCCTGCACTACTCTACCCCAGGCGGGAACAGAGTTCTCACACTCCCAGCAGACACTACTGGTGCTGTTTTGAGAGAGTCACTGGGGATCAAGCCTGGGGCCTGCTGCATGCATGCTCACGGATGTAGTGTTTTATTCCTGGTGGGCTCCTGGCTTTCCTATTGTGAAAAGGTAATAGATGTGCGGGTTTGGGTTTCTGACTCTGGATAGTGCAATAGGGCGGGCAGTGAGCAGGTGCCTGCGGTTGGAGGGAAGGTTGTCCCAAGAGAAAGGGGCTGGTGGCCGAGATCAAAAGCACAGTGCTGGTGAGTCAGGACAGAACTTCAGCGTGAGAACTCACAGAAATCATTCTGTTCACAACGGTTTCAGCAGTGAACCTGTGACTTAAACTGGTTGACTGTCACATTGTAACGAGGAACCCCTCAATACACACACCTTCCAGTGCCATGTAGGAGATTCAACTGAGCTCGGTACTCCAGGGCCACTCTGGTAGAGTCCTCATACCGGCACTCGAGCATGCCCAGTCCCAAGGCCGCCATGACCCCAACAGTGGGGTTTTTCTCTTGTTTCTGATGGTGAAGGCCAAACCTCCCAGAAGTCTGCAGTGTCCGGATGGATTCTTGTTGGCAGCAGAGGAAAGCCTTCCCAGAAAGCGAGTCCACCTCTGCTTAGCAGGAGCTGGCACATCTGCTTGTTTATTTATTTTAGCCTTTGGGTCTCACCGCACAGAGCTAGCCATCAGCCGGGAGAGCGGGCAGCACAGAGTGCCCACAGCCCAGGGAGGTGCGGCATGCGGAATCCACAGGCTCCAAGCTAGTCACTCTCCAGTTCCCACCACTGGAGGCGAGGCCACAGTTGCTTGGTAACGATGTTCACAGTTGCATTAAGAGGTGGTTCTGAAAAGAGGATTGCTTAAAACCTGACAGCAATTACAGGGAAAGCGGGTTTCTTTCATCTCAGAAACCAATACACAAATGGATCTTCCCATTCAGCCAGTATTTTATTATTATTTAAATCGGCTTCCACAGTACTCGAAGCCTCGCTTTGTGTCAACAGTCAGTCAGAGGCCTGCACTCCCTTGGCCTCTGAACCTCTTCAGGGAAGGAATAGAGAAATCTAGCTGGCTTTTGACATCCTCTTAGCCGCAGAGTTTATGATGAACGGGGGAAGAGGGGATTCTGCCATCAAAGCCTGACCCAGCTGTGTGTATTCTATTGCCTGTTCCTTGAGCCACGGGCCTAAAGTCTCTCTCTTTCAACTGTTGATAAACGGAGCAGACAGGAATCTCGGCTTAACTGACTCGTGCGCGATTGTCTTGAACTCAGTTGTGAGTCCTTATGGCTGGCATCACTAGGCAAATTGTTTGTGTTTCCAGAGAACCCAGCCGGTGCCGGACTGTAGGGAATTCTCTAGAAACCGTTACATTGTTTCATCACGGCATAGTCTTTATGCATACTGCCTGGTTGTGAGTTCGGCTGCTCCCAGTCTGAGAAAGGAATTTGTTGATAGCAGAGCCACGCATGCAGGAAGGACCCGGGCACATCCACTCATTCAAATTCTCTGTCCCATCCCCATCCCCACTTATCTGTAAGTCTGTCTACAGAGGAGCCGACTCTGCTCGACACCAATGCTTGGCAGTACTCAGTGCCCTGGGAGGATCCCCACCATTGTTCCTCATCCTATCCACTCCTGACCTTGTGGATCAGAAGGTGTGCCCTGCAGTCTAGGACGCTCAGCAGAACTGCCTCTGACATCCTTGCATGCCCCTGAGAAAGTGACACGTTCTCCTGATTGACTGAAGGCGAGACCTGGGCATGCTCAGAAGCCCCCATACAGGACATTTAGTAAGCACTATTCAGGACTCCCCACCTCCCCAGCGGTTCAATTGTTCCCCGTGTATGCTTTCTCTAGTTCCCTCACCACCCCTGAACCTACTCTATCTGACTTGGAAGAGTTCTTTGGCGAGCAAAGACCTGTCTGTCTTGAACACGACCTTAACCACTGCTCCAGTGGGCAGTTCTGCTACTCACTGTAATATTTGCATCCTCCACTCTGTCCTTGTACTGAGGTGTGCTGTCTTCTCTGGCGTGTGCCTACTGTAAAGCAGCATCTACAATACAACGGTGCACAGTTAGAAGTCATGGATCTGACAACTTGCAAAGCAGATGTGGGTGTAACCAGCAGACATAAGACCCGGTTTCATCAGGACCTGGGTTTCAGGATAGCCTGAACCTCCAATTCTGTCATAGCAGAGAGGTAGACTTTGGACTCACCCTGCATCCCTCGGCTGAAGGTTATTATCCTGACATAAGGGAGACACACAGGAGAAGGTCCATGTTGACCCAGGCAATTCCTCGCAGAGCATCTTCCGGAACCTTGTGCAGTATGGATGGAGATTCCTGCTCTCAGCAGTGGGAGGAGAAGGAATTGGTACAGGGGCTGAGGTGCCTAAGCCTCAAGAGTTCAACAGAAGAGGGAGGAAAGCACGCAGAAAATGCATTCAGGCGTGGACATATATCCAGGTATCCTGGACACATGTGTACTAAGACGAACACAACGCTTCTGGACCTTGCAGAAGATTGTGGGCAGAGACAGGTGAGAGGCTCTGGGTTCCAGGGGTACAGCATTGGAGAGGGTGCCAGACAGAGGAGGTGCATCCCAGAGCCTGCAGGTCGGTGTCAGCTGACTCCACGTGGTGCTGACTTTGAAGCAGTTACTCATGCCCTGTGCCCTCCCCCATAAAACCTCCACCAGGCAAAGCTCGGCAACAGTCCACCTGCTGGAACAGGACTCTTCAGAGGAAGACCACATCCAGGTTCATCACGGTGTCCAGCTCACAGTAAAATAACTTCCTGGGAACTTGGAAGATCAGACGACCCAATCTGAAGAAAGCAAACCTAGTGAAGTTCGAAGGTGGCGCAATGCTGAACTCACGTGAGGCTCCAAAGCCAACGTTCAAAGCGAGCCTAAGGACCTAAACCAAGAGTGGACGCCGCCGTGAGAATGCCTACCCGGACTCCCGGTGGAGAAGTGGCATTCCTAAGAGAAGCCTAGCCTTGCTGTGAGAAAGTGCAATACTTGAGATACAAGTTCACACCTGTCAGCATCAGAGGCAGAAGGCAGTAGTGGTTCTGATGAGAGGTGTGAGGCAAAGCACAAGGTGGAGGATGAAAATACCAAGCTTATGACTTATTGAAGGATTTCTGACCAGCTGATGCATCCAACTGGAATCCCCTGAAGGTGAGAGGGAATGTAATTTTAATAACAGAGAGAGAGAGAGAGAGAGAGAGAGAGAGAGAGAGAGAGAATCATATGTTCCGCAATCCTCAAGCAGAGCAGCACAAGTCCAGCACCCGCCTACTGCAGAGCAGTGTACTGAAAATCAGAGGTGAGAGCAAAGAAACTCATCACACTTAGAACTCAACTGGGTTGGACTCAGCAACAATGCAGGCAGCACTGTAGGCAGTAATGCAGGCAGCACTGTGGGCAGTAATGCAGGCATTAATGCAGGCAGCAATGAAGGCAGTAATGCAGGCAATAACACAGGCAGTAAAGCAGACAGTAATGCAGGGAGTAATGCAGGCAGTAATGTAGGCAGCAATTCAGGCAGTACAGCAGGGAGCAATGTAGACAGTAATGTGGACAATAATGCAGGGAGTAATGCAGGCAGTAATGTAGACAGTAAAGCACACAGTAGTGCATGCAGTAATTCGGGCAGCAACGTGGGCAGGAGGAGAGTCCCTTAATTTTATTTATTTACTTATCATTTGTCAGGGATTGAGATAAGGTCTTGTCATGTAGCACAGGCTGGCCTTAAGCTCAGAGCAATCCTCTAGCCTCAACCTCCTGACAACCGGGATTAGAAACGTAAGCCATCATGAGAAGGTGCCTTTAGGACTGGTGGTGCCTGTGCCGTTGCTGGATAAAAGAATGCTTGCTCGAGAATTCTATAACCCGCAGAAGAGCCTTCAGCATAAGAACTTTCTGAGGCGACCCAAGATGGAACTGCTCTCTCGAGTGTAGAACTGTGTGATGCTCTCAGAACCTCTTCCGGCTGGAGGGAATGACAGGGAAGAACCCGAGACCTAAACAGATGGGCAACAGCCCTCCGAACTGGCCACTGCTGGGCAGCACAGCCGCCTTGCTCTCCTGATGGTAACCAGACGATTGGCTGCTCCTGAGAAAATAACACATGCCTCTGATTTCTAAGAAGCAATATCACCAAGGACGAGAGGGGAGACCTGAGCACGGGCTCAATCCTTAAGTAGTGTGAACACAGGAAACAGGCATGGGAAGTCCCATGGGTACTGTGTGAACAGCTCTAGTGGGTCCGAGAATGGCGGACGCAGCTCTGCCGGGCCTTGCCCTTCTCCCACGCCCTCTGCCAACTGGTAGATTCCCGTCCTACAGCTAGCCACCAAGGTCGGGGTCCTCATTTGGCCACTTCCTCCTCCTGAGGCTGACCACCGAGGTCCAGCTATCAAAGTATTGATACCCAGCAATTCGGCTCACCTAATTAACACACCCTCATCCTAATGTGGGGTTTCTTTTTCCCTTCAGAAAATTCCATTTGCCCATGGCCATATCCTCTGTTTCCTCTCTATCCAGAGGCAGTCCTGTGTCCCTCCAAGACAAAGGAGGGACTCCTTCTCCCTTCACCCTTGTCCTCAGTCTTCTGTCTTTGTCTCTTATTCCCTGCCCTTTGTTCCTCTGAGGGTGGGGGGGACTCCTTTGTGCTGACAATTTGATCTTGGGACTCTAGGCAGGGTGACTGGCTGGAGGAGGATTTACATTGCAGGCAACAGGAAATGAGTTCAAAACCAAGAAAAAGAAAGAAAAGCCGGTCCTGGTGGTGCGCTTGTAATCTGGGGGGGGGGGGACAGGAAGAAAGAATCAGGCTAATTCCTGGCATTGAGTGCATGCCTGCATAGCTCATGTGGTGAGTTCCAGGCTTTAAAACATGTCATTAACAGGAAGAATAAATTCTTCTAAAATTTTACTTAAACAATGGGTGATAATAAAAACTAATTATTGAAGAAAATTTGGACTTAAAAACCTCAAAAAGCAGGTTGCTCCTGAGGACCACCTTAGGTTATTCTCCAACCTATATGCACAAGTATGTACATGTGTGTGCGCACATACAAAAGTATGGCAAAAAATAGCTATACATACACAAGTTAAAAACATAACTAAATGGGACATAAAGGAAGGGGGAACAATTCTAGGCAGGGAAATAAGAAACAAAATGGGAGTTAATACTCCAAGTCACACACGTGTCAGCCCTTGGACTTGGCAGGTGACGGTTAATATTGATCACCAGCTGTCAGCGTCTAGAGTCAGTCACCTGGGTGATGAGCCTCTGAGCATGTCTGTGAGGCATTATCTATATTAGGTCAGCCTCTACCCATTATCTTGGCTAGGCTAATGGGGGCGAGAAGACCCACTTTAAAAGTGGGCGGCCCCATCTCATTGGCTGGCATTCCGGGCTATATAAGAAGGAGAAAGTGAGTTGAGAACCAGGATTCCTCTCTCTCTCTCTCTCTCTCTCTCTCTCCCTCTCCCTCTCCCTCTCCCTCTCCCTCTCCCTCTCCCTCTCCCTCTCCCTCTCCCTCTCCCTCTCCCTCTCCCTCTCCCTCTCCCTCTCCCTCTCCCTCTCCCCCTCCCTCCCTCCCTCCTTCCCCCACCCTCTCCTGACTTTGGATACAATGTGACCTACAGCGTCTCCAGCTCCTGCTCCCAGACCTCCCCGCCAGTAGGCTTTTCCCTCAAACCATGAAGCCAGTGAATCATTTCTCCATTAAGCTGCTTCTGCCAGGGTACTTTGTCATAGCAACAGAGAAAGTAACTAAGACCATGGCAACTCCTCGGGAGACTGTAGGCTTTGTAGGTGGGTCGTCTGCAGACAGCAATAAGAAGAGGCAGAACTTGGAGTTGGGTGTGTGGTGGTGACCACATCCAAGGATTCCAGGACTGTTGCTTGGATGCACACACTCATGTCTGGTCCAAGGTACGGGAGACTGTGAGCCAGCTTGACCATCTCTGTCTTAGCACCTTACCTCTTAGCATTGTGAGTGGGGAAAGATTTGCATTCATTTTAAGTATATGGTTCGATGACTTGCAACAGATCTCTGCAACCAGTGCCAGAGTAGCCCATCCTCCAGGATGGTCCCTCCCACCCTGCTGCAGTCACTCCTTTCCCAAACCTTCAAGGTCTCCTGGAAAGAAAACTCTAATTCACAATTTCTGTACGCACTTTTGAAGGAGAGAAACCTGTGCCTGTTTTTTGTACCAGCTGAGAATCGCTGCCATTTCAAGACAGGAGCCCAGGTCACCTTCATTTTGACCCCGTGTGTATTCTAGAAGACTGCATATCTCAGGTTGGGAGAAGACTGGCCCTGCCTCTCCATGTTCTCCATGTTCTTCACATTCTCCCCAGAGGTGATTTCCCCATGAACTTGCCAGGAGCTTTGAAAACGCTTATTTGTGTGAAACTCATCATGGACCACAGGGTTCCTAATATATATATACATATGTGTGTGTGTGTGTGTGTGTGTGTGTGTGTGTGCAAATACTTGTGCAGAGTTGGAAAAACTTGAGCATTTTGAATGGTGCCATTTGAAACTATTCTGACTATCCACTTTGGTGTCCCCTCGAGCCAACCAAGGAAGGGTTCTTGTCCCCTGTCCCATGTCCACTTACTGAAAGTTATACTAAGAAGTTATATCCTGAAGCAAATGTCTGCCGCAGTGCCAGATAGCAGAATAACACAGATAACAGGTAAGAAACACAAGAAGCCAGTTCATGAAGGATGGTCTAAGTCAAGTAGTTCTTTAAAGTAAATTTGATCAAAGATTCCTTGAGTTTCAGAAGGATCCAAAATTTGCATTTGACATTAATGAGAACACTTTATGATATAAAAGGAAATCTCCTATTCACGAAGAACTGATTTCTGATTGGTGTTTGGATTCACAGGGCTCTCTAGAGGACCAGAACCAGTAGAGTGGACATGTATCGCAATGGAGGAATACTAGATGGGCTTACACAATATGGGCTGGGTAGCTCAGAAACGGCTGTATGCATGCTGGAGAGAAAACAGTCATGAGGCTGGATGTCTCACCAGCCATAGTCTGGTGCTGAAGGATTCTGGGAGAGCTGCTGGTCTTCGGTCCATGCTGGAAGCCTGGAGAAGCTGGTTCTGAAGTTGGCAGAAGCAATAGAGTGGGTTCAACCCTAAGTAGGAGGAGACCAAGGTGGACAGGCAGCAGCTGCAGCTTTTTCCTAGGTTGTGTTATATCTGGATGCCCGAAGGTGCTACCCATGTGAAAGAAAACACATTCACTCAAGATGCCCCCCTCCAACTTCTCAGCACAAAGGAGATTTATTTGTCCCTGAGGGACAGAGAATCAGAAAGGAAGACAGGAGATAGAGGATGAGTTCTAGAGAGCCCTGCGAATCCAAACACCAATCAGAAATCAGTTCGTGAATAGGAGATTTCCTTTTAGATCATAAAGTGCTCTCATTAATGTCAAATGCAAATTTTGGATCCTTCTGAAACTCAAGGAATCTTTGATCAAATTTACAATAGAGGAAGAGAACAAGGAGAAGGAGTATTTGTTCCGATGGACAAGGGACTGCTCTAGATGGAGAGGAGACATGGGCTGTGGGCACAGGCCAATGGCAGCTTATGAAGGCACAGAGGGAAAGCCCCAAGCTAGAATAAGGTGGTTTGTTTTGATTGGGTATGTTTATTAGGTGAGCCAAATCGGGGCTTTTGATTGCTGAATTTCAATCCTTTGATAGCTGGACCTTGATCAGCCTCAGGGGGAGGAAGTAGCCAAATAAAGAATAGACCTTCGTGGTTAGCTTTAGGAATGTAATCTAATGATTTCTAACAAGGCAGAGAGGTTGGGGGGGTGGGGGAAAGGCCAGTCAGAGCTATGCTCACCATGATGGAGATGACCAGAGTCCCTTCACCGTGCTCACAAAGGGTCTCCCCACCACCACCACCACCCCAGTATTTAATCCTTCTGAGCAATACCTTTCCAAGTGGGTCCAGAAGTGTGTCTTCTAGTTGATCCAAGACTCGGTTAAGCTAATGACCAAGGTTAGCCACGACAGGGTTGATAAAATCACTCCAGTGTTATTGTAGAGCCAATGATGGCGTTTCCTTGCCCTTCTGAAATGACTGTGTTTGTCAAGTGAACACACAGTCAGGGAGTCTGACAGAGTTTCAAATCTCCACAGTCCTAGCTGAGCAACAACCATCATCACACGGCCTTCAGTATTAACATGAAATATGTTCTTCAGCTGTTGCCTTTGGGGATTTACAATCGACCCCCTCACAATGGAAATCATTTACCCCAGAACGCAAGCCTCTTTGGGAGTGGAAGATACTTCCCATTGATGTCTTATTAATCAGGGAATCTGTGGCTTTCTGTTTTCTTCTTTGCTGTGAGTAATACTCCTTCCTGCTTATGGTGCCTCTAGAATGGTTCATTAGCTAAAGGTGACTGCTCTGTCTTTGCATCAAACCACACAGCCTTCTGCCATAGAGGCTCCTTTCTCAGTTCCCAAGCCACATTCCCAGGGTGAAAATGGTATCCCATCCTGGGGTGCCCTTCCAATGGTGAATGGAGAGGGTGAAGACCGCCCCTCTCATTTTATCTACCCACCCAACCTTCCATACAGTGGCTTTTTCTCTTTCCTATTTTAGAGAATTAATTATTTGAAACTGCCAGAAATATCCTTGGATCTCACAGCAGTTGCCACTGCCCGTCAGTGAGAAAGTGCCTGCAATCACTCCACCAGGAATTACTGTGCTCTGAGGTCAGGGGTGGCCAATGCAGTGAAAGCCATTCTCTTTCTCGACATTAACACACTTTGTAGATAATTATGTAATTTTCCCAGTATCCCTGGGGATTCGCTTCAGCTGCCCAAACTCATGAGTGATCTTTGACAATAGAAAATTGCGGGTAATTTCTGTTTGTTTGGGTGCCGTTTCTATAGTAATGGGAGTAATTTTTAATAAATGGAGAAAGTTGTGCCAGGCATTTTGATCAATAAATAACCTCGTCTTTTCTTTTTTAAAAAAAAAAATGCTCACAATAGAGATCTGAAGCAGAAGAAACAAGTGAGCAAGAACACGATCCCAGAGTTCTTTCTTGCTTGTCTTTTAGGTCTGATGGCATTTCCATTCTAAAACGGTCAGCAACAGACCAAACAAGGGCTGGTTTATCTACATGATCCCAAACGAGGGTGTAGGGCTCCCTGGAAGGAGAAGGGTGAAGGCACCAGTGTGATTGAAAGACAAGCATCTGCCTTCCCCCACCCACTCCCATCAACACCGAAGACCCGTGAGAACCTCACACATCACATCAGAGCATCGGGAAGATGGAGGATACAGAGCACATCTTACACAACTGCTTGGCTTCACTCCAGGACTTACTACCCATGACTATCTGGGTTTCTAAACCAATGGATGCCCTTAAACCAGCAAGTGACTTCCTTTTCCAGCTGCTGAACAATAAATGGGGCATCATGCCTGCTTTACTTCATCCACTGTGTTTTTAGCAAGACCATGTCAAACACACCAATCGAAAGGTCAATGCAGTTTTCAATATGGTGGACTGTGCCCAAGGGACAACACTCCTGGAGCCTGTCCATGTGTAGTTAGCCTTACTGGTCAACCTGATACAATGGAGAATCAACCGAAAATAAAAAGTCTCAGTGAAGGATTGTCTACATTGCGTTGGCCTTTAGGCAAGTTCATGGATGTGGAAAGACCCAGACCACTGAAGGAGGCACCATTCCCTAGGCAGAGGGTCCTAGACTGTATGAGAACGGAGAGCTCAATCTGAGCACACAAGCAGCAAGTGCGGGTGTGCATTTCCTCCTTGACTGGGGAAGTGTGGAGACATGCCTGGAAGATGGAGAAGACGTAGTGTGCTCTGTTAGATAGCCCAGAGGTAAAACAAGGAAGAATGATTCCTGAGTATCTCTGGGACAATGGCAGGATGGGGGCACTGGCTTCAGGAAGGTAACCAAGACAGCAGAGATTCTACCAACAGCAAGGTAGCAGGGAAGTGTGTTCACCAAGTGTCCTGCTATGTCACAGGCTGGAGAGACGCCTCTGTGCGCTGCGCGAAGGGAGTGGACTGCAGGAGGCTGTTTCAGAAACTTACAAGAAGTGGCAGGTGTGTGAGCCAGGCAATTGCAGCAGTCTGGAGTGAGGAAGTTGGTTAGGAGGGGACTCTCCAGGTGTTGTGGCAATGTAACGGAGCCCAGAATTTCAAATGTTGGAAGTCTGACACCCTTGGGGAAGATGAGGGTAAAGCCAGCCAATCTGATGACCAGTTTGGCTACATGGACAGAAACCTCTGAGAGACTCAGACATGCCTGACCTCTCCCCAGATCCCTCTGTAAGAGGGGGGGGCTTGCAGCAGTGGGGCCCAAGGCAAGGCCAGAAGCCTCCATTCTTGATGCTTCCTTGGTCAGCACCGTCAG
Source organism: Apodemus agrarius (assembly GCA_964023405.1). Lineage (NCBI taxonomy): Eukaryota > Metazoa > Chordata > Mammalia > Rodentia > Muridae > Apodemus > Apodemus agrarius. The sequence continues at coordinate 2,630,582 of OZ030008.1, read as the reverse complement.
ACATGGAGACCATGCAGTTGATCCATTCTCCTGGCATGCCAGGCTCTCAAGGGAGCTGTGCGCATGGACCCGTCTAGATACACCTCTGCCTACATGGTGCTGATTTTAGTTTAGAATGACCAGTGACATAGGGTGTGCCTCCTTCTTCCTGGAAGCTTGTTGCTTCTTTGATCTACAGCTCTGTACTCTACTGTGGACATTTAAAACTCACCTCCTAACTAACCAAACCCCTTAGCTTTTGTCTTAGTCAGGGTTTCTATTCCTGCATCAACATCATGACCAAGAAGCAAGCTGGGGAGGAAAGGGCTTATTCAGCTTACACTTTCCACATTGCTGTTCATCACCAAGAAAGTTAGAGCTGGAACTCAAGCAGGTCAGGAAGCAGGAGCTGATGCAGAGGTCATGGAGGGATGCTGTTTACTAGCATGCTTCCCCTGGCTTGTGCAGCTTGCTTTCTTATAGAACTCAGGACTACCAGCCCAGGAATGGCACCACCCTTGATCACTAATTGAGAAAATGCCTTACAGCTGGATCTCATGGAGGCATTTCCTCAAGGGAGGTTCCTTTCTCTGTGATAAGTCCAGCTTGTGTCAAGTTGACACACAAAACCAGCCAGTGCAGCTTTCAGTCTGGATGTTTCTATCTGAGAATTAGCCCCAAGTACCATTCAGAAACAGTTGCACCAGGATTGATAAGAGATTGAGGTTCCCTTTCCCACCAACAATGCTGACAAGATACCACATCACGATCCTGTTGCCTATCATGTGAAACAGAAAGAAGCCTGTGGCAACACTTAAGTGCTGTGGGCTTCGAAGAAGATATTTCCCTCACTTCTCCTGAGACCCGATACCACCATACAAAGGGCTGAACAGGTGGTTTCAAAGTGCTCAGTGAGCATGCTCAAAGGATGTGAGCTCTGCTGGCCATGGGCTCTGACATGGTTTCTATTGCTGTGATGAAACACCAGGACAAAACAAAAACAAAAAGCAAGTTGGGGAGGAAAGAGTTTATTTCACTCATACTTCTGTATAATGGTTCATCGTCAAGAGCAGTGAGGGCAGAAAATCAAGCAGAGCAGGAACCTAGAGGGGAAGCTGATGCAGAGGCCATAGAGAGGTGCTTCTTACTGGCTTGCTCTCCTAACTTGTTCAGTCTGCTTTCTAACAGCACCCAGGGACACCAGCCCAGGGATGGAACCAGCCCAGGGATGGAACCACCCATGATGGGCTGAACCCTCCTTCATCAATCATTAATTAAAAGAATGCTTTATAGCTGGGTCTTATGGAGACATTTTCTCAACTGAGGGTCTCTCCTCTCAGACGAATCTAGACTATAACAAGATGACATAAAAGTAGCCAGGACAGTTGACTCTTTGTCATACTTGACACACAAATGCATCACTGTTAGCCAAAACCTTTCCTTTCCTGTTTGTCCCCAAGATCACACTTTAATACCAGCATCACAACATAAAACATTTTACAGACTTTGAAATTTATAAACAGTTTTTATAATTCAGACACTAAAATTCAGTCTCTTTTTAAATCTCCTTTTTTAAAGGCTTTTTGAAAAAAATCTCTTAAAATTTAGCCTCTCAACTGTGGTCTCCTATAAAATAAAAAATAGATTAAATCCTTTCTTTAACAGGGAGGAATCAGGGCACAGTTACAATCTGACCAGAGCAAAACCACCCCACAACAGTGTAAATAACTCGGCATCCAGTGTCTGGGAGTCACTCACAATCTTCTGGGCTCCTCCAAGGGGCTTAGGTCATTTCTCTGTCTCTGCCCCTACAATGCATGCATTTGTCTTCAAAGGTTGGGCAGGTTGTACTCCACCAATGCTGCTGTTCTTAGTGGTCATTCCATGGTACTGACACCTTCAAAATGCTGGGGTCTTCTGCAAACCAAATAGCTGCAACTGGGCTGCACTTTTACCAATAGAATCTCCTGGGCTCTCTTCATGGCGCAAAATCTCAACTTTTCTCCATGATGTCTTCAACCCTGGGGCTTCCATTGCTTTACCTCTGCCAATGGCCTTTCCCGGCCTCTCACAGTGTGAACCCTCAATTTCTCTGTATAACCCCATCATGCCTTCAAACCCAGGACTACATGGGTGACTGTTAGACTACCAAGTTCGGCTGCCAACACTAGGTATAGCCTTTGCTGCTTCTATAACACAGCTTCTATGTTCTAGCTCTTAGGAAAAACTTCCCAGAAGAATTCACCCCAATTTTTTACTAATTTCTCAGCTTCAGCTAACCAGTACCCACTGTCCCAGCAAAGCAAAGGATTTACTTTAGTGGTTCTGGTCTCTTGTTAATCATGGCTGATTCTTCAGCTCCAGCTGACCAGACACCACAGATTCTTCATACCTACAGCTAATAGAGTCTCTGATGCCATCTCGAATATCACAAGCCAGGCCTCCATTGTCTACACTATTCTCAACAGTCTTACCTTCTAAGGTCCTGCAGAACAGCCCACCAAACTCTCAGCACTTGATGGCTTTTCTAGCCCAAAGTTCCAAAGTCCTTCCACAGTCCTCCCCCTCTATCACAGCGGTACCCCATTGCCCTGTTACCAACTTGTCGTAGTTAGGACTTCTGTTCCTGAAATGTAATAGCATGACTCAAGGATCTTGGGGAGGAAAGAGTTTGTTCAGCTTAGACTTCCACACCATTGTTCATCATTGAAGGAGCTCAGGACACGAACTCAAACAGAGAGGGAACCTGGAGGCAGGAGCTGATGCAGAGGCCATAGAGGGGTGCTGCTAACTGGCTTGCTCCTCGTGGCTTGCCCAGCCTACTTCCTTATAGATCCCAGGACCACCATCCCAGAAATGGCACCACCTGCAATGGGCTGGCCCCACCTACATTGGGCTGGTCCCTGCCCCATCAGCCACTAAGAAAATGCTCTACTGGCTTGTATAGAGCTAGATCTCACAGAGGTATTTTCTCAATTGGGGCTCCCTCCTCTCAGATGACTCTAGCTTGTGTCAAGTTGACATAAAACCAGCCAGGACAGGACCTCTGGCTCTAATACAAACTATGGAAAGAAGAGATATTATCATTATTTGCAAACAGCAGGAAGGAGACATCAGGTGGGAATGTTGTTGCTTTCAGAGAGCTACAGGAGAAAGCTGATCAACCAGGTCTTATGAGGAGTACAGCCCAGGCGACCAGGGTGGGGAGAGTCGCATGCCCTGAGGAGCTGGGAAGTCTGCATTCCCAGCCACGCATAGAAAAGCTCTGTTCGCACACAGAAAACACTGACCCCATCCCAGACACTCTCCTGGGCCACCTGGGCCTCTGATCTCGGTGTTTCGCCTAGGGCGATGCCAGGCCAGGCAGCACAAGCTACAAGCATAGTCACTCAGGAGACTGAAGCAGAAGAATAAGGAGTTCGGAAGCTATCCTGAGCTACAGAGTGAGTTCAAAGACAGATGGACAACTAAGAGATAACCTGTCTCAAAATGAAGAGGTGAGATAGTTCTGGGGACACAGCTCAGTGACAAAGCATGTGCTTAGTATGTGTGATGCCCTAACACAAGATCCAGACATCTATGGCCTCCAAAAATAAATTCCCACCATAGTTCTTATAAATAAAGCTTTATTGTCACCCACCAAGTCTGTTCATTCACACCTAATCTGCTCTATCCAGCTCCATAGCAGCTGAATCGAACCATACAGACTGACATCCTTTCCTGCGTGGTCCTTCACAGTAAAGGCACGCTGACTCTTGGTCAGGAGGACAGACAGCAGCATGTAGGTGCACTGGTGTAGTTTTAAGTTACAGAATATGCAGGCACAGGTGTGAGAGGGCTGAGGAAAGGAAGGCAGTATCCTCGCACCTGGAGGCTGAGGTGTGTGGTTGTACTCCAGCACCAAAAGGGGAGCCTGGGGTCCCCTACCCCCCCATGATAAATGGAACACGCCAAGCTGATTCCTTTTACAACAGTCTGGGGAAATGTCCACCTCCAAGAGGGCAAGTTCTCTGTGGCTGGAACCAGAGAAGCTCACCATTGGCCTCCTTGCCTATGTTTTCTACCTGGAAAGCTGGAACATCAGAATCGACCTCTCCTAAAGGCTACTGTAGGACTCTAAAGTGGAAGTTTGTATGGAGCAATATTGGGTCTTGCCTGCAGAAAATACACCAAATACTTGAAAACCAAATTTCAGTGGTGCCTCTGTGCTGGAGCCAGGGAGAAACAAATGAAGTAGTTCTTGTGTGTGACTAGAACCAGCCCAACACAATACCACTATAGCCCACACAACACTGCTACAGCCCAACACAATACCACTATAGCCCAACACAACACTGCTACCACACAACACAACACAACACTGCTACAGCCCAACACAATACCACTATAGCCCAACACAACACTGCTACCGCCCAACACAACACTGCTACAGCCCAACACAATACAACACTGCTATAGCCCAACACAACACAATACCCCTGCAGCCCAACACAATACTGCTACAGCCAAACACAACCCAACACTGTTATAGCCCAACACAACACAACACTGCTACAGCCCAACACAAGAGTGCTATAACACAACATAAGACCACTACAGATCAACACAACACCACACTGCTACAACCCAACAAAACACTTCATAGGCACTGGCTCTGCCATGACAACTGCCAGCCAATGCTGGCACCCAGGATGGGAAACTGAAGTGACACCAGTTTCTAGAGATGCTAAGTTGTAATTCACCCTGAGGAGGGAGATGATGTCCTCTGAGAAGCAGGAACTAATGACACAGTGGTGGATACTAATTTTTAAAGGCATGACAATGACATTACCAGATAGGCAATGAATTCACACTTCTTTCTTCCCTCTATAACCTGCACTCACAGCCTTTCCCATCAACTCCAGGCATTCAAATAAAGATCTCCTGGGTATTGCTGGGATGGTTTGTCATCAAGGAGCATTCACCTCTCCATCAAGGCAGGGAGTGTTCCACCACTGGTGGTTTCTAACTTCAACCAAGGAGAGGTTTGTATAGACTTAGCTGGTGGGAACTCCAGCACCACTGAGTTCCTGGGAGTGGAGCCTGACTGAAAGACCACACCTAGGGAAACCAACTCACATATCACACATAGGCAGACATAGTCAAATCACCCCTTAAGGCAGAGGGCAAAGATCAGAGAGGAGCACAGAGCTGCTGGGACAGTGCTTTCCTTTTCTTTTTCTTTTTTTTAAAAGATTTATTTATTTTCTGCATATGAGGATACTGTAACTGTCTTCAGACACGCTAGAAGAGTATACTGTAACTATCTTCAGATCCCACTCTTTACAATCACATGGTGGTTGTAAGCCACCATGTGGTTGCTGGGAATTGAACTGAGGACCTCTGAAAGAACAGCTCTTAACTGCTGAGCCATCTCTCTAGCCCGTGGGACAATGTTTTCAAAGAACATCTTAACTTTGTTCTTTGAGAGTGTCACCTGTGCATTCAGTCCGTCTTTATCATACAACCTCGTACATCCCTCCAACTCCTCCTGGCCCTGCAACATGTCCCTCTCCCAACCTCACACTCTCTTTCTCTTTTTATAATTTATAACCAAGTTAGTCTGACTAGTACTGCCCAGCTGCATATGGGTGTGGGATCATCCACTGCAGCATGGGTACCTTACCAGTGGGTGCTCCTCAAAACAATGTGACTCAGATTTTAGACATACTTTGGGAGGAAAGCATCCACTCCTCTCATTCGGAGACATGACTGAGAGGCCAGTTTCTGTTGTTCCTGACACATGGAGGTGACTCCTGTGGTTCTCCCCTGCTGACTGTGGTTACCATTCTTGCAGAGTTCTGTTTGTCCTCTCCCTGATGTGATGGAATGGAATCCTCTGAATCATGGACCAAATAAACTCTCTCCACTAAGTTGCTTCTGTCACTCTCCATGGCCATGGGGAAGTCACTAATGCAGAGAATCACCTTGTCCAAGCCAAGTCCACGCACAGGTCTCTCTGCAGAGCAAATAAGTCAAGCTGCTGTGTGTACGCAGTGTCTGCCAGTCACCTGATCTGGTGGCAGATGAAGAGGCTGTTAAAGGAGCCTGACTCAGCCATGAACACACAGAAAAGCACAGGATCCCATGGGTGAGAGAAATTAGTTACTCCCCAGAACCAGCATGATTCTGCTGAAGACAACAGCAAGGACCCTGGCTCTCTGTCCTCAGTCTCCAGAGCGTCTCCTTGGGGCCTTACGATGAACTTGTCCTTCATGCCTGAGCCATTCTCAGACAGTATGACCCAGACCACAGGACTGTTCCTAGTGGAATCAGCTAAACGATGTACCCTTGGCAGGAAGTCCTCCACCTAGGTTTAGCCCTGAGCAATTCAGCCTTCTTCTGACACAGTGCTCCTGTCATGCCCCAGAGTTCAGGGTCCAAATATATATGAGCATTGGCATCTGTCCTCTGGGACCCTAAAGGATCCATTTCCCTCAACCATGCCTGGCAGGAGCCTGGACCACACACAGCTACGTCGGACAGCCTGGCGCTGGAGTCACAAGTGGGCCATTTGGGGCATCCTTCCATAGGCTCCTCGGGGTTTTACTTTGGCTTGCCCTGGCCTCCGTCCTATCAACAGAACATGCCACAAAAAGAAAGCATTGGCATTTAGAGTGTGGAAGTTGTGTTTGGGGGGCTGTTTTATTCTTTTCACTTAGAAATCAATGGCGCCATCCCTGACCTGTTCTCAAGATTTGCATCACCAGAAAAGCCTGTATTGATTTGGAAGCCAACGCCACACTCGTCCCATAGGGAGTGTCATAAAAGCAGGCAGTGTGGAGTCTTCCAGAAAGCCTTTCCCTGTACAGCCTCATTGCCCAGCCCTACCGCCGGAAGCAAGCTGCCTTTATAGGCTGGCAGTGCTTGTCTGAGCAGGCAGTTCAGGTCACGCTGCCCAAGGCACAGGCTCTGAGGGAGAGAGGTATCCCTGTCACTCCGCCTGAGATACCATTGGACCTATCCAATGGAGAAAACCAGAAGCAGTACCCAAACATATGCTACCAAATGACCATGAATAGCATCCTATTTCTAGAACATTATATATTAAGAGACCAGCAGTAAAACAGTGTGTTTAAAACCATAGGAAGAAATATTAAGGAATGATCGTGGAGTCATAAGGGAGGCCTTCTTTGGCCTGACAATACCAACAATCCATCTTTAAAATGTACTCCTTGGTTGATGATTTAGACCTTGGGAGCTCTGCAGGGGGGGTGAGGGGGGAAGGAGACAAGGGAGGGAGACGAGGGAGGGGGTTTAGTTGGTTGATATTGTTGTTCTTCCTATGAGGTTGCAAATTCCTTCAGCTCCTTCAGTCCTTTCTCTAACTCCTCCACTGGGACCCCGTGCTCAGTCCAATGAATGGTTGGCTGTGAGAATCCGCTTCTGTATCTGCAAGGCTCTGTCAGGGCCTCTCAGGAGACAGCCATATCAGGCTCCTTTCAGCAATCATTTCTTGGCATCTACAATAGTGTCAGAGTTTGGTATATGGGATGAATCCCCAGGTGGGACAGTCTCTGGATGGCCTTTCCTTCAGCCTCTGCCCTATACTTTATCTCCATATTTATTCCCGTGATTATTTTGTCCCCCTTCTCAGAAGGACTGAAGCACCCACACTTTGGTCTTCCTTCTTCTTGAGCTTCATGTGGTCTGTGAATTGTATCTTGGGTATTTCAAGCTTTTGGGCTAATATCCATTTATCAGCGAGTGCATACCATGTGTGTTCTTTTGTGTAGTGGAGGATTGCCTTGTCATGTATCAATGGGAGGAGAGGTCCTTGGTCCTATGAAGTCTCTATAGATGCCCCAGAGTAGGGAAATTGAGGGTGGTGAGGTGGGAGTGGGGTGGGTGGAGGAACACCCTCATAGAAGCAGGAGGAGGGAGGATGGGATAGGGGGTTTCCGGGAAGGGGGGAAACTGGGAAAGGGGATAACATTTGAATTGAAAATAAAGAAAATATCCAATAAAAACATTTAAAAAATGTATAATTAACAAAATTCAAAATCCAACAAAGCCTTCAGTCACCCACAAGTCTTCAAGCTCATGCTTGTCATACATTCCTCTCTCCAGAGCACCAAGACACAGAAGAATCAGTCTCCCACAACATGAGAGTCTGGACACAGAGGAAGATCCTTGGGCTTCCTGCAGCAGATGCCTGGGCTAGGTGTCTTACTACAACAGCTTAATCCAGGCATGATGACAAAGAACACAGACCCATCAAAAATGAAGGCATGGGTCACTCCACCAGGAAACAAGCCAAGACTTGTTGAGGTTCTTTCAGAGAATAGTGGAAATACAGAAAGAGCCTAGAGGAGGAAATACAGCAAGGTAGGTGGCTATAAATGCCATCGAAGGCCATGTGACCAGTTACAGATGAGGATTATAGTGGGCATGTGTGTTTCTGTCATATTTTGTTAAGAATGCATTTGCACTAATATTCATGTTTTCTTTCCTCAATCTCTTTATTGTGTCATGTAACATCAATTAAGGGAATATTGAAGGTCTGAGATACTAAAAGTTTGGTAAGAGAATATTTAAGCTTGAGATACTAAAATGGTGTCCCTCAAGGGACATTGCCACCTATTTTAATTTTAACATGCATCTGCGGTTGTTTGAGGTCTAGTTATATCATGTTAGGCATAATTATGACCTAGTGAGGTATAGAATACATTTGTAATAGAGGGTGGGATAGTTACGTTTAGACATCATGACCTGATTATTGTTTTCATATGGAAATGAATCACAACGTAAGATGTGATTGTGTGTCAAATTGACAAGGAATGGATTGGTGATGCCTATTGTTGGTTGTCAACTTGACTATGTCTGGAATTAACCAAAATCTAAAATTGGGGGAGGGCACACCCGTGAGAGAATTTTTTGCTTTAATTTTTGCTCCAGCTGTCCAGAACTACAGATTCCTCACACAACAATCCCAGTATAGTTTTTCCTTCCCTCTGAGACTTCACAAGCCAGGCCTGTCTACACTGCTCTCAACATTCTCACCTTCCAAGCTCCTACAGAACAGCTCACTGTGCTCTTGGTACTCTGTGGCCTTTCTAGCCCAAAGTTCTAAAGCCCCTCTACAATCCTCCCTCAACACAGTAATACAACATCCCACTCCTGGCACCAAAATCTATGAGTCAGGGTTCTCTAGTGTAACAGATCTTATAGAATGAAGATAGATAGATGATAGATAGATAGATAGATAGATAGATAGATAGATAGATAGATATAAAGATTAATTCTATAAGATCTTCATATATATGTGTATATATATATGTGTGTGTGTATATACATACACACACACATATATATGAAGGAGTTTATTAGGAGGACTTACAGTCTGTGGTCCAGTTAATCCAACAATGACTGGCTATGAATGGAATTGCCAAGAATCCAGAAGTGACTTGGCTCACAAGGCTGGATGCTCCAGACGGTAGTTGCTGGAATCCCAAAGAAGTGAGGTCTAATGCCATTGGAGGAATGGCTTGTGAGCAAGGTGAGGACGAGCGGGCACAGAGGAAAAGCTTTCTTTTTCCATATCTTTATATAATCATCCAGCAGGAGGTATGATCCAGATTATAGGTATGTCTTCCTGCCTCAAAGTTCTTGGATTTTTTTGTATGAAAAAAACTAGTTCTGGTCAGTTGGAGCTGAAGTGTTAGCTGCAATTAACAAGAGACCAGAACCACGAAAGTAAAACCTTTGCTTTGCTGGGCTATTTGATGATGGTTAACTAGAGATGAGAAATGTGCAGTGATTAAGAAGATATTCCCAAACATTGGTCACTGAGATATTTATACTGTTGGAGCTTGGTTTTGCTTTGTTCAGATTGTGACTGTGCCATGGTCCTCCCCTCTTGAAGAAAGATATATGACTTAGTTTCGGTTTTTACAAGAAACCACAGCTGAGAGTCTTTGAACTTTGCGGATTTTTAGACATTGGATATTTTAAAGAGACTAAACTTTTAATGTGTTTGAGTTTGTAAGGACTATGGAACTTTTAAAGTTATTTATGTTTTATATTGTGATATTAATATTAATGTTCTATTCAAGGATAAATGAGAAAGAAAATGTCTAATTGAAAAGTGGTATGTTTGTGTATCAATCTGATGAGGGGTCAGTTGTACTGTCTAGTTTTATGTCAACTTGACAGAAACTAGAGTCTTTAGAGAGGAAGAACCCTCAACTGAGGAGGTGTCTCCATAAGATCCAACCATAATGTATTTCTTAATTAGTGATCAATGCAGGAACTTCCAGCCCATGGTAGGTGGGATGTACTGGCGGTCCAGGGTTCTATAAGAAAGCAGCCTGAGCAAGTCATGAGGAGCAAGCCAGTAAACAGCACTCTCTATGGCCTCTGCATCAGCTCTTGCCTCCAAGCTCCTGCCCCATCTGAGTTCCTTCCCTAACTTCCTTCAGGGATGGACTATTATCTGGAAATGTAAATGAAATAAACTCTTCCTTCCCTAAGTTCCTCCATCACAGCTATAGTAACTCTAACTTGGATAACATCTCACAAGAACAAACTCAGAATGGCTGATGTGCCATTAACTGTCATCTCCTCCAAGTTCTTCTGGAAAACAGGGTCTCACCAGAAGGCCACCTACCCACCCCACACACCAGGACCTTGCACTGAGAAGATCCAGCTCTGACCTTCAGTTCACCACCTTAAGCAACAGTGCCTTGGGAGACAAAGGGACATGGACTCACAGGTCATGGACCAAAGTCTACAAGGATGCTCTAGTCCCATTTCTGTTGATGTGATAAAGCACTCTAACCGAAGGTAATTTATGTAAAAATAGGGTTTAATTTCAGCTTACAATTCTATGTTTGATCATTGTATGACGTCAAGGCAGGAACTTCAAACAGCTAATGACATCAGATGCACAGTCAAGAGCAAACAAATGTGCCCATGAACGCTTTCCTTATATCAATTAACTTAAGTAAGACAACCCCTCCCAGGGATGCCAAGGACTAGTTGTAACTCTTCCCCGATGATGTCAGGCTTTGTCAAGTTGACAAGTGACCATCACACAAAGATGATACCATCAGACAAATGGCATTGAGGTCACAGACTGAGACAAAGCTGATGGCATTGCCAGTGACAGTGAACCCACCGGCTGATGACCCTTCCTTCTCATGCTCTAGTATCCAAATCTTGATGTGATGGTTAATACTATCCACTTTGCAAGATTTGGAACAACCTAGGAGATCAGCCTCTGGGTTTGTCCAAAGGGATTTTCTAAATCTGGTTAACTGAGATGGAAATACCCACTCTAAATTCGCCATTCAGTGGTCTGGGTTCCTGGGCTGAATGAAAAGAAGGAAGCTATATGAACACCAGCACTCATCTCTGTCTGCTTCCGAGTAGGGGACACTGTGTGACCAGCTGCCTCTCAATCTTGTTACCATGATTTTCCAGATGTGATGGACTGTACCCTCCAACTGTGAACCAAAATAAACCCTTCTCCCTTTCTCCCTCCTTCCCTCCCTCCCTCCCTTCCTCCCTTTCTTCGTCCCTTCTTCCCTTCCTTCCTCCTTCTTTTCTTCCTCCTTCCTTCCTCCTTCCTTCCTCCTTCCTTTTTCCTTCCTTCCTTTTTCCTTCCTCCTTTATCCTTCCTTCCTCTTTCCTCCCTTCCTTCTTTCTTCCTCAAGTTGCTTTTCCTCAGGTGTTTGTAACAGGAACAAGAAGAATCACTAATGAACCTGAAGAGGATCAGGGTTGGGTGCAAGTGGCTCTTGGGGGCTCCCTTGTGTCACTTTGGTTCTTCATTATTGAGGTGTCATTGACTCAAAATGAGTGCAGCCTTTTATTTTTTCATGTCTCCTGATCTCAAAAGTGTAGATTCAGTTTTGCTTTGACCTGATTTTAATTCCATCTCTTCTGTCTAGAGCTACTTTCCTAAGTTCCCCTACTACTCACAACCTGTGTCTTTTAGTGCTGTGGGAAGACACAGATAGAAGTCCTTTGAGTTCCTAGAAGTCTGTGAGAACCACCATGCCTGCCAATCCTCCCCCCAACAATATTCCCTGTTGTGCCAAACTGAGGAAATAAATGGAAATCAGAAAAGAAGTGGGCTTGAGGGAAACATTTTCAAATCTCTGTTTCTATAATTGAACAAATTTCCATGACTCTGGTTTAAGAGACTCATGTATTCATTTTTCTTAAGCATCCTGGTACTCCTTAATGGAGCCATTGCCTCACGGAAAATCAGGTTCTCCTTGGATTAATATCTTTGAAAATTAAGTTGATTTATAACCAATTTTCTCCTCATTTAAACATCGACCTGCAAGGGTTTCCCAGGGGACTCAACAGGATCCAGGAAATGGTGTGTGGTCGAGACGGCTCAGTGAAGCAGGGTCCTCACAAACACGGGCATATGGCAGCCTTGCTTATGGAGCAGGATAATGCGTTTCCTTGTGGTGCGGTTGTTCCTTTCCTCATTTTGGAGGTACACAGACACTTGGTTGAGGATGAGGAAACACTAATTGGATAATTACCAAACAACCCCATCTGATTTCTCAATTTCAGAAGGTTAATCAAAACAAAGGGGGCATGAGGAGACTGCTCCGAAACACTATCTGGTAACCCAGCTATAAGACATAAAAGAGCGGTAAAAGACAGATGCCCTGCTTGGGTCAGACAGTGCTAGCCCTGGAACAGACAGGACCACAAACAAAAGCCCTAGTACCAGTGCATGGGATACCTCTGGAGGATCCCATGGGGCCGTAGAACAATCTGGGTTCCTGCCTTTACTCTTGGTGGCCCATGGGAACTTCTGGGTAAGACTCTGAAGAAAGACACCATACCCTTCAGGAGCAAGAGAGAGAGTTAGAGCTAAGCAGGAAGCTAACTCCCAACTAGCTAAGCTTCCGTGTTGTCTGGTGATGAAGAGGCTGCTGAGGATGGGTGGGGCCAGTAAAATCATCACAGTCTTTACACAGCTGAAGAACTCTATAATACTGTAATGCCAGCCTGCCAGGTGTGCTGAGCCATCCGTGCAATAATGACAAAACTATTAGGAGTAACAACCACCCCATGACTGTATTTAATGCCAACCCCACAAGAGGGAATCTGTGCTTAGTTCTCTGAGTTCAGTTCAAAAACTACAGCTAAAGTGACCTTAGACCCTGCAGGACTGACCACTACTACTTAGCTGAATTGGCCTAGCATCAAGTCACCTTTGAAATCTCTATGTTTTTACCCACAGACAAAGGCTACTCTCTGCCTTAATCAGAGAGGCTTCTCACAGTGAACAGAGGTGAATACAGAGACCCATTGCTACACAAGATGCTGAGAAAAAGGATGGGTGAGGGCTCATATCCAACTAAAATGTGGCTGTTCCCCCTTTCAGGCTTAGAAAACATTGTGGAGGAGAAGTCAGAGAGAGTACAAAAGCCCCATGATCGGGAGAAGGGCTTCTTGTAAGTATCATCTTGTAAATACAACATAGCCATAGCATGGACACACAGCAGCTGCAGCTGCATAGAGGTCCACACAAGTCAGGCCACCTAGCAATCAGCTGTGAAGATCTCACCACTTACTGCTGGTTTATTGGTAGCTAACAGATTCTGGGAACGATGGAGGAACAGTATCCAGTTGTCCACCTGCTAACTCTGATGGTTAGTTCCAAACTCAAGGTTACAGAGATGACCCTGGTTAAACTCTGTGGGACACTAGACAAAGAAAGCATAGTAAATACGAGAGAGAGAGAGAGAGAGAGAGAGAGAGAGAGAGAGAGAGAGAGAGAGAGATTTGTAAAGAAGAGGAGGTGCTGGCCGGGTGGGAGGAAGGTGAAGGAGGAAGAGGGAGCACCCAGATGCACGTATGTGTATAAAACTGTCAAATCCTTCTGTTTTCATTTGTCAATAACAACAACAACAGAAAGCAATAACTGTGTTTCTCTCTTCTCAGACATAATGCTCCATGACCACCGTGGGCAGGATTGGGATTGTCAGCGTATTGCAAATTCACCTTTGGCACTGAGTGGGCACCAGATCCCCGTCAGCCTTCTCTCTGAGCTTTTTGGGGACAGAGTGCAGCTTCAAATCTGCTGAGGGACTACAGTGGTACATCATGTTCAGAGTACTCAGGCCCACATGTAGTCTCTATATGCATGCTAGCCTGCTGGGGACAGAAAGCAGGTGAATGGCTGTCCTCAGTAGCAACCCCTTGGGACATTCTTTATGTTCAGTGTTTATGGTTAAGGAAACCAAGGGCCCAAGACCCCGATTTAAGCATCACACCAACTAAAGAGGGTACTCACCCGAGCATTTGGGGTTTTGTTTTCAGAGGAACACTTGGTATTCAGTACTGGGGATTGGACTGAGGATGTAGTATACGCAGATCCAGCATTCTACCAGTGAGCCATCTCTCCAGCCCTCTTTTTGCTTTTCATTTAGAGACAAGGTCTTACTGTGAATGTCAGTGCTTACTAACCGGGGTTTCCGGATATGGTTGGTGGAAACTAAAAGCAGGCCAAGTTGGAGGAGACTCAGCAAAACTGAGGCTGAGACAAGTTTATTTCAAGCAATCGGAATTTTTTTATACACTTAAAAACAGAATACAATATGGTTGCCATGATACAATGTCAGTTGCAAGTTAGACAGGATATACAAGATTAATGTGTAATAATAACGGTTCAGCCGGGTTCAACACGCTTCACAGGCTCGAAGGAAGACAAGAAACACCAGTGGCCTGAATGCTTCACGGCCTGAGGAAGTGCCTCAGATTCTCAGGAAACTGAAAGGACCACAGTGCCCCAGGAGCTGTGGACTGAAACTTCAGAAACCCATGACCCACACCCCTCAATGCAGCTAGAGCAGGCCAACGCCATGATTCCCTGCGTCTCACTAAGATGTCCAGGTTGGTTTTGAACTCACTGTTCAGCCCAGGCTGCCCTTGAACATGGGATCCTCCTGCCTCTGCCTCCCAGCTGCCAGGAATGAAAGCACATTCTCCCTCAGCCAATCCAACGGTGGCTCTAAAGCTCGCTGTGGTGCCCAGGCTAGACTCCAACCCCTGATTCCCTTGCCTCAGCCTCTAGCAGGTAGGATTACTCATCTATGCTAGCAGGCCAGTCCATGCAAACATTTTAAAATCCACACAACAGAATCTATAGGACTCCTAATCTCTATGTTATCCTCTCCCCTGCGGCCAGTCCCTTTAGGAAGATGATTTTCTCTGTTGTTGCTCGCACAACCCTCCTCCCCAGCAGAGCTCAATAAATATTTACATTTGCATAATGAGTGAGCGTATGCAAGCACAGACTACTCCTCGCTCAGAGAACTTTCCCCTTTCCGGAGTGCTTAGCTCTGCTGCCCCACCCTTTGATTTTAGATTGCACTGGTCTTCAGCTAGGGAGTGTCTTTCCTCACAGGGTGATGTCCTAGGCAACTGCCTGGGCTCCTAACTGCCAGGGTCTCCTGGGGCAAAGATTCTCTCCATTCGCAGAGCCAGAGAAGGTCTGGCTAAGTGTGGCTTAGCCCAAGAGCAGCCTGGAGCCAGACAGCCCGGCCATCCAGTATCGATGAGTGCTTTGAAAGGACAAACTCATTGGCCCTGGCTCCCCCAGGGCTGCCTCCTGGCCTCAGCTCAGTAATCAAAGGAAAAGTAGACTTTGGGAGCCATTTTGATCTGTGGGATTTTGTTTCTCCAGTGCTCAAATTTCAGAGTCCTGGTCTTAGAGTTCATTTTAATGATCACAGGGGTAATTAAAAATTAATAGTAGGAGCCATAATTTACAGCATGCTTTCAATTGGCCATGGAGTTCTCTAAGGACTCAGACACAGCAAAAATACTTGAATCATCGCTTGTGAAACAGCTCCCATTTTTATTTTGTTTTTCAAAGGAAGGAAAATAAGTGCTTTCAGGGCTTAGGAAAGCTGTGTCTTTCTCCTCAGATATAGTCACAAAATGGCATGCCCTGGGCTCTAGGAGCTGGGTTTCTGAGGGTTTCCAACGGGAACTTCCCACTACACAGTCCTGCAGGGCAAGTGAGGAGAGATCCCACCAGAAGTACCCGTCCAAACTCAGGCTACCTTGTGAGAGCCCACCCTGACAAAGACAGCACAGAGCAGCCAGACTCTGGCTAAGGAGCCAGCCGTGCTCAGTCCCGCTGCATACGGTGCTTCAGAGAGGCATGGGATGCGCTCTGACCCACCCTGCAGACTTTCCACGCTCCTTCTTCTCCTTCTCCCTGGCTCGAGTCTTCAGGTTGACCTCCTGATATGTCTCTGGCCTGGGAACCCACAAAAGTGACAAAATTACCGCCTGGCAGGGTCTCTCTGAGTGAGTTCACTGCCCAGCTCTTATCCTGGGTAACCCTAGAGAATGAATGACCATCTCTGAACTCAAATTCCCCACTGACACTGTGTAGCTGACAAGTGGGCCCTGTGGGAATGCTGGGAGGACAGACAGACAAATACAGGTCTCTCTTGGCAGATGGCCAAAAATCAGGAAAATAAACCACAGCTTGTGGGCCCTGCTCAAACCATAGGATCTCACCTACAACTCGCCCTTGTTTGTGGTGCTGTAAGGTAAGAATGCTCTTTACTGATTCCCTCCTAAGCTCCTTCAGGCCTCAATACAGAGCATCGCAGACTGACCTGAAGATGTCCCACCCAGCTCCCCATGACAAACAACTCAGCAATCTCATCCTGGAACATACTCCTTAGGGTCTGTCCCCACACCAAGGCCATGTCTCCACGATCACTCTCGTGGTTACCAAAATCAAGGTGCCCTCTTGAAACAGCCGCAGATTTCCATGGTGTATGCTCTCTCCCAGCAAACTGTGCCCCGAGCTCTCAGTATGAATCGGAAGTAGAGATGTGCACATACGTCTTATTATTTAGATGTGTACAGCTACCAAAATACGGTAATTTGCAAGCTGTATATTTTACGTTCTTGAGACCTTTTTCCCAATACAGTTCACTAAATTGTAATTTTATATAATTTAATATTTACAGAAGCCATAGCTAATAACAAACTCCTTCAGTTGCTGAGGTGTTAGATTTGGCTCTTGTGGCTGCGCCTGTGTGAGCCCTGCTCAGGCTGCGTTCTTTCTCACTTTCCCTGGCTAGGGTCCCAGCTAGGGCCACAGGGGGAACCGACTCCAGCTGCCTCTCTCCACTCTCTTGGCCTTTCTGCCTCTGGTGCCCTGATGCTTGGGCACCTATGCATTCTCCTCAGAAATACTTCATCTCTGTTCTTATCTGGAAGCAGACAGGAAAAGCAGAATAGAAACCCCACAGTGGGCTTAGAAGCCAGGCAAAGAGAATCGTGGCTGCACCCCAGCCCTCGCTGCCCCTGCCCACATCCCCAGCACCCTTGGGGGCACTGAAAACAGAGATCTATGGTATGTCTCAACCCATGCAAATGACTCTGGCTGGCTTCTTGTCACAGAGTAAGCCAGGCACGGAGGCACACATCTGCCGATGGCTAGTTAACTACTATTGTACTGCATCAAGTTATCACTAACATAGCTACATAGAAAATGAAGAAGCCCACTGTTTTCTAGGTTAGGTGTACACAGAGAGACCTAAGGACATGCATAGGGGTATGTGGAAGCTGGAGGTCAACACTGTTCTTCCGGAGCTGTCTTTTTTTTTTTTTTTTTTTTTTTTTTTTTTTTTTGAGTCAGAGTCTTGAACTAGGACCAGGAGTTCACTCTGTAGATTAGGCTGGGTGCCCATAAATCCCAGGGATCCTCCCATCTCCACTTCCCTAGGTGGCAAACATTACTTTCATGCCTGCCTTCTTGCATGTGCTCTGGGGCTCAAACTCTAATCCTTGTGTTTGCACAGGAAACATTTTGCTGAGTCAACTCCCCAGGTTCTGGAGGTCAGAATCCCAGATCCAGGTCCCAGCAGAGTCTTTTTCTTGTGAGGCTCCAGAAGAGTCCGTTCCTTGCCTTTTCAGCTTCTAGTGTCTGCCCCCATCCCTGCTGACCATGCTCCTGGCTTGGTATCTCCCCCAGCTTCAAAGCCAGCCATATGACATCTTCAATGCTTTCTCTCACCCTGACCTTCTTTCTCACCTCTCCCAGGGCCTTTTCATCCCCATCAGCCTGACCCAGGACCACACTCTGTCTCAGACTCCTTGCTGCCATGAGGTGACTTCCATAGGTATAGGTCTCAAGGATGAGAATATGGGCATCACTTCACCACCCTGACCAGAGGATGTTTGGACTAGTTTACTGAAAACCCATGTCTGAATGTGTTGCTCAGATGTTCCCCTGTGACAGGAACCTATTCTTTCCCTCCCACAAACTCTGCAGTGATCACAACAAAGGAATGAAACTCAGTATTTACTTTGAGCTACGTGTAAAGTGAATGCACCTGTTTTTGTCTTTTCAGATATTTCAGATGAATACTTTTGGGCTTAGACTTTCTTGAGAGTCTTTCCTCCAGTCCTAAAATTCCTTAGCAAAATCACTTGGACCAAGAGCCACCTTCAAGGAGGGCAGATTTGAGTTTGAGTTCACTCTATATGGTGTGTGTGTGTGTGTGTGTGTGTGTGTGTGTGTGTGTTCTGCAACGCTGTTGGCTCTCACAGCATCTGCCCCAGAGACAGTGTCACTGATCAAAGAGTGATCATTAGGAAAAAGTGCCTTGTTTATCTTGTCTCCATGGGAACAGCCTGCCTAATGGCGGCTTTGGCTCCCTGGAATGGAAACCCTTTACACAAAGCATCATTAACTCCTCACAGTGGATGTGCTGCCAGGAAGAGAAGACCAGCAGAGCTTGCAAATGAAGGGCAATGGGTAGGAGTCGCAAAGATGCAGATGTCTTCTGTGGTCATTGGAGGGGGGAAGGGTAGCCAGGGAACCCTGCAGCCAATGGGTCTTTCCCTGTGACCCTCCAGCCCATGGGATGAGAGGAGAACCCACAGAAGACCCATGTCTGGAGTATACCGTGTCAAACAGCCCCTTTGTTATAGAATCCATTGCACCCGTGGACACTTCCCTGTCCTAGCACACATCAGGGACTCTGCAAAGGTCCAAAAGGACATGAAGAAGAAGTGAGGTTGGCCCCCACGCCAGGGCTGCTATGAGTCCAGGATACCCCACTTCCTGTTCTTCCCTCTCTGTGAACTCAGAGTCCCAGGGTCCTCCCTGCAGTGAGCAGCCCCCATTGAGGCCACAAAGCACCAGAAGAAACAAAAGTGAATTTAAGAATTAGATGGTGAAGCCTCCCGCGGAATCCAGGGGCAAGCAAGCTGTGTTACTTGCTCAGGTTTCTCTGACACTTTCTGTCTGCTCCTCTCTCCTCGCCCTGTCTCTCTTGCTCCTTCTCTTTTGAATCACAGCCTCCAGCACCACGTGCTGATGGCCTTCCAGTTTTGCTCATCCAAAGCCTGCTGTGCCCTTGGGCCCAGGAGTCTAGGATGACACTGCATCCTAACCCCTTGCTCACCTTCAACCATCACTAAATCCTCCCTTAAGAGACTTGATGTGCTTATGTGCTTTGCTCTGACCCTGAGGCCACAGCTCCTGATGGGACCCCTCAGTTACCTGTGCTGAAGGGCTCTGAAGCCCACCTGAGACTCCAGAAGTATGTACTAGGGACCCCCATGGATTCATGTCCCCATCCTTTAAGAGACACTGTCCTAAGCAGGAGCAGCTCAGGAGGACATCTGCCAGGGGTGAGGATGAGGTAAGAGGGAGGCCAGCAGACCCTTCCTGCAGCCTATGTCTCCCAGGCTCTGTGTAAGTGAGACTTACTCCCTCCTGTATGGAAGGCAGGGCCTACCACCTCAATGTCTGTCAGGGGCTCCTGCTGATCCCTGAATCTCTGAGGAACAGACCGTGTTCTCCTGTAATTGATGGTGGTTGTTGGTCTCTGGAGTCTCACAGTCTCATCCCGTCTCCATAACATGTCCACATCAGAGTTACTCCTTTATCACAGATACCAGTCAAGAAAGACTGCAGCCCACCCCTCTGTCCCCACTGTGCCATGGTAGAAATCCCTCCTCCACAGAAAGCCAAGTCTGAGGCTATGTCAGCATATAACCCTGGGAGCATGATGATAATCAGAAATGATAACAGTGATCCCCACCATATCAGCACAGACATGCCCCTCCCACCCCACAGGTGTAGGAAATGGAACAGGAGGATGTTGGTTACACACCTGAGGCCACAGGCTAGGAATGGTGGGGGCCAGAATAGAAACCACAGTGAGTTCATGCCTACCTACTCTCCACTTTTTCACATCCAAAAAATACCGAAAACAAAAACAAGAGAGAGAGAGAGAGAGAGAGAGAGAGAGAGAGAGAGAGAGAGCTGTAAAGGCACATGTATTTCTGAAGTACAGATGGCAGTGCCTGTCTTCAACTCAAGAACTCCTATCCCTCCTAGGTGCGGGTGTGGAGGCCCAGAGGTCTGTCCAGTGCCAGGAGAGAAAGGGATTAAAGGAGCTTTCGGAGATGCCCTGAGGGGGGAGTGGCATTGAAGCTGAATCCGGGGTTTTAAGACTCAGAGGATGGTCGAGGACAGGGTTGAGGACAGAGACGCTGACTGCAGGCATCACTGGGGATGAGCTGAGATATAAATATGCTCCTGAATGCATGCCGGTAATGGAAAGAGATTAATTGGGATTTGTTGGTTGCAAACAGTAGGAAATGACTAGAGCTGAGGTAAACCAGGAGAGGGAAGATCCATTACAAGGTTTCGTCTCTTGGAAGGCCCGGGTTGAAGGGGTCAGTGGGTTCAGGACAGATGAGGTCAGAAGAGACACCATCTTGGTTGGGTTTCTGTTGCTGTGATAAATGCCATAACCAAAAACAACGTGAAGAAGAAAGGGTTGATTTCACTTTACAGCTTATAAATCCATCATCCAGGGAAGTCAGGGCAGAAAGCCAAAGTGGGAGCTGATGCACAGGCTGTGAAGGGGTGCTTCTCACTGGCTTTCTCCCCATGGCTTCCAATTTGCTCTTCTAAAATGAACTTGTGTCGAGTTGGCATAGAACCAACCAGCACAAATACCATAGGCTACCCTGGGCATCTCACACCACTTTTGGGCTGCCTGACCACTGTCCAGTCCACATGGCTATCCCTAGGCCTTTGGGGTACATCACTACATTAGAGGCACACTCCCAGCAACATCTCCAAGACCAATTTTGCTGCTTTTTTTCTGTCAAATTGACAAGAGCTAGGTTCACCTGGGAAGAAGGAACCTCAACTGAGAAAATATCTCCATCAGATTAGCCTGAGAAATCTCCATCAGATTGGCTTGTGGGACATCTCCATCAGATTGGCTTTTGTCCTGTGGGACATCTCCATCAGACTGGCATGTGGGACATCTCCATCAGATTGGCATGTGGGACATCTCCATCTGATTGGCTTGTGGGACATTTCATTGATTGATAATTAATTATCCAAGCTCATGGTGGATAGTACTACAGGTAGCCCTGGGTTGTATAAGAAGCAAGTTAAGCAAGCTGTGGGGGACAAGCCTGGGAGTAGAGTTCCTTCATGGCCTCTGCTTCAGTTCCTTTCTTCAGGTTCCTGCTCAAGTTCTTACTTCAACTTCCCTCAATGCTGGACTGTGAACGGGAACATGGAAGCCAAGCAATGCCCCCATCCTACATACGGAGCTGCTTTCTGCCAGGGTGTTTATCGCAGCAACAGGAAAAGATCTAAGACACCCAGGTCCACATTCCTAGGACACAAAATTTGCCCCAGCTCCCATTGTATCCATTCTGTGTTCCAACCAGCTGTGGGCAGCGTGAGGAGGGGTGGTATCAACATGGCAGGGGCTGCCCTGAAGGGAGGACTACAGAAAAATGAAAAGCCACCAGAAGTAGAACAAAGTCCCCAGACACTACCTTACCTGTGGGGCTTGGGTTAGAGCAAGGGGGCTAGGACAAGAGAACCTGGGGGCCAGGCATGGCTGACGAACCCTGTGAGCTCCTCTCTGCACAGCCAGGCCCTCCACACTCTGCAGACAATGGCCTTCCCGACTCCTCTAGGAACAGGGCCACCTGCCAGAGCTCTTGTCTCTTAGCAACTAAACACCTGACTAATATTCAGTTTTTCCAATGGCTTTAAGAACTTCAAGATATTAATTCCAAACAAGACGTTTAAGGTGTTACTCCGGCAACACGTCTGAACTGTTCCAGGGATTACAAGACGGAATGCCATGTTTAAAATACCACCAAGTGCTTCCCTAACCTTCCCTCAAAGGTCTCCTGAGCGCAGGACAGAGATGCGAGGCTTGGGTTGAGTAGATGTGGAGTTTGAGGAGGCATTGAACTTCTCTGTTTCCGTGACTGGAAACTGAGGGTTCGGGTTCAGGGGTTATCAGTCTGAGGATGGCAGCTCTGAGATGTTTATACTGTGCAGCGAAGGTGAGTATTTGGCGAAAATCTGAAATCCAGGGGACAGTTGCCCAATATGTGCATTCAGTGACAGAAAAGAGCCCCACCACTTCATGGCTACACCTACCCGCAGTGCTTCCCAGAGCAGTGGGTAAGCTTCGTGCACACGTTGTATAAATTCTCAAAGAGAAGGAAGCCAAGCTCTCAACAACAACAGCAACAACAACAACAACAACCAAGAAAGTCCTAAGAACAATAAGCCATCTTGTCTCTTTTGCCAGAGTCTCAAGCCTCATTTAGAAACGGACTCTGTCACGGCCTCTACAGATGGGAAACTGGGGCTTAGAGTGTCTGAGAAGCCCACCCGATGCTTCTGGTCCTATGAATGACCAAACAGGTAGCACACCTCAGGACTTTCCTAATCACTCACAGAGTCAAGGTGTCCAACCACCTGGGAACAAGGCCTTCATTTTGTACCTGCGGCCAATTGCAGCTAGGGATGAATGGATCTGCAAACTGTTGCTATGACGGGGCCAGGAGCCATCCTGAGTGGTGGCCTGTGGTGGGCGTGGGCTGGGGGAGCAGAGATGCCCACCAATCTGCTTCTTTTCTTGTGTGTGTGTGTGTGTGTGTTTGTGTGTGTGTGTGTTTGTATGTGGTGTGTGTGTGTGTGTGTGTGTGTGTGCCACTTTCTGGTTGTTTCTGGTTTCTGCCTGATAGAGAAAAGGTTGACTCCATGCTGCCTGCATACAAATCCCATGCAAAACCCAAGGAAAGTGAAAGGAATTAATGACTGGAAAAGAAGATGAATTATTTTTAAAAAACAATCGAAACAGAACATAGGATGGATCAACTGATCACAGACTCCTGCCAGGCTCACTCTGATCTTACAAGACCAAATGTGCAAGTGCCCCAGGCTCAAGGCCAAGGGCGCCTGCTGTGGAGACCAGGGAGCTGCTGCCTCCTGCTACCTCCTCACCTCTCATCAGCCGGCTGCAGCCCATTCCTCCCCCGGAGGGGGCCTCCACCTACAGGTTCGGAAACCTCTACCAAGCCTGGAGGAGATAATGAGCAAATGCTAACCCAGGAAGCAAACACTGGGACTGATCAATAAAAATCACAAGGATGTTTGTTTTCTAAAGACAAATAAAATGAACAAAATTTTCCCAGGTAGGACAGAGACAATGCAAACAAACACAGGCTTAAAAAAAGAAAACAAGAAAGCGGGACATGCCTCAGTTAGAGGACTCCATTGATGACGTAAGCCCTGAGTCATGAACCTGTGTTTCGGTGACTTAGCCTAGAGTCTTTTTGTTACCCATTGGGCTTTGCTGGCAACCATGCTTGGGAATGTCCCCTGGCTGCCGGGGTTGAAGGACAGGTCCCCTGAGCATGAAGCAGGTAGAAGCTCTGGCTGCTGTTCTTTTCCTCACCTGCTGTTTACTTTGTGGGTGAGGTCACCTGTCTCCTGGACAGGCCTTGGGATAGTCGGTCATGGGGAACCCAAGATATTTCTTATGGAAATGCTGGTAAAGCTGCGGTTACAACCAGATCCTACACGCTCAGAGCGTGGGCCCCCGGTGTGGCTTCTTTGTTTTCGTGGCTCCGAGGTACATCAGAGGAAGGCCTTGAGAGAGCAGGGCACACACTCCAGCTCTGTGCTTCCTGACCGAGCCAATAGGGTAAGGAGGGGGTCAGTGTCACACTTCGGGGCAAGTGAGGTCACTGAGCCTGGCTGAGTTTATTCCACAGTCCCACTGGCCTCCCTCCTTGGAAAGCCAGGATGCATCCGTAGTCAGGAGCTCAGGCAGGTGGCAAAGCACAGAGTACCCGACTTTTCGGTGTGGCCTGGTGCTGAACTACAAGAAAGGCAGCTAAGCTGCTGTTCCCCTGACCAGGGTCCTCATCAGCCAACCATGCTGACATCCAGTGTAACTGATCATTACAAGAAGCTCCGTGTAAGTGAAACTTTAAAACACCATTGGCGTTAAAGTGCATTGTAGTCTAATGATTTGAAATTTGCTCCGAGGTGTGTCCTAGATGACAGAGCGACCCCCACTGAGGAAGCCTCCTATACTTTCCAGACTCTCGCAGAGGCGTGCTGAGCATTTCAAAGAGGAGGTGGCTGGCAAGAGGACACTAGAGTCAGCACTTGCAGTGAGCTCTCCCCTTCCCAGAATCCACTTCTCCTGACCAACCCCAGGCCGTGCCCACACTGTCTCCTTAAGTGTTCCACATCACTCCAGCTTCAGTCCCGTCTCCATTCAGACACCTGTAGTGACCCCTCAGATGTATATTCAAGTCCTGACCTTACTTGGAAAAGGGGAGGAGAGGTTTATTTGGGGCTAAGCTCCAGAGGCCCCCCCATCTTAATGGGCTGATGGTGAGATGGATAATAGCATCATGGTGGCAGGGACATGAGCTACAGGAAGCTCCTCACCCTGTGGCATCCAGGAAGCAGAGTGAGGAGAGGGCAAGGCCGAGACACAGCCCCAAATGGTGTGTCCCAGTAACTATTTCCTCCAACCAGGTCCAGCCTTCCATACGTCCACCTCCCAACGGTCTACTGAGACTCTGAGCCACTGATGGGTCAAGCCAGTGCTTCTTACACCTTTCCCCTCTCACCGCTTCACCCCGAGGCATGGCTTGCTCATCCCCTGAGTGATCCTCAAACCGATCACACCAACAGCCACTATTAACCACCACAGAGGGAACCTGCAGGTGAGACGAAGCCACAACTCAATGCCACACCAGAGCTCAGACAGTCCTGGGAGGGGTAAGGACACTTTGTCAGCTCTGATCCGCTGATGAGTGATTCAAGGCATCAGACTACAATACCCTTAACACTAAAACCGTCATGAAACTTTACATTCGCTGAATCCTTTATGAACACCAACTGGTCTCCAGTTAGCTAGTGGGACGGAAGAGGGCACCCACAGAGGTTGGGAGATGGGGAGGCCTCGCGAAGGTACTAGACACGGCTGCGTCCCTTGGTGTGTCAGTGAGGACATTTCCAATTATGAAAGGGGACGTCAAAAAGGGGAAATGTTTGAAAAGTCTTTAATGCATGAACCTGGAAGGCCTGTAGCCCAGGAGGCTAGAGAGGGTAACAGAGCCCTGAGCCCTGCCTCACTATGACTACAGACTCCATCTCCTGATCGATCGGTGACAGGATCAGCCCTACCTAAGAGCTTCCTTCTGCTTCAAGTTTCACAGTATAGCCAACGGTGACCCATGAAGAGCCAGGTCACTAACTTTATACCTTCCCTTGTGTGTACCAAAGGCTCTGGTGTGTGTGACAACCAGAACTCCATTGTATAACACTGTACATTGTACAACAGAGCTGCCTGTGTCCCGACAAGCATGGGCTTTGAGAACCTGATCACCTCACTGACTGAATTTTCATAGTATGAGGAGACCTGGGTCTTCTCCCTCAGCCTATGCTGGGAACCAGTTCTGCCTTGTTCTGTCTGCCACCGTCTCTAGGCTGCTTCCAGGAGTGGGGTCATGCAGCCGCTGTCCCTGGTGTCAGTCTAATGATACACTAAAGGCCCACAGGTCATCCACATAGGGTGTGTGCCAGTTTTGTGGCCTGAGCATGTTGTACCTTGGGGATTTGCACAGGGGTTTCATTCTCAATGCTCTGTTAACTGTGAAGAGAGTAGAATTCAACTGTTCCGTGGAACTAAAAGGCCCCTGCAAGGGGACTGTGGTTTAGTGAGGTCATTAAGGGAAAGGCCATTCTCTAGATCCCAGTGGCTTTGTATGAAGAGGGGAGACACTGGAAAAGATCCCTTGGGCTCTTCTTACGTGACATTTTCTGCAACTGGAGGACGGCCACCAGCAAGGCCATCACCAACTAGGTCCTGATCTTGAATGTCCAGAATTTTAAGAAAAAGATGAACTTCATGTTGTAACTTCACCTGTCTCACTATTTTATTATGGTTTTGAAAAATCCCGTGATACAGGCATGGAATTTCTTTACTAAAAGCTGGGTGGTATTGGTTGTGCATACAGTCAGGTGTACACACAGAGATACATTATGTTGTGCATACAGTCAGGCATACAAACACAGATTATTACATTGTACACACAGTCAGGTACACACACACAGATATATTACACTGTGCACACAGTAAGGCGCACACACAGATGTATTACGTTGTGCACACAGTCAGGCATACACACAGTGACATACCAGTTTCTTCTCTATTGATTCATCAATTTGCACACATAGGCTCCTTCCACGCCCACCTGCCACGGCTCGTCCTTCTGTGAGAGACACCAGTGCCTTTCCCCAGTGCAGATGTTTCTCAACTTTGGTAAGTGCTAAGAAAGGGGACAGCAAGGTCTTAGGTGTTACAGCTTTCGTTTTTTTAAAAAAAAATTATTTCTAAAAGCCCCCCATCCTGTTTTCCACCATCAGTGTACCAATTCACACACCCCCAGCTGCACCCAGAGCTCCCCTCTTCCCCACCCCGCCCGCACTTGTAATCATCTGTGGCTTTAGAGCGCCCACTCTAACAGGTGGGAGGAGATGTCTCATTACGCGTGGCTCTGCATTCTCCTGGTGATTGGGGGCGCTGAATGCATGCTCACACACCAGCAGCCACTTGTACATCCTCTGTAGAGGGATGTGTATTCAGATCTCTTGCCTGTGTTTTTTATCATGTTTTTGGTCACCATATCTGTCTCTAGTGGCGCAGGCTCCTTGAACATTCTGGATGGCGAGCCCTTGCCTGGTGGACCGTTGGTAAATGTTTCCCCATTTTGAAGGCGGTCTCCTCCGCTCTCTCCGTTGGCTCTCTCTTGGTTTGGCATAATTCTCCATGTTTATTTCCTTGTCTCATCTGCACCACACCCTGGCTCGCCACATCTTGGTGCAGGCATTGGCCGCGTCTCTGTCCTCCCTTATCTCACACAGGTCAGACTGCCAGCTGCATGCCTCTCTGTCCCTCCAGCCCTTCAGAATAGCAGAGGGACCGCTGGGTCTGCGCATTGGTGCGAGCACTCGCAGGAGGGTAAGTGAGGTGGAGTCGAGTGAGATGCTGACCCTCCTGGAGCTCACAGTGACCACAGGCGTGTATAAAAAAGACTGAAGGACGAGCACTTGTCCTGAGGTGTGGCAGCCATGCCCTTTCACAGAACCAAACTCCAGGTCTCACTTGTATAGTTCGTCTCTGAGGCAATGCTTCTGGTACCTGAGTAGAGGGCCGGGCTCCAGGGAGCTTCCTGTTCCTGTGTGTCTGATGGGAGCACAGAAGCCCAGCGACCATCAGCATTCTTAAGTCTGGTCCTCCTGGGGCTGGAGAGATGGCTCAGCAGTTGAGAGCATAGACTGTTCTTCCAAAGGCCCTGGGTTCAAATCCCAGCAACCACATGTCATATCCAACCTTCATCCTAGAAGAACAACCCTCTAGAATCTGCAAACCTCTTTATGAACGTTGAACCCCTCCAGGACCTTCAAACCCCAAGAACTTCAAAGCCTGCAGAAAATGTCAGATAGGCTTCTGAACTGGCTCATGGAAGGCAGCCACAGGGGGTGTTCTCTATCCCGACCGCCTGCCTTCCCTAAGGCTCCTGATTCCTAGAAACCCAGTCTATCCTGTGCAATAAATTCCCCAGTAGAGAAGAAAGTGGAGGCAGACCCCAATCCCGGTCTGACTAATTATCTTTGAAGCACATGTTGAAACCCAATCTGCATATTGAAAATATGGCGGGAAGGAAGGAGGCCCGCTGACATTTACCAGCTCACAGTGTTGTCTTCCAACAGTGTCACAAGACAGTCTCCTAATGAAGTAATAAAAACAGTGTGAAATTTCAAATCCAAGGACATCTTTAAAGGACACCATCTCCCCTTCCTGCAGTGATATAAAAGAAGGGACTTAGAAATTAAAGACACAGGATGCTTTCCAGAGTCCCCACCACAGCGAGGAGGAGTGACACCACCCAGGCCACCCTATGGCGCTTCAGGGTTTTCAGCGATGGCGCACTTGCTATCGGCAGTCACCTGGTATCTCCTACTCACTTTAAATTTCCAAGTAAACATGGAGGTGATAAAATCTGCTGTGTATATGTGCAGTTTCTAGTCCCCACAAAAATTTGAGGTTTTAATCTTTAAAATACGTGTACTATTGTAGTAGTGTAGGTGACGATGCAGGGATGGATAGGACCCAGGGGGGGTGGCTTTTAGTTGTCAGCTTGAAGCAATCTAGAGTCTCTGGGTTGTCTAGGTTGTGTTGTGCTGTGAGCATGCTTGTGAGGGAATGCGGCAATTGTGAAATCAGTGCGGGAAGGCCTGCACACTGTGGGTGGCATCATCCTCTACACTTGGGGATCCTGGACTACGTGTGGATGGAGAAAGCAAGCCGGCCACACGTGCATCAACTCATTGCTCTCTGCTCGTGACTGTGGCAGCTGATTCAAGACCCTGAAGCCGTAACAGCAATTGCAAGCCCACAGTTCTCTTTCTCCCTGAAGTTGCTTCTGTCGGAGTATTTTATCGCTGTGAAAAGGAATGAAACTGATGTGGTGGGGTTGTGCCTGTCCTCTGTGTCTGACTAGGAAAGCAGCAGGACACTCTGAGAAATGGCACCGCAGGTCTACAGGCAGCAGAGAAGGAATAATTCAATTTCCCAAACTTACGCTGTTGCCCTCTGATTTTCCTGGATGGTGTAGAAGGTGCCACACTTGGGCTGCAGCTCAAGCTTTCAGGACCGCAAGCACCTCCCACATCCTCAGGCCCGTTTTCCAGTGTTCTGAGGAGCACGCCTGACATGTGACTAACCAGCTTAGATGCCTCCCGCTCCTGGGCACATACCCTCTCCTAGAATGCACCTGGGTCCCTAGGGCCCTTGCCTACACTAAGCTACAAGTATACCCCACTTCGAACCATAGACTAGGTCTCTCCTCCCCTAGCAACCCTTAGTGACCACCTCTGTGGTCAGTTTCCACTCAGCCATCCTCAGAAGCATATTCTGGTGTGAGAATCGAGGGACAGATCTGGACTGAACTAGTTTTGGGTGCATGTGAAATGATGCAATCTGTATCATCCTACTGAACTCTGAGAGAACCCCGTTAGCATCAGATGCAGCAGGAGAGTACCATTCAGCTCTCTAAGAGGAGACACTGGAGCACATGCCCATGGCCAAGCCATGGGATGCCCTCCTACCACATCACAAAGGACGCTTGACAGAAGCCAGGGGGACCCCAGTGCCACATCTTGGACTTCCAACCTCCAGAACCTCTATGATTTAAAGTTGCCCCCCCCCATCCGCAGTGTTCACCTACAACAACAAAGAGCATACTAGCTCCCGCCTCTGACTCATTTCGAAATATCCTCAAAGGCCGTTTAAGCCGGTCCCCACAGGTAGAATTGTAACAGGCTTTACTAGCTTTTAATAGAAACATATTTTAACACATAGACAACTCACCCAATTGATAAAGCTGGAAATTGATTTCAGTAAATTATGTCAGCTTCAGGGATTTGGTTCTGGGGGCATAGCATTTATTTGATAGATTGATTTACAAGTTTCTGCTGTCAATCAGTCCACTAGACCCAAAGCTAATCTTACCCCTGAACCCAGCTCCCTCTGGGCCCTAGCACCCTGCTTTAAGGAGCTTCTCAGTCCTCTGCAGTGTGGGTCAGACTTCCGTTGCGCGTGCTGAGCCCCACTCCACTGTCTGAAGCAATGTACGGGATGGCCTTGTGAACACCTCTACCAAGAACTGTTAGAATGACCAGGTTTACAAGGGTAGCTTCACAACCTTGACCCCGCCTCTTTTCCCTGGTGTCACTCAAAGTGCACGGCTCATTCCATTCCACACTCTGCACCCCATGCCGTGTAGCCATGGGTCAACGTGTGTCTGGAAACAGATGTTCTCCACCGGAGATCCCCTTCCACCCACCTCCCATACAGATGTGACTTCAGACTCCATGAGCCAAGTTCCACTCTTGGAATGTCATGAACAGATAGATGTGCTCACAAAGGAGGGCAATATGAACCATTAGCCTGTGGGGCCCTGGGGCTTCTTTTCTCCAAAGAAAAGCCTGTGTGTTTGTAATGAACTTCAGGGTGAACTATTCAAAAGTAGTGTGTCTTACAGAAAACACAGGATTTGGGTGTCCAGGCAGAGCCACCAACACAAGTATCCTCTTGGGCCAGTGTGATGTCAACAACCCCCAAACAGATGGACCACACAGCACCACAAATTAATCATAGTTGTTGACATTTTAATAAACAGCTGCTTTGGAACATGCCTCAGAACAAACATGGACCAGGACCAAACCTTTTGAAAGGAGACCAGAGGTTATAAAGTGGTTTGTTTTGAAAGCAAAGATGTAATTTTTAATCAGATTCCTCCAGAACTAGGTGCTTACAAGATGATCCCCAAAGGGCATTTCATGAGATTGGACCTGTAAAACTTACCAATTGGTGGTCAGTGTCCTGTGCCCGGGTACCTATGATGTCTTGACTTATCACATGACTGACAGCATCTCACCTGGATGGGACTCGAGTTCTTTGCATGTGAAACATTTGCATGCTTCTCTTCCTGTTCTGTGAGCACTGGCAGGTGTCTTTTGATAGCTGGACATGGGTACACTTGAGGAGATCAGGCAGGTCCCAGATCAGAAACCATCTTTCCATCATTTAATCACATACCCAAAAGCAGAACCTGAAGAATCTCCCTGGGTGGAATCCAGAGACTTCAACTATAGTTCAGAGAGATCTGCATTTCAAGTAGTGTGGAACCCAAGATGCTAACCCCAGTCCTCCTGCCAAGCTTCCACAGAGACAGAAGACTGCAGAGAGCTCCATGGGGCAGAAAGAGACAGGATTCCAACTCCACTGTGCTTCCTAGTGTTCGGGGGAAACAGATGCTCGCAAAGCCCACATCCTCTCCACCAGTCTTTGTCCCGGTAGCAATACCTTTATCCCTGTTGTTGTTCTTTGATCATGAATGTTCCCTGTAGACAGTAGGTAGAAAGAAAATGTTCGCTCAGCTTGGGACACTGTCATAGAAGAATTTCCCGACCAGTCCAGGCACTGTGCACCACACCACAGACTGCCTGCCAAGTGGTCCTGTGCACAGAGAGGAAGTGTATGGGGGTCAGATATCAAATAGAAGACCCAGGGGAGCAGTTCCCTTGATATGGGCACAGGTCAGAGATTAGCCTTTGATCTGTGTTGCCAAGCAGCTTCGAGGCAGCAGATGCAGATACATTAGTGCCGTGACAAATATGCTTTGCAGCTTAGTGACCTGGGATGGGGTCAGGGAGGAGGATTCTGTCCTTAACACGGAGAAGGCTCTGCTGATACTGTAGGCATCATGGGCCTCAGTGTGCACTGATAGGGCCTTTCTTCACCCTGCAGAGTCAAGAGGCAGCTCACACCTTCCCTTTAAGGTTGAGCAGGCTTGGTCTTTGTGTTAGTTCATCTCACAGCAGAGGCTAGGTCTGCTACAACTTTAGACATCTCTAGCCTCGGGCTATAGTTGACCCTGAGGAACCTCTCCAGCAGATTGTCTCATGCCAGATCCCTCACAACCTTGGAACCTCCTCCAAAAGCATCTCTGAGTGAAGCATGTGCAGTCATCTTGGCATAGGAAGACATGGTGGGTTCACTGTGGTGACTCTGTATGGGGGCATGCCTGCTTTTCATTGCATGAGAGCTTTCTACACACCAGCCTTCCATCCTGTGCAGAAAAAAAATGAGATGACCTCTGGAGAAAAGAAACACACGCCTTTTAATCAACTCACAGGTGGGTTTCTAAATTATAATATCATAATATAATATAATGCCATCCAGCATTTCTCAGAGGCTAAAACACTGACATTTCTAAGACAAAGCAAAATGGAAAATCCTGCGATGGGTTTTTAAAACAATTCTAGGCCCTGGAGAGACAGTTCAGTGGATAACGCACTTGCTGCACAGGCATGAGGACCAGGGTTTGAACTCCTGAAATCTATGCTGAGAACCAGGCAGGTCTGGAGTGCTGCCTGTAACCACAGAGCTCAGAAAGCAGAGGTAAGAGATCTCCCGAGCACACTGGAACCAGGCAGGCCTGGAGTGCTGCCTGTAATCACAGAACTCAGAAAGCAGAGGTAAGAGATCTCCCGAGCACGCTGGCTAGTTAGAAAGCCTGCCTCAGAAAATAGAGTAAGAGGACATCCAACCCCTGACCTTGACACACACCTACACATGTGCATGTGTATCCATACACATATAAACCTGCAACCATGAATGTACACAGAGATACACAAGACTACCACACACAAACACGTGAAAAGTAACAGTAAAATCCAGGCATGTAGGGACCACTGAGACAGGTGTTGGGCCCATGGAGCCAGCTGTTGGGCCCACAGAGCCAGCTGTTGGGCCCACGGAGCCAGCTGTTGGGCCACGGAGCCAGGTGTTGGGACATAGACTGGCGATAACTTGGTTGTTTTAGAGTCTTGCCATGAAAATAGACTTTTGCTGGCATTATTTGAGTTTTTTTCCTGTGTAAGAAATGTTGATAATTTCTTATTCAGAATGAATATCTTATTGTTAGCTTTTTGTGTTTGTGAAAGTGTTAAAGAACAATAATACGTATAATTACCGAGACGGGGACAGTAATCATCACAGAGACTGTGGAAGGCAGTAAACACGGAGCAAAGCTCCAATGCCCTGAGCTGCTAACCCGTGGGCTAGTGTGCTCTACACTGTCGGTAGCTTTCTTCCTCTACACAGTGATGTAGAGCAAATGTACGTAGCATCCAGGACTTAGCAGACCAAACCTGACCTCTGTCGGCATCATGACTCAGGGCCTATCCTAAGAATTCCACATCCAGGGAGTGTTACAGTGCATTTGGTGATGTTCATGCTGAATTTCTGAACAACACAAATCTTAGTTAGTCTTTTGTTGTTGTGGTAAGATACCATGACCAAGATAACTTCTAAGAAAGTGTTTAACTGGGGACTCACGTTCCAAGGCATGAAAGTTTGACCATCATGGCCAGGAGCTTGGTAGCAGCCGGGTAGTCAGTGGGGCTGGAGAAACCGCTGAGTGCTTGCTTCTCAACCCACGAGCAAGCAGGAGGCAGAGAGCCAGAGCTAACTGCAAATGGCACAGGCTTTTGAAACTTCAAAGCCCATTCTCAGTGGCATGCCCTCTCCAACAAGACCACGCCTCCTAGTCCTTCCCAAAAACTTCGGCCAGCTGTGGACCAAGTGTGCAAACGTGAGCTGGTAGTGTCCATTATCATTCAAACCAACATATCATTCAAGATGTGCTAAGATGCAGGCAGGATGCATGGATGCAGGCAGTATCCATGCATGCTGCATGCATCTTAGCACATCTTCATCAAGACAACGCTATGAAGATGCACCTGGCAGGCAGCAGGCAATCTCCATCATGAATGGGACCTCTTTGGTCTTCGTATGTCTAATTTTTATTCTTTTGATAGACCTTCTCTCTCTCTCTCTCTCTCTCTCTCTCTCTCTCTCTCTCTCTCTCTCTCTCTCTCTCCCTGTTTCCTTTCCTTCTTTCTTTCATTCCCATTCTCTCTCCCCTTTTCCCTCCCCATCCCTTCCCTGTCCCTCTTCCTCCTCTAACTCTCCCCATCCCCCTTTCCCCTCCCCTCTCTCCCTCCCCCTCTCTCTCCTCCTCTCTCCTTTTCCCTCTCCCCTCCCCCTTCTTCTCTTTCTCTTCCCCTTCCCCCTCTCTCTCTAACTGAACTTGAGTTTTGAAATTTGGACCTCGGAGACCTTACTCTAGCCCCCTTTGCACAGCAGTGTGAGGAGAATACATATATTTGGACTGTCCTGTGAGTTAACTGCTAACCCATCAATTGGAATCCTCCTAGCTGTAATTTCCTAAATTGTTCCACAGATGATAATAATCACAAGCACCTCTCCTCCACGCCCAGGGAAGCCAAACATGAGCAGGTTCCTGTGTACTGCATCACGTGACACAGCGCCGGAAGAAGAGGCAAATGTCCGTTGACCTGAATCCTTATGCCAAGGAGGAGGTCACGGAGGCCCCTGCATGGCTCCTTTTTGTCCAGAGATCTGTGCTGTGCCTGAGAGTCTTGCATGGGCACCTTCCAGGTTTTATCACCCAGCTCTGGAGAGCATAGGGCTTCTCTTGTTGCTCACGGGATGTTCATGCCCAGGATTAGTCCTCTCTGAGGAGTGATGGGACTCACCGAATCCTCTCTTCGATGCAGACACACTGTGTTGTCAAAGGTGTAACACACAGGGCTGCAGCAATGAGAGGAATCTTTTTTATTAGATATATTTTTTATTTGTATTTCAAATGATTTCCCCTTTCCTGGTCCCCCCTTCCGAGAATCCCATACGCCATCTCCCCTCCCCCTGTTCCCCAATCAACCCTCTTCCGCTTCCCTGTCCTGGTATTCCCCTACACCATGGCATCAAGCCTTTCCAGGACCAAGGGCCTCTCCTCTCTTTGATGTCCAACAAGGCCATCCTCTGCTGCCTATGCATCTGAAGCCATGGGTAACTCCATGTATACTCTTTGGTTGACAAAGTACAGATACTCTGGTCCTTCTTAGAAGAGGGAACAAAATACACACAGAAGGAGATACAGAGACAAAGTGTGGAGCAGAGTCTGAGAGAAAGACCAGAGACTATCTCACCTAGGGATCCATCCCATATACAGTTAAAAAACCCAGACACTATTATCGATGCCCACGAGTACTTGCTGATTGGAGCCGGATATAGCTGTCACCTAGGAGACTCTCCTAGTGCATGACAAATACAGAGGGGGACACTCTCACCAGCCATTGAACTGAACATAGGGTCCCCAATGGGGGAGCTAAAGAAAGGACCCAAGGAGCTGAAAGGGGTTGCAGCACCATGGGAGGAACAACAATGAGTCACCTAGTACTCCCAGGGACAAAACCATCAAACAGAGAGGAATCTCAAACACAGTTTCCTCCCACTGATTTCTTTTAATCCACTCATAACAAATACTAGACATGGACCACAAACTTGTTCAGGGGCAAATCCTCATGCTACAAAACTACTCAGGTGGGAGGAAGCTCCTCCCTGGGCCTCCAACGAGAGTTCTTGGGATTCTGGCCTTAGGGTTTAGTTTGGGAGGTTGCTGCAGAGAGCTGAGGCATAGTCAGAGGCTCAGCTGCTGCTGCCTCTGCCCCTTCTGCTCCTCCTCACCTCAGGCAAAGGAGTCAGAAATCAGATTAGAAGTGAGGGAGAGGCAGGCGTAATTCCTGAGTGATGTTGGTCTCTAAACACCCATCGATGGGGAACGGCCGTAGCTGGTGGCACACTCCATGCAGAAGGTTCATTGCTCACCCGCCTCTCCTTGGGAAGGCTCTGTTCCCTCCATCCCGTGGGATGCCCATCACCAGGGATGCCTAGGAACCCTGAGAGCAGGGCAGGTCACGCTGAGGTAACACGGAAGTCTGGGGAGAAGTGAGTCCAGTGCTTGCTTTAAATCAAAGGTGTTTTCAACAGTGAAGGCCATTTGGTTGCTGGTAGCACTTTTTAACTCTGAGTGTCCCATAGTGACATAGGAAGGACAGGGTCATTGGGGACTGTAAATGGCCCCCCAGTGTAGCAGCACAAGGCTACTAAGGAAACACCACTGGCTGCTTGTCTGCACCTCTGAGCCTGCATCTGACAGACTTCTAGGAAGCTAGGACCCAGCCTCGTGTGCTATCGACCCAAGCAGAACATGGTCCTGCTTGTCACATGGGCAGTGACAATGGGTTGATAGCTGCCTGCATAAGACAAGAGTCCCAACCTGCATTCCAGTGCACTTGTGTCAAGAAGTTACCTTTTAACTTGTAATTCAAATAAAGACAGCAACACCAACTTGTGTACCATGCATGCATGTTTGAGTGTGTGCATGAGTGAGTGAATGCATGCTGTGAGTTTGTGTGTGTGTGTGTGTGTGTGTGTGAGAGAGAGAGAGAGAGAGAGAGAGAGAGAGAGAGAGAGAGTGCACATATGCATACATTTCTAAATACATAAGTATAATTTTCTCAGTCTGTATAATGTTACTTGCAAGCATGTCTTCAGGGCTGACCATTTGGTACTGGACAACCAATCGGCATGCTCTTCCCTGGGGAAGACCATATCTCCAGTCTCGGTTTTCCTCCGTTGTTGCCTGTAGTTCTTTGCGTAGACACGCAGAAAGTCTCACCACATGGAACTGCCTAAACCTGAACTGAACTAGGACAACAGACATACAAGGCCCACAGACATACAAGGCCCAAGGAGTTTTGGTTTGTTTTGGTTTACTTTGGTTTGTTTTATGAGGCTAAACACACCTCAATATGAAGATCCTTGGGTCCAAAGTTCAAACACCAGCCTATATTACAGCCTACTGAGCAAAACAGTGAAGGGGCAGAAACAGGGTAGGGCTGTGAGGAGGTTGGCGGTGCATGGCTGGGGGGGGGCTCACTGAGAGTGTCACATGACAGTGGGGCAGGGAAGGAAGCTCTATCAAGTGTGGACAGAGGGGGAAGGCTTGGTGAACGCACAAGGTGCTGGTGTGTTGGGAGAACAGCCAGGAGGATAGTGGGGCATCCAGGAAAGGGAGAAGGTAGGGATGGGGTGGGGGAAAGCTGAGATCAGGGCACTTGGTGTGGGGGGGGAATCATGGCCACTGAGAAGACTCAGTCTTCCACTCTGTACAGTGGGGACAGAGACTGATCCAGAAGACAAGCATGTACTGACCAGTCCTACCACCACTGTTGGGACCAGACACTGAGCCAGTCCCTACCCAGGAGTCCCCCACCTCATCCCTGAACAAATCAGCACTTCTGAGTTGCTGAGACTGATTTTACAAACCGTCAAACTGTTCTTTCAAGAAATTATGCCAATTTATGCTGCCACCCTCAATTCACGATTATGACATGCACTGGCCCCAGTAGTGCCAGCACTGCAGTTTTCAAACATGTTAATTCTGTACATTTTATACACTGTTATTCTAATATACACCGGGGAGGTGACATTCTATTTGTGGCTATCAACATTTAGATAGTGTAAATTCCACCGTCGACTTCACAACTCTCAGCCATTTGGTGGCCTGATTTTAAAAAAAAATATATATCAGGAACCCAGTAAAACTGGAAAAATAAACTTCTAATATAAATATATTTCATGTAGTATTGACAACAGGTTAAATTGCTTCTTGTTCCTCTGAAAAACCGAATTGTACAGACTTCTCATATGTTGTGTGGCAGTCCTAACTTAAAGGGAGAACGAAGTTCTGATCTGGCCGGGACACTCAGTCCAACACTGTAGGCCTACTGTTCTTCTCCCTACTTTATTCCCACTCATGGAGGGAGAAGTTATGGCCTTTCAGTGTGTGTGTGTGTGTGTGTGTGTGTGTGTGTGTGTGTGTGTCTGTCTGTCTGTCTGTCTGTCTGTGTGTCTCTGGATGTATCGCTGGATGTGTGTCTGTGTATCTGTCTCTATGTGTCTATGTGTGTGTGTGTGTGTCTCTGTATGTGTGTGTCTCTGTGTATATCTATATGTGTGTGAGTATCTCTGTGTTTCTGTGTGTGTTATCTGTGTGTTTCTGTGTGTCTCTAGATGTATCTGTGTGTGTATCTGTCTATGTGCCTATGTCTGTGTGTCTATTTGTCTGTGTGTCTGTGTGTGTCTATATATGTGCATGTGTGTGTATGTGTATTGTCTGTCTGTGTCTGTGTGTGTCTGTGTGTCTCTGGATGTGGCCCTGGACGTGTGTCTGTGTATCTATCTGTCTCTATGTGTGTCTCTCTCTCTGTGTGTGTGTGTCTGTGTCTGTGTGTCTCAGTGTTTGTCTATGTGTGTCTTTGTGTCTCTGGATATATCTGTGTGTGTATCTGTCTCTAGGTGTCTATGTGTGTGTCTCTGGATGTGTGTGTGTATCTGTCTCTATGTATCTATGTATGTGTGTATGTATGTGAAAGTGTATGTCTGTGTCTGTGTGTGTGTCTGTGTATATGAGTGTATGTCTGGGTGTACATGTGCGTCTGTGTGTGTCTGTCTTTGTGTATGTCTGTGTATGTGTATATGTGTGGTGTTTTTGTGTCTGTATGTCTGTGTCTCTGTGTGCCTGTGTGTCTATGTGTGTGTGTAGGTTTGTGTGCATGTGTGTCTGTGTATATGTGTGTATGTCTGTGTCTATGTATGTGTCTGCGTGTATATGTGTATGTTTGTGTGTTTCTGTCTTTGTGTATGTCTGTGTCTCTGTGTGCCTGTGTGTCTATGTGTGTTGTCTGTGTGTTTGTCTATGTGTATGTGTGTCTGTCTGCATATGTGTGTGCCTGTGTGTGTGTGTCTGTGTGTGTGTGTCTGTGTGTGTGTCTCTCTCTGTGTGTGTCTGTGTGTCTGTGTGTGTGTGTGTTTGTGTGTGTGTGTGTGTGTGCAAGTATACAAACATCTATGTGCACTGGGGTATGGAGACCAGAGGTCAAGTTTAGATGGCTTCCTCATTGCCTGTTTGTTTTGAGACAGGGTCTCTCTCAACCTGGCGCTCAGAGATTCAGCTGAACCTGTCTGGCCAGGGATCTTCAGGGTTCCCCGTCTCTGCCCCAGAGCCTGGCTTTATTTTGTTTGTGGGTTCTGTGGTGGGACTCAGGTCCTTGGGCTTGCAGAGCAAGCACCTGACCAGATGAGCTATCTCTAGCCTGAGCGTGTCTCTTTACCTTCTGCTAATTACTGTTTCTAGAAGCTATAATTTGTGGTAGCCAAGCCTTCTCCTATCCCCTCAGAGTCTGGGTTCTTTATTTCAAACAGTAAAGAGAACACCTCTATAAGTGCCAGCGCCGTCCCTGTAGACAGTCTCTGAATTGAACCTTCAGTTCCCTGTGGTAAGACTGCCCACTTCTGAGAGGCATGGTCTGCCCTATGCACTTAAATTGCTTACACTGGGGCTGCAGCCTCTGAAAATTGACTGTCTTCCCTGAGGTGCAATTTCAAATACAGGAGTTGCAGAAGTTGGTGGTCATGTCTGCTTATTGTCACAATGCCTGGGTATGGAGCCACCCTGAGTGATGTCCTGGAAGGAGCATTGTAGAGGTGGAAAGTCTCTGCTCACAAGCCCAGCTCTGCTGGAGAACTGGAAATTAAAGTTAAGGCATGTGGGGAGGAAAAGTTGAAGGACCCAAAGAACACAAGCCTCATCTCACTTTTTTAATTAATTAACTAATATTTTTACAGTTCATATTTTATTCCCCCCACCTCTGTCCACCCTCCAACTGTTCCACATTCCATACCTCCTTCCCACCCCCTGTCTTCATGTGGCTATCCTCATCCCCCACCCCACCTGACCTCTAAACTCCCTGTGGCCTCCAGTTTCTTGAGGGTTAGGTGCATGAATGAACACAGACCCTGCAGTCCTCTACTGTATGTGAGTTGGGGGCCTCATATCACCTGGTGTATGCTGACTGTTTGGTGGTCCAGTGTTTGAGAGCTCTCAGGGGTCCAGTTTAATTGAGACTGCTAGTCCTCCTACAGGATCTCGCTCCTCCTCAGCCTCTTCCAGCCTTCTCTAATTCAAGAACAGGGGTCAGCTGCTTCTGTCCATTGGTTGGGCACAAGCGTCTACCTACAGCTGACAACTCTTTCAGCTGCTCCTTGGGTCTTCTGGAGCTGTCATGCTAGGTTCCCCCACACACACTTTTTTTTTTTTTTTTTTTTTTGGTTTTTCAAGACAGGGTTTCTCTGTGTAGCCCTGGCTATCCTGGAACTTACTCTGTAGACCAGACTGGCCTCAAACTCAGAAATCGGCCTGCCTCTGCCTCCCAAGTGCTGGGATTAAAGGCATGCACCACCACTGCCTGGCGCTAGGTCCCTTTTTGTGAGTACTCCATAGCCTCAGTAATAGTGTCAGGCCTTGGGACCTCCCCTTGAGCTGGATTCCATTTTAAATGCTGTAAACTATGTTAGTTACTATTCATGCATGTATGTAATAGTGTGATTGGATCTGATTCATTCCCCACTTCTCCCTTCTAAATCCCCCCACCCTACTTTTCCAACTTCATTCGCTCTCTTCTCTCCTCTTCTCTCTTTCCCTCCTTTTCTTCTCTCTCTCCCTCTCTCTCCCTCCCCCTCTCCCCTCCTCCCTCCTGCCTGCATGTACCTTGTGCATGAGAGTAAAACCATCTACTGACTCTGCCTTTCCCAGCACCCACCAGTTTTGAGAGGCTCCTTATATCTGCTGAGGATTTTATATGCCCCTCCTCGATCCATGCTGAGTTTTGTGGCTTGAATTTGTACATGCCTGTGCACACAGTCCCGGCCTCAGGTCTTATGTATACAGTCCTCAGCCTCAGGTCTTGTGCACACAGCCCCAGCCTCGGGTCTTGTGCATACAGTCCAGCCACTGTGAGTTCCTTGCACAACTACAGTTTCACTGCAGACACCCACTACCACTGGCTCCTAACGTCCTTGTGTTCCCTCTTAGAGGATGATCCGTGAGGGTTGTGGGGAGGGGCATGATATAGACGTCACTTTTAGAGTTGAGCACTCCACACTGGCATACTTGCTGCACTTCGATACCGTGTTGGTGTCTGTATTAATTGCCATCTACTGTAAAAAGGAAACGTCTCTGATGGAAGTTGTGAGATGCAGTAATCTACGGGGCCTGCTTGCTACCGTGTCTAATAAGCAGCATAGCAGGAGCAGCTTCTCCCCTAAGGCCTATGATCTAAACAGCCTCTGCTCTGGGGACCAATTAACAGCAGCAGACGTGAGGTGCAAGTGAACTTTGAAATGCTGCGGGTGATGGAGTCAGGTCGGACCCCAAAGGCCTCCAGGCAAAAGGAAGATTCTCCCCCAAATCAAGATAGTCTGCTTATCACTGTAAGTGCACCCCAGGCATCCTAGCCACCGTGCCCCAAAAGAATGGGACCGCATGTGAAATAGAAAGAAGGAGGTCATATCACCTAGGAAACACTACCCACAGTCGGTTTATTTTGCCTGGATCGACAGGTGGAAAACCTGATTCTTTGGAAGTCTGGTGACACAGAACCATAGGACTATTTTGAAACCTGCCTGGGTAGTTCTGCTCATACAAAAAAAAAAAAAATGTTTTCCCATTCTCCATCTCCAATGAGAGCACAGCCACAGAGAGTTGACCACTGGGAAAATCCTTTTTTATTAAACAAGAAAGCCGAGCCTGAGACCCAGTTTCATAGCAGGGAGGAAGTGTTCTCAGGGTTGATATGGTGTGTAGGCAGGAGACAGGCCTCACGTGGCCCTGACTCCTGCTGACTTGGGCTTCGGAACATTGGAAATGAGGTCCGGCCCTCTCATCTCAAGTGTTCTTCTCACAAATCAGCTGTTTTTGTTACAGAAACAATGGAATATTACGGGGGAAGTGCACCCCAGAGCAGGGCTGAGAGACGGCTCAGTCTGTAGAATGTTGATCTTGCAAACATGAGTATTGGCAAACATCTTTTAGCTACTCTACTGGGTTCTTCTATCTACCACCCATTCAAGCCTCATTCCACCCCGATCCCTTGCAACCCCCAACACTTAAAAACACCTAGAAGATTAGAGGGGGGAATGGGGCATAGACCTATTTAGACTACTTCCTGTGGATTAAGAGCATCACACCACTAGGGGCAAGTCCAATCTTGCAGGGGACCTGAGTTTGGTCTCCATGGTGGGTATCTCACAACCGTCTGTAATTCTAGCTCCAAAGGATTTGACAACCTTATCTGGTCTTTTTGGACGCCTGCACACACACATATGCACATACACACGCATGTGCATGAGCAACTACTATCACTAATGCCTCTTAACACGTGCTCTCACAATGGTGATGCCTCGGGGACCAAATGGAGCTCATATTTCTGCCCATCGCCACATGGAGGTTGACAGATTGCTCCATGTGCTCTGTGTGCACACCACAGAATGAGCTGGTGAGACAGGATGATGCCCTGGCACACACTGCCCTGGCACACACTGCTAGGAGGGTTCTCCTTGGAAGCATCCCGCTAAGGAACAAGGTCATGGCTCAGTGTGTGCCTCCTCCACGAGTGTCCAGGAAGGGAAGAGGACAAGAATCTGCAGAGTGAGGGGTGGTGTGAGAGGCACACTGCTCAGTGCCTGTAGGGTCTGCTTTTGGATGGACAAGATGTTCTATAACTACACATAAGTAGTTGTACAGCATTGTGATTGGACCGACTGCGGCTGTGCTGTTTACTTTAAAGGGTTAAAAGAGAGACAGAGAGAGACAGACAGACTGACACACACACACCCACACACACAGAGAGACAGAGACAGACAGACAGACAGACAGACAGACAGACCATACACACAGAGAGACAAAGACGGAGAGAGGGAGAGAGGCCTGCTTTTCTGCTAAGCAAAGACTGGAGATGGTGGCTAAGCCAGGGGCTGTCTTCCAGCACCTTAACCTTGAACTTCCAACCTCCAGACCCTCAATGATCAAATGTCTCTTGTTTGAGGAGAGTATTCCAGGGTTCCCTTTAAACAGTCCAAACAGCCCGGTGTATTCCCTGTCAAGCTAAACTTTTTTGAATGGAAAACACCTTAGCGTGTGACTAGGCAGAGATGCTCTGGGGTCCTCCACAGCTGCTGTCAGACTAAAGCTGCGAACTGCTCTGATTGAAAGACCACAGATCATGTACACATCAAGAAACGATCCTTGATGGTTACGTCCGGTTCTGCAGCCATAACAGGTCTGCACAGTGCCCTGTGCCTCTTCTCTGCCCTGAACAGCATGTCCAGGATGGAAAGCCAGGCACAGTTTTCAATAGTCGATAGGTTGTAAAAAGTACCGGGGTAAAATGATCCTCCCAGGACAATTCACCAAGAGCTGGGCTCCATCCTTCCCTTTGCATGTGAGTCTTGTTCCTGTTCTCAGTCAACCAGCACTCATCCCAATGCCGTCCTGACCCAGACAATCAGCAAGATGGAGGTGGCCCCTGCCAGGTTCCAGACGGACAGCTGGAGTCTGTCATAAACATATTAGGAAGAGCAGCTGAGGATGCTGGCCTTGGGGTGAGAGAAGGAGCTGTGTAGAGAAAGGATCAGACCCACAGAGGTCCTCACTGCAGCCAGAAGCGGGCTTTGGTCATCACATCCCTGCCTACACCAGAGCACTGAACCCACACTTTGCAAGCGGTGGAATCCATTGCCAGATCTTAAAGAAGGCAGCAAGCAAGATGAAATTTCAGAGTGTGAAAATCCTCCTTGAGGTGGGGGCTTGGAGAGAAATTTCCTGAGCCTGCTATAAAAATGAATGTCAAATCAGCTTTCTTATCTTGAAAATGTTGTAAAAATAGCTCATTTTGAGTTTGGGGTGCGAACAGATAACAGTCATGATAGCTGTCATTCACCGAGTGCTTAGGCATCAAGCCAAAGGTCTCA
This sequence comes from Apodemus agrarius, assembly GCA_964023405.1. NCBI lineage: Eukaryota > Metazoa > Chordata > Mammalia > Rodentia > Muridae > Apodemus > Apodemus agrarius. Next base: position 2,586,876 of record OZ030008.1, on the reverse strand, counting down.
GGTACACGATCTCATTTAATTTAATCCTAAAAGGATTTGCAAGTTAGACATGATCACCTGCCTCTCACTAGGAACAGGGAGTGTCAGAGTCATTCAGTTTCTGTTTGAATGCATCCTCCCATCAGAGCCAAGCTGGGTCTGAACCCTAGACTGTCTGGTGAGGCCACGGCCTGGGCACTCCTTGCCTGACTTGGATGCCTGACTCCAGAACAGGCACAGGGTGTTTAACATCTAACAGACAAGGAACTGAGACTGGGAGAAGTCTGCAATCTCCTAAATCTGGAAGCCGAGGCCCTCTCAGCCACACTGCTTTTTAGAGATCAGAAGAGAATATACAGGGTTGGTGTGTGAGAGCACTTGCTGCCAAGGTGGATGACCTGAGTATCATGGTGCTCAGAGATGGAACTGGTGATTCCTGCACGTTGTCCTCTGTTCTACACACACACCACATGCGCCCAAGGGTATGTATTCATACCCACATACATGAGCACACACACACAGATAGACAGACAAATAGATAAACAGATGGACAGACAGATGGACAGGCAGATGGGTAGATGGACAGATGGACAGACAGACAGACAGACGAACGGACAGATAGGTGAGTAGACAGACAGACAAATGGGTGGGTGGGTGGGCAGATGGACAGACAGGCAGGCAAGCAGGCAGACAGACGGACAGGTGGACAGATGGATGGATGGATGGGTGGGGTACATAGATGGATGGGTGGATGGGTGGGTGGGTAAGTGGGTAGATGGACAAACAGACAGATAGGTAAATGCAAAGCAAACTTTTTTTTGAAAAATGGAAACATGCCATTGGTTTTTGCAGCATCGTTAGCTACCAACATCACAAATGAAAGAAAATACCTCACATTCATGTTGTATCACGAGTGAGACCTTGAATGACTTAGAAAAGCACAAAAAAATGTTTAATTCCATGAAGAAAGATTGTGTCAGACACATCCAGAGAGACCAAGTACCAAGCAGAGCAGCAGAGCCATTCTGCAGAACAACAGAGAGCAGAAAGTCTGGGATAGGCTTCAGGAACGGAGGAGCTCAGGGCAGGGTGGGACCAGAAAGCAGCCTCCACCACCCACGCCTCACTGATTGAATCACCTGTGGCCAGGTTCGCATGACAGGCCTGATGCTGGAGACAGCCACACCCAGAACCAGGGATTCTTCACAGTGAGTCTCTCCAGCAGCAGCAGCCTTAGAAACAACCTCCTTATTCCTGTGTTTAAATGATTGTACACAATTGTAGCCAACATCTCAACTTACCAGAAAATGCAGTGATTTATTTTAAAAAAAAATGAATTCAAGCCCTTGAATAAACCACATTTGAAATTGGGACTGAATCTAAAATTCAAGAAGAAATTTGATAGAGATTTGGGTTCTGTAATTCTGGGTCTCTGTGTGATTCCTGCCAGGGCGGGGACAGCCTGTGATATCAGATCCCTGGGTGACTGGTCAGTCCACACCAAGCTCTGTCCCTCACGGAGGATGAGGGAATCCTGTGATGAGCAGGAACAAAGGAGCAGTTATTCCACCTCTCGCTTCACTGTCCCCAGGTCCTTAGGTGATTACAGACGGCACCAAACAGCACAGTCAACACCCTTGGTCACTGGAACACTGTGCTCAGCTCCAGGACTCCGGAGAAGGCTCAGTCTGCAAAGCTCTCTGTGCAAACCTGGGAACCTGAGTTTGAGCCATGGAATACATAAAAATCCCTAGCATGGCGGTAAGTTCTCCATGGGGTGGTGAAGTCAGGAGGATCCCTATGCACCTCTGGGCAGCCAGGGTATCTTACATGGTGAGTGCCAGGCCAATGAGAGATTCCGTCTCAAAGAATAGTGGGTGGTAACTGAGGAGCAATATCGAGGCTGTCCTCTGGCCTTCAGAGACACAGGCACACAAGTGCAAGTGTGCACACACACAACACACACACTCATGCACACTCGCGTGCATTCACATGCACACACACACACCCCAAGTGTGTACACACACACACATGCAAGGAAAACACTCCAGTTATGTCTTGGGTCACTGAAGTGTTTTAGAGGGGTCTCTGGGATCCTCAAATCTGAACAAAACTAACTCCAAAGCAGAACTTTAGATTCCAAACAGCGCCCAGAGGCTCCCTCACATTTGTTGCAAGTTTTATTCTCAACAAAGTCGACATTAGCAAAAACTAATGATGAAAAGGGACTTGAGACAGATCTTAGGATCCAGCCAAGGAACAGATAGATCTTAAGGTCCAGCCACAAGGCAGATCTTAGGATTCAGCCATGAGGCATATCTTAGAAGCCAATCAAGAGGCAGATCTTAGGTTCCAGCCAAGAGACAGATCTTAGCATCCGGCCAAGAAGACGATCTTAGGACCCAACTATGAGGCAAATCTTGGGATCCAGTGATAAGACAGATCTTAGGATTCAGCCATGAGGCAGATCTTAGAATCCAGCCAAGAGGCAGATATTAGGATCCAGCCAAGAGACAGATCTCAGGTTCTAGCCAAGGGACAGATTCTTAGGATTCAGCTATGAGGCAGATTTTAGGTTCCAGCCAAGAGGCAGCTCTTAGGATCCTGACAAGGGAGAGATCTTAGCATCAAACCATGAGGCAGATCTTAAAGCACATCTTATGATCCCATCTTGAGAAGCGGGTTCACAAGTGCACAACTGTAATATCTCTCAATAACAAGATGAACAATCTTTAAGTAATAAATCTCAATAACAAGTAAATTCAAAGCATTTCCCACTTGACTCTAATGCATATCTATAAATTTGGGGAACGTGGGAGAAGATGGTCCCCTCCTTTACACGCCTGGCCAGGGGATGAACATTTGCAGGCAGGCACCAGCTTAGCCAGCTCATCCTGCTGTAGCCAAATGCCAGGGTGGGTCACCGCAAGGTCAGGTCTGCTGAGGCACTGCTTTCTCTACATCCCAGCTTCCTTCCAGTGGGCCACGCTCAGCCTGTGTCACATAACTGAAGGTGAGGGCTATGGAAGGACTGTCAACAGTAAAATACCTCTGGATGTGCAATAACCAAAACCCAGTTAGAATGTTAGCGAATCTGAGGCTCTGTCACGTGACTTCGCAACGGCTTCAGATCTGAAGCCAGGACAGCACGCTTCGCTGTGCATTTGCAGGCACACCATCTAACACCAGCAGACACTGCCTGCAAAGCAGGCTCAGACTCCACACTGCTGCTTATCATGAACGGCACATACGAGGGTTTCCGCTCCTATAGCAACACAGTCGTTTAATTACAGAAAATGAAGACATTTAATATTTCATCCTCAGGAAGTAAGTACCAAGTCAGTGTATCATTTTGTTAGAATATTTGATTTTTTTAAATTTCTATTTCAGTTGATAACTTGGGTTTCATTTTTTTAAAAAATAAACAAATTTTGGCTTGGGATTAGGATAAAATTTCCAATAATCTCTGAAATGGCTCTAAACATACTTCTGCCATTTTCTACTACATATTTATGTAAAGCAGCCTTTTCAGACCTGATTATTATAAAACCAAAATATCAATAAATTATTTTTAAAAGTGAATATAATGTATGTCCCGTGGGATCAAATATTCAGGTAAGATTCAACCTCTAGGTAAAAATAGTGAAACATTTCCATCTCATCTGGATGCAGATTTGCTTTTATCTTTAATAAATGATAACCTTGTGTGTATGCTAAAGAGATGTTTTAAAATAAATTTCCTTATCATTTATTATCAGTAAATCTTTCTTTGTATACCTAGTTTATCTCCCTGGAAGTGGTATGAGATTTGTCTCACAGGAAAAGGGGTGGTGAGTGGAGATTTAAGAAGACTGTATGAGCTGGGGAGATAGCTCAGCACGTCAACCACCCGCTTCCCAGCCTGAGGACACCTTCATCCCCAGGATCCAGATGGTAGAAAGAGAGAAAGGACTCCTGCAAGTTGTCTTCTGAATTCCATATGTGCACTGTGGCATGCCACACATACATGTGTACACACACACACACACACACACACACACACACAAGTAAATGCCATAAAAACAGTTTTTAACAAGAAAAGACTGTATTTACAGAGTACAAAAGCTGACAAGAAAGTATACAAACCCTCCATTCCTTTCCTAAGGGGTCTCCAAATAAATGTCTCCCCCCACCTCTGTGTGTGTGTGTGCCTGTGTCTGTGTGTGTGTATGTGTGCACATACATGTGTACACCTGTATGTATGGCACATGCAGATCACTGTCAGCCATCTTCCTTACTTGTTTTCCACTTTAACTTTTGAGATATGGTCTCTGACTGAACCCGGAGCTCACTAATAAGGTTAGACTAGCAAACCCAGGAATCCTCCTGTCTCCACTTCTCCAGCGTTGGGTTAAAGGTTCATGTCTCTGCACATGATCATTTAGGGGGTGCTAGGGACTGAACTTGGATCCTCGTGTTTTCTCTGCAAGCCCTTTCATGGCTGAGCCCTCTCTCCAGCCCCTGACATTCTCACCTGTAATAATAGTGATTAAGTCTCCAGTGTGTTGGGAAGACACGGTCAGAGCTCAGCAGGTCCAGAATCCTCACAGCGCTGTCTGCTCTCGACTTGCTTCCCATTTTCCTCCAAACCAAAGGGGAGGCTTTTTGAGAATAAACCACTGGGACTGTAATTGTGCCTGCTCCCTGCCTTCTGCCACAACAAGTTGCGTCCGACCCAGCACCCCAGAACCAACAATTCACTTGCTTCAGGACTTGGAAGCTGTAAATCTGAAGCCAGCACCCAGACACTGGGTGCGGAGAACTGGCTTCTGTGTGAGCTCGTGGATGTGCATCTATACCTATGTCTCAGTGTGTCACGGACTCCCTGTACTTCTTGGCTGGTGTGTCCTTCCTCATCTCTGCAGGCTTTTGTTTCCATGAATACAGCTTCTACCTGTGTGTCTTTGGGACCTCCTGCCTTCTAGGAGCTCTGTTATTACAATTGTGGTCTCACTTGGCTGGTCCAGGATAATGTCTCTATGAGACTAAGAATTTAATCCAAAAAGGTCCATTTGCACTAGACATTAAAGTATGTCCATGGGGCTTTTGTCCAGGAAGGAGACTGGTGAGAATCCTAGTGGCTTATGCCTTCGGTAGCTTGCAGTCTGTCCTGTGCAGACTCTCTCTTTCTCCGAAGACCTGGTCCCTTGATCTGCAGTTGGGAGTAGTGCTACAGTCTCTGCCCCTCTGTGAGTTTGCTTGCTCACCCCGTGAGTTGTAATTGGTTGCCAAGTTGTGGCAGATGCTCCTGGGAATCAGGCAAGGCTTCCACTGGGTTAACAAGTGGCTCCCAGAAACCTCACATGGGAAGGAAACCAGGGAAGACACCATTGGTGTTAAAGGCTCCTGTGGAGGGAAGTGGCCTGGACCAGTGATGAGGGACATGGGCAGAGGAAAAAGAGAAAGAATGAATGGTAGGGGTCCTGTCTGCAAGGAACAGAGGGGACATAGCTGATATGGAGAGCAATGTTCTCTTGATAGAGTCTCTGACTTGGACAAGGCTGGCTTCTGAAGTGTCTGCAGTCATGGGGATTCTCTTCAGTTAGAGAGGTCCTGTAAGGACTATAGAGACTATTCTAGGATACAGTAAACAGAGTAGGGATCAATGCAGTCTTAACAGGAAGACGAAAGCTGGGTATCCTAGACTGGGCAGCATCCGGGACAAAACAGGAGTCATTTGTGAGAGAGGCTCTGACTGTGGGGCCTTTCATTGTGAGGCCAGAGGTAAGAAGAGGACTGTCCATGCAGCAGAACCCAATAGCAGACTCAGACAGATACAACACACACACACACACACACACACACACACACACACACCTGACATGACCATACACAAGCTAAATGGCTATGAAGTGGGGACATCCAGATTGTGCAAGTGGCCATTAGAGTTAGGGATTTCATGTACAAAGTGCCAGTCTTTGTGGATGATAACCCAGGAGAAGGCCGCCATCACTGAATGAGGGAGGGGTATGCCTCCCATCATCCTGGCTCACACACACGACGAGGCAGACTATTTTTTCGATAACTCACATTATGTTGGCAACAAGCAAATATAGGAGAGATTCAATAATATCAGGTTTAAGAGTTAAGCCTAAAAGCCCAGACTGATGAATGCAAGGGATAAAAAGTCACACACTGGAGCGGCACAGCGGCTCGGATGGTGAAGTTTCTGACACCATACCGTACCCGTAAGGATCTGAAGCACTCACGTGGAAGCCAGGCACAGTGGAGCGTGTCTGCAGGTTTCTGACACTCGCTGGCTGGCCGATCCAGCTTTATCACTAGGTCTGGGTCAGTGAGAGACCTTGTCTCAAAAACTAAAATGGAGTCTTTCAGCCAAGCTTGCCAGCAGACCTGCTGCCACGGGCCATGAGATCTGGGGTCAGAGGAAAGGCACCCAGGTTGTGTGTTCTGCATGCAAGCACATGCATGACATGTCACAAGGGCGCCCGCTTGCTGCATGCTGTGGACTTTGCTGAACAGCACTGCCATATTAAGTGCATTGTAAGGGACATCATGACCCTGGCCACAGTGCTCCCTGGCGAAGGTGGTCGTTTGTGATCCCTATACCCATCTAAGAAGGAGAGGAAGCTGTTCACCACTGCAGAGGGAATCCACACCAGGTAGTCTGTGTACTGCAGCACAAAGGCCCACACAATAGCAACAATCCTTTGCCTATGGGCACCACACCTGAGAGTACTATGGTGTATTGTATGAAGAAGAATCCTGGGAAGAGGGGCAAGCTGGCACAAGCCTCCAAGAACTCTCCCACAATCATCTCCCATGACTGTGGAGCCTGAGAAGACCCAACTGAAGCTTTCTTCAGGATCCAGAGAGATTTTCTTAGCCATGAGAGCTGTTGTTGGTCTGGTTGCCAGTGAAGACAGAGTTGACAAACTTAACTATCTGTGTACACCACAGGTACAAGGCAAACAGGAAATGCTGGCCATATGTCCAAGGCCTGTCCATGACCACTGTGGATCGGCCCTTTGGAGGTGGTAACCACCCACACACTAGCAGGCCCTCCAGTATTTCAAGAGATGCCCCTTGTGGGTACAAATCTGGTCTCATTGCATGCACACTGCAAATATGTATACACAGGTCACATACGCAAAGTTTTACAAAGTTGTCAGAAGAAAATGGAAACATTGTAGCTCTTAGAAGAAATGTGGCATCCCTAACAAAGAAAAGAGTGTAAGACTGACTAGCTCCTGGGGATCCTCCAGCAGGAGGAAGCTGGAGAGTCCCACTGAGGTCAGGTTTGGTCACATGAGCAGCAATGCTTGTCAGTGAGAGCCTAGCTGCACAGAGACGCCTCCTTGAGCTTCACTGATGATAAAGCTGTGACCACAGAACGGAGGCAAGAGGAAGAAAGTGTGCCAAGACCCAAGGGTATGCTAGTGGGGCACGGTGCCCTGGCACACTCGGGGAAAAACACATTAGTTCATGCTTTAATTTCTAGTGTTCAGAATATCATAGTGAATAACCTAATAGCTAAAGAACTACAGTTTGCACTGGCATCATCTGTGGGTAAAGTATTGTGTACCAATGAACTCTCTCGGTGACGACCACTCTCCCCATGCACTGACCTCATGGTTGGTGTGAGCACTCTCCCCTTGCTCTGAAACTACATGGGTGGTGTGACCACTTGCCCCATGCACTGACCTCACAGTCAGTGTGACCACTTGCCCCATGCACTGACCTCACAGTCGGTGTGACCACTCTCCCCATGCACTGACCTCACAGTGGGTGTGACCACTTGCCCCATGCACTGACCTCACAGTCGGTGTGACCACTCTCCCCATGCACTGACCTCACAGTCGGTGTGACCACTCTCCCCATGCACTGACCTCACAGTCGGTGTGACCACTCTCCCCATGCACTGACCTCACAGTCGGTGTGACCACTCTCCCCATGCACTGACCTCACAGTCGGTGTGACCACTTGCCCCATGCACTGACCTCACAGTTGGTGTGACCACTTGCCCCATGCACTGACCTCACAGTGGGTGTGACCACTTGCCCCATGCACTGACCTCACAGTGGGTGTGACCACTTGCCCCATGCACTGACCTCACAGTGAGTGTGACCACTCTCCCCATGCACTGACCTCACAGTCGGTGTGACCACTTGCCCCATGCACTGACCTCACAGTCGGTGTGACCACTTGCCCCATGCACTGACCTCACAGTCGGTGTGACCACTCTCCCCATGCACTGAAACCTCATGTAGAATTTAAATCCCAACAAATGGGACCATGTGCTTGGCACAGCAGCTTCTCCTAACATTACCCGGTTTTCTTTCCTGCTTTAACTAGGAACGGAGTCTGGTTCTAGGGTGCTGAGCACCACAGCTGGGATATGGCCAGCAGACACAGGGCTGACTCTGCCTCAGTGCATGGGGATATGCTTGTCATTACTGGCTTCTGGCTGTGGCTTGTGACATTCACCCAGATAAGCCTAAGCCTGACTCTTCCTGTGTCTGCCTCTTGTGTCCCACGAGGGAGGACTGTTCTCTGGCTGAGTCCCCCATAGATTTCTCCTAGTCCTGTGGTAGGGTCCTCACATTCTCCCAGCTCTGGGTTGAAGGGAGTTCAGATGACTGCCCAATTGTCCCTACCTCACACATCACCCTTCAGTTTTGAAGCTCTAGGGCTCCTCACAAGGCACAAGCTGTGGGACTACTCCTGTGGGAGTCCAACAGCAACTGTGACTCTCCCCTCTTCACCTCCCATCCATTGTCAGGTAAGAAGAGCCCTTATCTGCTCCGAAATAATGAGAAAAATCAGTCTAGACCAAGTCACAGGAGTTTTCTCATGCCTATTGTCAGCCCTAAGGGTTAGGGGTTCTTGAGGTCCAGAAGGTCTGGACAGCTTGAGAGCAGTGCCATGCATTTCCAAAGCCTGTCTTGAACCCCAACACTCAGGTATATGTCTGTCTTTTTCTCTACATTCCCTGCCCCCCATGTGAGAGTTGGGACAGGAGGCAAAATAAGACACAACTAGGCATTCCAGTGAGCTTGTTCTTAACTCTTGTAGTCCCGGCACTGCTGCCATAACAGACACGGCAGAGTGGCGATCTGTAACAGTAAAGGGGTGTGTTTGGCTAGCAGTCTGGAATCTGGCAAGTCCAAGATCAAAGAGCCACATCTCAGGAAGGCTGCTTTCTTACAGCAGAGCATGATAGAGTCATGGGAGCATGAGAAAAAGAGCCAGAGGAGCAAGCTCAAGTGTTAGCACATGCTATGAAATAAGGTTCCTACTCCCATTGCAGAAACAGTAATACACACAGAGGGGCGAGCACCCAACAACTTCATAAGGTTCTACCACTCAGCACTGCGGCATGGGGGATTTTGTTCCCAACCATCTTAATTAGGATTATTGCTGCAGTGAAACACCATGGGAAGGAAAGGGTTTATTTGGCTTACATTTCCACATTGTAGTTCAGCATGAAAGGAACTCAGGACAGGAACTCGAACAGGGCAGGAACCTAGCGGCAGGAGCTTATGCAGAGGCTACAGAGGAATGCTGCTTGCTAGCTTGCTCAGCGTGTTTTCTTATAGATCTCAGCACCACCAGCCCAGGGATGGCACCGCTCATAATAGGCTTGGCCCTCCTGCATTGATCACTAATTAAGAAAATGTCTTACCTGCCGCCCGACCTTATAGAGGCATTTTCTCAATCTCAGCTTCCTCCTCACTGATGGCTCTAACTGGCATCAAGTTGACATAAAAATAGCCAGCACACCAGCACATGAACTTTGAGCACCTTCACCCCACAGCAGCGAGATCCATACATGGGCGCCAACTTTATGACAGTCTTTCAGCATCTGCTTCCAGCTGGGCGATGCCCCAGGAACCACATTGTGAGTCTCTGATAGGGAAAGTTCAGTTTTCTAAAAATTAGCTCTTTTGCCTTTGAGTGAAAAATAAAACCTCAATTTCTGCAAATAACATACTATATTGCCAAAGCAGAGGGGAAAAAATAATAAGACTGTAAGTCAGAAAGTGTTTTGACTTTTGGTAATTTATAAGGTTTAAAGAACTAGCCCATTCATCAAAGATGAATGATGCATTAATTTCCAGCCTGGTTGAGCTCCTGTAAAAGACGAAAGGGCTGGTTCTAAATGTGTTCGTCATGTGTATTGACAGCTTAAGATAAAAGTATGAATTTCAAATGGAATAGGAATAGAAGAGATGAACAATCGGGAGAATTGGGTGGCAATTGTGTTGGTGTGTATGTGCACATGCATGTGCACCAGTGGAGTCAAGGCACACTCACCAGCACTCCAAGAAAAGACATACCACAATGCCAGGAAGCCTGCTGTTTTCAACACATGTGATTGTTGTGGTAGGAAAAAAAATGTGTACCTAAACTACCCAATGTCCCTAAATGTCCCAACCTTGGAGTCCTGTGAACTTGTTTCTTTACAACAGTGATTCTCAACCTGTGGGCTGTGACTCATTGGTGGGGGGTGGTCGTGTATCAGATATTTACATTACAATTCATAACAATAGCAAAATTGAAGTAGCAATGAAAAAACCTTATGGTTGGGGGTCACCACAACACGAGGAAATGTAAAGGGTCATGGTGTTAGGAAGGTTGAGAACCACTGCCTTACAAGATAAGATGGATTTTGCCTGTGTGACTTGATTAATGATTGTGTGGTGGAGTAGCGATGAACCTAGGGCGTCATGCACACTAGTCAAGCGTTCTCCTGACAAAGCTCCTCCCCAGCCCTAAAGGACAAGACTGCAGTGATGTGACTTGTAGAGCCTTTATAGCCATGGCCACAGGCTGATGGTGCAGATAGGAATTAACAGGCTCCTCATTATCTTCCTAGTGTAGAAAAGCAGAGTTTGTACACGCTCCTCCTTCACATGTGTGCATGCATGTCTTTGCACATCACTGAATAAGCATATGTGGTGGAAGTTTCAATGTCTCCAACCCAATAAAAGAGGTCATATCAATAATGAGACCAAAACCAGGCAGGAGACTGATGCCCACATTCTCATAGCTGGAGGAGGCCAACTGCCCACGCAGTCTCTTCATTTCAAAAGCATGTCTTTTGCCATATCCACAGATACAATTCTCCCCCTGCAGACAGAATATGCGCCCTCTTCCTTGGCCCCTCTACACCCTGCTAGGCTTGCTCTCTAGCTACACAGGGTAAGTGTCGCCTGGCCACACATGGGACCTCCGAATGGAAGGTTTTGTAATCAATTAAAAAAACTTGACCTGAATACGCATTTGACTTTTCCTTATGTTTAATTAAGTCTAATTAAACAATGCTGACATCTTCCTGGCACCTGTGGTGCAATTACGTTAAATATTTAATGCCTGTGAAGGATTAGGCTGCGCTCCTAATCTATAGCTGCAATCTGTTTCCTCTCTGGAGTGCTTTTAATTTAGTTCTGTCTTCATAGGATGAGTTACATTTCAAAGGAAATTGTTAAGGACCTGGGCATTGGACAAGTAGATCTGTGCTCAAGGATTGGAAAGTTGTGATACCAAGCCAGCATTGCTCATATGTGGGTCCACGCGCAGGTATGTGTTTCTAGCAAGGCCAAAACATCAAGAGGCCATCTGGAACAGTAACGAGTTCATTCAATGTCACATGATATGGTGACATGCATGAGAAATATCCCCCCACAGCCTTAGGCATGTGACTTGTTGATCCCCAGTTGGTGACACTGTTTAGGGAGGTTTAGGTGGTTCTACCTTACTGGAGGAAGACTGTCATTGAGGGTGAGATCAGAAACCTTAAGCCAGTTCTCCTTCAAGCTATCTAATTCATAGCCTTGGCTGAGTCATGAACTCTCCACTTTGGCTCCTGCTGCCATGTTTCTCCACCATGTTAGACCCTTACACCTCTGGAACCATAAACCCAAATAAACTCTACCTCTGTAAGTTCTTTAGGCCCATGGTATTTTATCACAGCAACAGAAAAGTAACTACGACACTTGGAAAACAGCTGGCACTTCTTTGCAGCTCTAGCCATTTCTCTCAAAGGACTGTCAACTGCAAAATAATAGTAATGGTGATGATGACAATGATGATGATGATGATGACCACGATGATGACATTGACGATGACTACAATGATGACAATGATGATGATGATGACATTGGCAATGACTACATTGATGACTATGATGATGATGACTATGATGACCTTGACAACAATGACTATGGTGATGCTGATGATGACGATGATGACAATGACAATGATAATGATGATGACAATGATGATGACACTGGCAATGACTACAATGGTGGTGCTAATGATGAGATTATGATGACATTGACAACAATGACTACAATGATGATGATGAAAATGACAATGACAGTGATGATGACAATGATGACGACTACGATGATGACATTGATGATGACTACGATGATGACAATGATGATGATGACATTGGCAATGACTACATTGATGACTATGATGATGATGATGACTATGATGATGATGACTATGATGACATTGACAACAATGACTACAATGATGATGATGACAATGACAATGATGATGACAACAATGATGATTATGATGATGATGACAATGACTTTGATGATGACAATGATGGCCATGATGACTTTGACAACTATGACTATGATGATAATGATGATGATGATTATGACAACAATGATGATGACAATGATGACTGTGATGATTATGATGATGACAATGACAATAACAATGATGCTGATAACAGCATCAATAATTTTAAAACATATTTGTAGGTCTCTACCCAGTCCTGTCCCCTACCTGGCCATGCTCTAGCCAGGGAAGTGAAGCGAGGTGACAGAGCTTGAAACACTCATTCCAAAGAAAAGGCCAAGGTTGAGGATGTTGGTAGCAAATCTTGATCCTCCTGTGGAGGACAATATGATGCTCATTGCTCTCATGGGCAGAAAACACTTCCTGCAGAAGAGATTCCAAGTGTTCTCCACACAGGTAACAATTGGCACAAGACCTGGGAACCTGAGGCTTTGCTTTGCTTCTATAACAACATTTTAAATGAATTCAGTAACAAAAGACATATGCAGGCAGCTTTGCCAGTCAGAGCCTCTCTGTTTCTAGTTCGCTATCTAGGTCTTTTTTAAAAATCTGTTTAGATTTACTTACTATATGTGTTTAGGTGCTGCCTGAGTGTATGTGTATCCACCAGATCCATATAGTGCCACGGTTGTCAGAAGAGATCATTAGATTCCTTGAAACTGGAGTTAGATAGTTGTAAGCCACCGTGTGGGTGCAGGGGGCCAACCCTAGGTCCTCTGCAACAGCAGCCAGTGCTCTGACAACTGAGCAACCTCTCTAGCCCCAGTCCCTAGGTTTTTAAAGCTCTTCCCTCATTAGCCAAGTCTGTCTAATGCTTCCTACCTAGAAGCTGGAACAGAACACCCAGGCATCCCTTTTTTTTAAAGTTAGTATGTGAAAGTTTAAAAACATAAATCGCCACAGTGAGCGCATGCTTGGCGCTGATTCCCTTGTCTTCTGCTTTCCTATTTGGGGATAGAGGCCAAAATGGACTCCAATCCTCAAGGTTAATGTCCAACTCCCTGGAAGAGACTCCAGATCAGTCAAGAAAAAGGATGGTTGCAGCTGCATCAAGACTCATCCATGGACAAAAGACAAGGCAGGCTGAGGTGGAAAGCCAGACACATGGGCAGGATAGGATGCATGCCTCATCCCTAGCTTGGGGCTCATTACCTAGAGGGAAGATGAAACACACAGGTTGGAGATCTACAGGACAAGCAATTGCAGCTCCCAGGGATTCCAGTATAATTGCCGGAAGAAATGCACCCCAAATGGAAGTTAGTCGTGAGGATTGGCAGGCAACTGCTCCTCCCCACCTGTTGAGGAGGCTGAATGCACATCTGCAGGAACTCAGCCTGGTTTCCCGAAGTAACTTTCCACTTATGTAAAATTAATAGGGAGTTCATTATGAAATCCATGTGACTCCTTATTAAATGCTTCCTGTCACTGGAAATGGAAGGTGGAGGCTCCTTAAGCTGGGGTTTTGTTGCCCTCTAGTGAGAGAGGTCAGCATTATGTATGCAAAATTATTTTTTGACACTGCATAATTAATGCTAGGTGTGGGAGGGGGGAGAGAAGGAAGCCCCAGCTGGCTGGCGAGGGTGTGTACATGCTCAAGAATATTCCAGTTTCCCCCTTTCCTGGCCCATCCCCCAACTTGACTCAGGTAACATATGGAAGACACCCCTCGCTCCCGTCACTTCCGTTCCTTGGCAGGGAAGTTTAGTTTTTTATGGCTATCAACAGGCAAAGATCCAAGCATGAGGAATAAATCAACAGAGCTGATCCGAGACACAGAGCCTTAATGCATAAGTATATATTTAATGTGTCTGCCGAAAGAATGTCTAATTACCCTGTCATTGAACAAAGCGTATGTTCAGCCGTGATAAATTACGCCATCTTTTACTTCTGCAAAACATACTGAGACTCCTCAGAGCCACAGGGAGATCTCTGTTCCATCTTCTCAGCAGGACTAGTAGTACCCAGACCAAAGCAGGAGCAGGAAGGAGAGAGAGCTGGGAACAGCCCAAACCCTGGCTCTTGGGCCCCGGGGTGGTCCATCACTTGGGGAGAATCAAGTCGTCTCCGAATGGCCAGTCTGCGTCACTGTGGTCTGCATCACTCTCTGCTGTCAGCAGCTTCCCAGAATCTATCATCTGCTATTCTGAACCTTCCATGCAAGGAGGCTGCATTCCAGCCGTCAAAGAGAAGCCACTGGACCTTCCAGAAGAGGCAAAGGGAAACCCCAACACAGCACCCCGTGATCTCTCCAGTGCAAGCTCAGGCTGACATCTTCCCAAGACTTAGTCATAATTGTGCCTCTGACTCCAACAGATGACAAGATTCAGTCACCATCAGGGATCAGGTCCCTGGGGATTGAACAATCTTAAATGGAATTGCAGAGAGCCAGTTAGTGTAAGACACTACCGTGTTCCTCTTGGCTACATAAAGAGACTAGCTTGGAAAGGTGCTGGGAATGTGTTCCAGACCTTCATGAAGGCACGAGGGTGACCTAGAGTCCAGCACTGCAGAGGCTTGACATTCAGTGTGTACTGAGGATGCTGGGTGCACCACCTCTACTACAGTCATCCATCCTGACCATTTCTGTAGGCAGGGAATCTCCTACTCATGCCTGCCTCTGTCCACCCTCCATCTCCCCTAGTTCTTCTTCCGCTAGTCACCCCATACCTTCTCCCTTTGACACTGGCCATCCTGGCTTGCTACAACACAACACCAGAACTGGTCATCTCCATTATGCAGAGGAAGAGTGGAAACTGTGTCTGCCCTGTAACTTGTGCGGGACTCTGTCCTGTCCTTCAACAGGAAGAGAAAACACAAGACTGCCCTGCCGTGGACCTGTCCTTTCCTGAGAGGATGCTAGGAGCAGCAGTCAGCCGCCGCCTCATTGGCAACTGTATTTCTTATTTCTTTGATTATGTTTGAAATAGCACTTTTATTTACCGACGCGGAAGAAAAGGCTTTTCTGTGATACCGCCATCGTGTGTAAAATATATAGCTGGTAACCACCAGCCCGTTTATTTGCTTTACTGGATTGAGATCTATAGATGGAAGGGCAAATGAAAAATAAAGATAAAAATCTATCTCTGATACCAGATTGGCTCTAAAATGTCAAAGTTTTCTTTATTACTTTAGTAGCTATATATCGTTATTTATCTTTCTTGGTTTGTTTTCAAAGGCTCACGGGCTGGCTGGATGTCGTTTCCATGTGTGCCTTGGGCTCTCTTCGCTGCCGCTGGTCTTTTATAGAAGTTGGAGGAAGCTCTGGATTCCAGGCGTGACAGGGCCGTCATCATCTTGAAATCAGAGCACCAATGTGAGACCCTCGGAAGATGAGACCCTCACAAGGTCAGGCCCATTCATACTGCTCTGCAGGAGTGGGTCGTCAGACCCTCAGCTGAGGCTCAAGCCACTCCCTGCTCCTGCATGTGTGCATGGAAGGTACTAGAGGGTGATGAGAGCTGGCAGTCTACTGGGGCTTCAGTCACAGTCATAATACTTTAGTGACTTGTCCCCTGCATGGGGTGGCTTTGGGATGATGCACCCTGCCTGAGTCACTCATGCTTCTGAGTGTGACCCCAATAAATTGTGGGGTTCACCAGGTAGAATTATGGCTTTATTCTGTGGTCACTTTTATCATCTGAGATAGATACAAATAGATCCCCCAGGAAAAATATCACAACAGCCTCCTAAGACAGCTGAGAAAGGGATCAGAAATCCCAGTAGAGACCAGCACAGACCAGCCTGGAAGTTGCCCCAGGCATGCTGACCCACCACACTTTAGCTAATATCGAGTACTTTCTGGACATTCCAATCATTAAATTGCAGTACCAAGCCATCGATGAACATACTAAAGCCAAGTTTTGCAGGACCCATTAGAGTCTTCAGTGAGACAGTATCCAGTGGCCCCAGAAAAGCCCCAAAGGCATTGGGAACTTGAAGCACTGAGCTCATCAAGGCTCCTCTGCTTCAGGAACAAAATATGCCTGCAGAATATGGCTCTGCCTAGGAGGTTGCTGCCTGAGCAGCAGGTTGGATGGAGGGGATGGAGAGCCGGACGCCTCACCTGGTGTGACAGATGACTGGATCCTCTAAGAGATGCTCAGAGACGGTGCCTCTCCTCCTTATAATCCTTGTCTCCAGCTTCAGGATATTGGAGGAGACTGCAGGGAAGACCTGTCTCTCCAGAGTCTTCATCTGCAGGGGCAGTGCTAAGCTATGCTAGTGCCTGGGCCCTCCAGGGTGGTCGCACAGACTGTTCTGGAATCTATGCTTTGAAGAGTTCCCTATTCATTACTCTTGTTTCTCACATTGATGGGGGTTACAGACACACAGGGGTGTGTCTCTGTGAGAACCATCCTGAGGAGGGAAGATCCACTCTGAATGTGGGCAGCAGCATCCTGTACGCTGGGGTCTTGGACAGAATGAAGAAGAGCAGCAGACTAAGAAGTCCTCAGCTCTCTCTTCTTGACTGTGACTACACAGTCCTGTCCCACCCATGTCTTCTCTACCAGGGACTGCATCCCCTCAGACTGAGGTAAACCCTTCCTTCCTTACCTTTCTTTTGCCAGGCATGACGTCACAGCAGTGAGAATTGCAGAGACTAGAAGTATAGCAGTGGGGGACAAAGCCTTTCAGAATCCTGTCTGAGGTTGTCAAGAGTTTGCAGTAGCAAGATACTCCATGACACTTCAAGATGGAGAAAATAAGCTAGAGAAGCAGTGGAGCCATAGTTGCAGAGGGTGTGGCCTGGTAATCTTCTAAAGGGCTTAGAGCAGAACTAGAACTGCCCGACCTCCATTCAGGCCTCATCCATGGAACCTGTTGCCAACGGAAGATTCCCAATGACCAAGAAACCACAAGTCACCTTGTTGCCAGATCCAGTTCAGTGGTCCCTGAAACACTTGTCTTCCAACACCCTCCACCTCCTCAAATCTCCCACAGCATCTCCTCTAACAGGCTCAACCCCGGGTGAGACCCACAAACCTTAGACCCAGTGCTCAGTGGCTCTCAAAGGCCAGGGCAGAGGGAGGAACCTGGCTGGGAAGGCTACACAAGAGGAGACTGGACTGTCTCTAAGGATGGTAGATGGCTGCAGGAGGGCTGCAGACTTTCCTTCCCTGCCTTAAAGTAGGATAGGAGTCTCACTGTTCCTGCTGCTAGAAATGCCTCTAGCTGCACACCTTAGCCAGGATTCTCTGACCACCGAATGAGGGTTGGATTCTAGGGCTTCACACTGAAACCCTAAGGCTGGCCAGGCGGGTGCTTTACCCACCGAGCATCTCCTAAGAGGAGCCTTCTCCCTCTGCAATGGTTTATTGATTTTACTTAAATGGATGTATTTCCTGCATGTATGTATGTATTATGCATGCATGCATGTATTTATGTACATACGCATGCATTCCTGATGGCTACAGGGGTCAGAAGGGGGCATTGAATACCTGGAACTGGACTTGTGGGTGGTTGTGAGCCACCATGTGGGTCCTGAGAACCAAACTCAGATCCTCTCCAAGAGCAATGGGCACTCCTAACCACTCCACCATCTCTCCAGCCCCTCCCATGCCCTTTTAAAACATTACCTGTCTTTTGTCCTGTCGTATCCTGAAGGGCTCAGGAATGGGCTGTAGCCATACACAGCCTGTGGTACTCCCGTAGGAACTCTGAGCAAGTCTGAGTCTTGGTGGCCAGTGGCTTCCTGGGAGATAGAAGATTTCATGATCAAGGATGGAAGTGGGGACACAGATCCTAGCCTATTATGGTCTGTTTGCTTGTTTGTTGATTGCTTTTAGATCTTTATTTGTAGGCAAAGTACATAAGCCCCGTCATCTTACCAAGGCCGATGCATGACAGCTGCTGACGGAGCATTATGACTGCGTGGGGAAACACACGAGACAGGAGAGGGGACTACAATGTCTAGGAACAGTGTGACAGCCATACCTATGATGTGGAGCAATCACCACTGAGCTTCGGAGAGAGTCTGGCCTCAGGCCCTTTGGAGCCAATCATTTGCCCAACAAACCACCCAGTCCAGAACCCCAACTCTCTGACCCACTGTCAATCACACAAGTGCCCTCCCACCTCTGCCCGCAGAGGGGACTGAGGTCCCCAACGTTCCTCAAGAGAAGTTCCCAGAGCCCTGTCCATAAAACCCACAATAGATGGAGGTTTTAGCCCAGGAGCATCACAACGGGCCGCGCTTGGCATTTTTCACTCATGAGGTTGTAGGCAGGAGAATGTATTTACATTTTCTATGCCATAAATCAAAGGCAAGATAGCATTGTTTCTAATTTATCTTGCAGACTGCTTGGATGGTATCTTGCCAGTGCAAATATTTTTAATATTTCTTAAACAACGGAAGATAAACGGGTCATGAATGCTGAATATGGCAAGTCTCTTCATACCCCAGAACTTTATTTCAAGGGACAGACTTTCTTCCCCCCTCCCTCAGTTTCTAAGGAAAATAATATTCAAATTATGTCAAGCAAGCACTAACTGTCAACATCAAAACACCAGCTTCGCTCAAGCCCGTCTTTACAGCAGGCAACGCAGCCACCGTGATCGCGAGCAGCCCGGTGCACAGAACCCATGAATTATAAATCAAAAGGCAAAATCATGCGTTGTTTTTCCTGGGTAGACACAGAACAGGGTATTAGGGGCCTAAGGGAAGATGAACATTGCTGCTTTCAAAGTGCTTCACCTCCATCGAACTGTTGATTCAGCAAAAAAAAAAAAAAAAAAACACGAACCTGCTTTCCCCGAACCCCACGCTATCTGTCTGCCAAGAGGCCCCTCCCAGAACACAGCCAGCAAGACTGGCCAAATGGGTGCCTAAAAAAAGTCACTTTAACTGCAGGAAACTGTCACTAATTTGGACTCCTTTTCTTCAGACTCTGTAGTCATGCAGCAGGGATTTGGCTTAAAGGGGAGTCTGTATAGTCTTCACGAGGAAATTCTGATTTAGCAGACAAAACCCACTACAAATATAATTATGAGGAAGCAGGTACCCTGCCGAACGGCGCATGCTGTTTCTAAGCAGGTTGAGGACATTCATTTCCCTACAAATTTCTATTATATGCTAATTACCAACCATATTAACCTGTGTTTAAGTTTTATTATGGAATAATATGGCTTCTTATAATTAAAAAATTTAAACCCAAAGTGTCTAAATAAGAAGTGAGGTTTCCTCCGTCGGCGCTTCTCCGTGAGAGGAGGCGGTTTGCCACCCCTACCTGCCCTCACCAAGTGCAGCCCCACTGGATTTCTTGGTGCTGACTTTTGGTGGAGGTCAGCCTGAAATCATTAGTGAGCTTTTCCCGGCTCTCATGAACAGGCTCACGCCCCTCCACGGAGTCTGGTGGCTGCGGCGAGGTCATCATCTCCCGAGAGGGTAAGCTTGGTGTTTGGGGTTGGTATCCAAAGTATTTCTAGCCTCTGAGAATATATGCATGTCTGTTGCACTAAAGACCTCTCAGGGGAACCAAAGGAAGCTGCTGGAGAGGGCAGAACACCAAACTCAGAAGTGCTCAGGACACCAAAGGCTTCCTTGAGATGCTTTGAACAGGAATTGACAGGAGGGCAGGGGAGATCTAGAGGTTCGTGAGTTCTTTTCCTCACAGTTGTATATGAGACATGCCCGTAAGATGGTCTTAGCAGGCCCTCGCCTAAAGGGCCAGGTTCTCATCCCTGGCAAAATCTAAAGCCTGAGCTTGTATAGACGCACCACACAGCCCCCACTCCCACCCCACCCGACCACCACATGGCAGGGTTGTACCTTCCAGACAAGGGTGCACACACTAAACAGAGAGGAGCACTGGGGGTCGGTTCCCACAGGCCCATAGTTCCCCGCAGGTCATCAGACATTCAGTGTCCACCTGCTATAGGAGTAGAATCTCCACAAGGCCTTTGTGGAATTCCCTACCTAGGGAGCTTGGCTCTTTACTGGCTCACCGAGAAGGAAAGACATCTTGCACACTTCAGGAAACCAGCTTATCCCAAGGCCTGTAGGATAGGTTGGCAGCTGGAGACCCAGGATGACATAGACCTAGTTCAGAGGTTAGAAAGAGGCAACACTGGGCAGGAGTGGTGCGCTTCTGTTCCCTAGAGGGTCGGGCTTTTTATTTGAGTCAGCCGACAGCAGAGAGCATTCTGTTTGAGTCCTCATCTCACTCAGAAAGCGCCCCCACCTAGTCCAGCCACAGACACACAGTGGTCCAGTCCCGGACTGAACCATCCCAGGGCTCACTGAAAATAATCGATCTCCAAGATGTTCTGTCCACAGCCTGCTCTGAGGAATGGAACAGGATTTACCCTTTAATCTTGGGTGTGGTAGCTCATGTTTGTAATTCCAGCCCTGGAAAGGCTAAGGCAGAAGGATCGTCTTGAGTTCAAGGCCAGCCTGAGCCACATTAGCAAAACCCTGCCCTACAAACAATAAACAGGCAGGAGGAACCTATAGGAAACCATCTTCCAATAAATTCAAGTTAGTACCTTGAAGGATGGCTGGTCCTCAGATGTGGCTGAGCGTGGCATGGCCTTACCTTACCCTCCTGGGTCCATCCATCCCTCCTTCCCTCTTCTAACCATCATTTGGGAGTCCCCCTGGCTGCGTCTGCCTCCAGGTCATGCTAAACCCACAGTAGCAGGAGGATCAGAGGCCCTATGGAGACTGTAGGGAGAATCTCTTATAGGCATCACCTGTCAATAAAAAAGCCAATGTCCAATGAGCAGAGGCAGAAAATAGAAGGTGGGACACTGGCAGGAAGAAAGGGGAGTCTGGGAAATAGTGAGGGTGTGAAGATTCGTTTGGGAACGCAGAGAAGATCAGAAGCATGGGAGCTGAGCAGAGGTAACCAGCCACATAGAGAAGCCCAGGATAGAAAAGAGATTCCCTGGGAACACTGAGGAGATGTACATAAACCTACACGTGAACTAGTCAGGGAGTGTGCCAAAGCTTGTGGTCTAGGCATTTATTAAAAATAATTAGGCGGAGTAGTGGTGGAGCACACCTTTAATCCCAGCACTTGGGAGGCAGAGGCAGGCAGATTTCTGAGTTCGAGGCCAGCCTGGTCTACAGAGTGAGTTCCAGGACATCCAGAGCTATATAGAGAAACCCTATCTTGAAAAACCAAATACTACTACTACTGCTACTACTACTAATAATAATAATAGTAGTAGTAGTAGTAGTAGTAGTAGTAGCAGCAGCAGCAGTAGTAGTAGTAGTAGTAGCAGTAGTAGTAGTAGTAGTAGTAGTAGTAGCAGTAGTAGCAGTAGTAGCAGTAGCAGTAGCAGTAGCAGTAGCAGTAGCAACAGCAGCAGCAGCAGCAGCGGCAGCGGCAGCGGCAGCGGCAGCGGCAGCGGCAGCAGCAGCAGCAGCAGCAGCAGCAGCAGCAGTAGTAGCAGTAGCAGTAGTAGTAGTAATTAGTCTCAGAGTTGTCATTCTGGGAGCAGGGGCTGGGAAGAACAATTTGGTTTTTGTTGTTTTTTTTTTTAACAGAGACTGTTCAGTCCACTGCTAGACTAAACTCTCCCGGTAAGCCCTTTGCTCCATGGGTTATAGGCATCTCTAAGGGCTGTTGATGGCTGAACTGTGGTTGCCTGCTCTGAGTCACAGCCACCAAAGACCATGAGAGGTAGCTGTGCCAGGCTGTCCTGGTGTGTGGGGATGAACCCTTTTTCCGTTTCCAGAATGTTCTTTGCCAGTGTCAGGGAGCATGTCTAGGAAGCCAACGCTGTTGCCAGATACCACGCGCATCTGCCACGACTTACGTGCAACCTGCTTCCAGCCCCAAGCCACACCTGGCCCTGCCCAGATGGAAGAAATGCAGGAAAGAGCATAACCTCATCCTATCCCCAAATCTGACTCCTTGTGGTGTGCTGGTGGGTGACGGGCCCCGAAGTAGAAACTTAGTTGTGAGCACTCTAGTCACTACCTTTATATGTTCCCAAATGTAGGTCGCCGGGGAACGTGCCTGTGGGCCTTCAAGATGGCCAAGAATCCCCAAGCTCAGTGTCCGCAGGATGCAGTATGAATCTGAGGCCAAGGCTTTACAACAAATGGTCTGTCCCAGATACAGGAAGACAGGGTGCCCTCTGTGCACTGTGCTCAGGTCAGAAAAGGTTCCAGCATCTGTGATCAGCCTCCCCCCAGAAGCACAGGCCTGCCCCAGTGCCCCACCTACCACCTGGCTGGCTTCTTCCTAACAAATTCTGACCACTGTTTATCCTGCTTCCCAGCAGACCCTACTGACCTGCTGCTCAGCTGCTTCCGGCTCGACTTCGTTTTACCCTGCATTCCTGTCTTCCACTCTGCCATTGCAGAGGCTGGCTCTGGCCGGACTGCACATGCTCAGCCCTTTTCAATAAGGACCACAGGAGATGATTTCCACTGGCTCTCTCCCTCCCCTTCCCCTCCTCTCTTCCTCTCCATTCCCTCTTTTCTCTCTCTCTCTCTCTCTCCTTTCCCTCCAGGTCCCCCCCTCTCTCAAGCACACACACACACACACACACACACACACACACACGCACACACGCGCATACAGAGGCATGTGTGCACAGGCTCCTGAGCCAACCCCCACAAAGGTTTTAGCTCAGTGCTCTACGCCCTGCTAGAATTTTGTGAGGCTTGTTACTCCTGTCAGGCATTTAATGAGAAGCACTGGAGTTCAGTTTCGCTCTGCTTGCAAGCAGCAAGCCTCTGCTCAACCTCGCTTGCACGTGTGATTCTTAGGATGGTGATAAGAGAAGCCACAGGAGGACTGCCACAGAAACCGGGGCACCCGGTGATCCAAGGGGCAACCCCGAGGCCGCATCTCAGAGTCACAGATACGAGAAGCATGTGCGTGTTTCCTGGGTGGGTTGGGCTGGGAGAAGCAAGACCCCCAGCTGCCAACACAGCCATTGTCTCTGTAGCAAGGACTAACAGTGGCCAGCCTCCTTTAAGAATGACCACGAGGAGCCCCTCCAGTTCTCTGACTGACATCTGCTGGAGTATTCCGAAAGGAAAGACATCCTCCTCTTCCACAAAACAAAGGTTTTGGTGGATGTATATTGTCTCTGGACCAGCCCAGGCAGGTGCTGCAGCATCAGAGTTACCATTCTCCTGAGGCCTGGATGGATTCGGCAGTTCCTGCAGCTGATCTCAGCTCTCCGGCAGCGTCCCCTGAGCCTGGGGCCAGAGAGCACACCTGCAGTTCCGAGCAGACATGGCACCACTTTGCCTAAAATGTGTTGAGTGGTAAAGGAGGAGAAAGTGAAGGTCGGAGGAGACCTGGCCCTCTGCCATCCGTCCTGGAAACTATGAACCCTGAGGCTCTGTGTCTCCACCCTCCTTCACAGACGTTTGGCTGGGAAACGAGGAAATCGGAGAAAGATGACAACGGCTTCCATTAATACCTCTGTGAACTTAACCTCCCCATTGTCAGAAGCAAGCCCACATGCAAAGAGGTCACCTAGACAGACCTGAGATACACAAAGAGCCCCGAGACATGGAGAGTCAGCAGTTTGGTGCTCTCTGCAAACAAAATTAGGGCTATCTTCCTGAGTGTCCACAGATTCGTTGCATGACGGTAGTTCCCATTTCTTTGGCAGCCCCTGGAATCCTCTCTATCCGTCAGTCTGCCCATCACATCAAGCCAGTCCTCATCTCCCAGGTTGCACCGGGGTTAGGATTGGTCTCTGAGTGTGATTGGTCTCAAAAAATGTGATGGGATTTAGAATCACCTGGAAGATGAGCCTCCCTTAGCATGCATTTGGGAGTTATCTCGTTTGTATTAAAAGAGATGGGAAGAGGTGTCCACCGTGGGCGGCACCATTCCCTGGCTGGGATCACGGACTGAATAAATGCAGAAAGCAAGCCAAGCATCAGCATTCACCACTCTCCGCTTCCTGGTCTCAGAGGAACATGACTGGCTGATTTAGACTCCTGCCTCCTCACCCTCTCCTCCATATCGACTGTGCCCTTGAACTGTGAGAAATAAACCCTTCCTCCTCTCAGTTGCTTCTGTCAGGGTATTTTACCACAGAGACAGGAAGAAAAGTCAAGACAGGTCAGTTTTTGAACTGCCAAAGGACTTCCCCAAGCCCTTATTGCCTGCCGATTTGAACCTCTACTTTCCTCTATATTTGTCCTCCGAAGAAGTTCAAGGCCACCACAGGCATCTCAACAGAGAAGGGTGAATTCAAATAAACTCACACACAGACCCCATTCTGGTAACTGTGGGTCAGTCAAAAGCAGAAGGCAGAGCCAGCTACCTGCAGAGCCAACTGTCTGTTACAGAGCCTACACCCCGAGGGCCTGTGGTAGAACTGTCATGGCGAGCATATCCCTGAGCGGAGGAGCATGCAGCTCTGTGAATGTCAAAGAGCAAGCAGGCTGAGCCCATGCTCCTCTCAGAAGCCAAGGAGTTATTAAGGCAGTCAGGGCACCAGGAAGATGAAGACAGAACACTCTAATATTGCTTCATGGGCTCTCAAGGACAATATCGAAGGTAATTCTCCCTGGGTAAATCAGCTGCACAGAACACCACGGTACCAGGTGAAAATCACATCTGTCACAGAGAACTAAAAGGCATGCAAACCCTGACCCTGTATTGTCCAAATGGCCCATCTCTTTAGCAGGGCCAACTGCCACTCCTGTGATAGGAAAGGGGGTGCCTGCTCCAGTGGCATTTGAATAATTGGCCCCAGTGGAAAGTTAAATTGCACCCCAGATTACAGAGACCAACATATCTCTAGTGCCACTGTAAAGATTTACATTATGTTGGAGTGTTTGCTGCATGCATGTATGTGTACCTCATGTGTGTAGTGCCCAAGGAGACCAGAACATGGTATCATTACAAGCAGTTGTGAGCCACCATGTGGGTGTTGGGAACAAAACTCCAGATCTCTGCAAAACAAGCAAGTTCTCTTACACACTGAGCGGTCTCTCCAGTCCCACACTGACAGGGACTAAGGAGGAGTGATTTACTGGGGTCTGTTTGCCCTGGAATCTGTTTCAACTTCATGAAGTCACTTCATGGTGTCCAGTGAGCTTTGGACACTGGGTGTGCACAGCCAGATCTCTCTGGGGGACAGGATGTAGCGTCCACCTGGTCTGCAGCTGGCAGATCCTGTTCCCCAGGAGAGAAGTGTCCTCCAGGCATTAGGTCCTTTCGGTGTCTGTCTTGAAGCTATGTCCCTTCCCCCAGGTGAGTCAAGTCCTTCCCTGGATCTCCAAACGCTACCCAAACCTGTCCCAGCTCCCACCTCAGACTCTGAGTTCTGGGTGTGGCACCAGGAGAAACCTGTGCCTCCAGGAATCCCAGACACTCCCCCTGGCAACGTCAAAGAAAATCGGCCACCTGGCTTTAGTCCTGCTCATTCCAGTATGCTCAGGCCATCTGTGATAGGGCCTGTTCCTCTCCTCATGTTCCTAGGGAAGAAGGGCGTCTGCACCCACCCTCCTGAAGGCCAGGAAGCTGAGGTGAGCACAGTGTGCAGTTGGGGGAGCTGAGACTCTGAGTGCACATCCTACCTAGTTTCCTTGAGCTGGACACATTTCCTTCCAGTATCTCCTCTAGGACAGAGCATTTGCCACGTGACCTCACAATGATAATGGTGTCTTTTCCCACTCACACCCTATGTCTTCAACAGGTAACTCACAGAGGGGCACCAGCAGCAGTGGCTGCCTCCACCATGCAGACATCAACTCTCGCTCTCTTGTTGCAAACAACAGAAAAGGGTGTTTTGAAATCTCAGCATCCCAATCTGCTGATCACTGAACTAGCTGTTTCCCAAGGGAGTGCAGGAAATCCCCACAGCTTCTTCTCCAGAGAGCCAACAGCGGTCTGCTCAGAGGCTCCAGGCCTGGCATATCTTATGAATCCAGCTCCCCACCTTCCTCATATGCTGTGGGGAAAAGACTGCCCTTTCCCTACAGGCCATGGGGTAAATGCAAGCTCAGGCCCGGGAGGACCAGAATTTCTGGTTCTTTACTTTTACTGTAAAAATAATCCACACAAGCTGCAGTAAATACAGCTACTACAGATGCCTCAAAGGAAAAGCTCTTGTGCACACCATGCTGCCATCCTCAGAGACATAGAGATAAATCACACATGTCTATAGTTTCATATACGCACTGTTGTGTACATGTGTGCACACAGGGAAACATGCACTCGTGTAAACAGGCACACATATATACACATACTTAAATATGCCAAGACAGATTAACACACATGCTCATGGGTCTATATACACACAAGTACACAGAAAAGGATGTGTGTATATGCTATGAGCCCACACATATAGACTTACAGGAAGATGCACACAAGGCTCATGGGTGTGCATCATATAAGTGTGCACGTACAAGTATGTACAAATAGATGTATGTGCACAGAGGCATGAACATATGTATGCATTTACACACAAAGGTATACATGCAGACACATACACACAGACACATAAGCATGCATTGGCA
Organism: Apodemus agrarius; assembly: GCA_964023405.1. Lineage (NCBI taxonomy): Eukaryota > Metazoa > Chordata > Mammalia > Rodentia > Muridae > Apodemus > Apodemus agrarius. Next base: position 2,559,845 of record OZ030008.1, on the reverse strand, counting down.
TACAGACAGATGCACATAAGCACATACAACATTAATGTTTGCAGATGAAATATTCACACATGAACAGAGGCATGCAAAAATATAGGCATGCAAAAATATAGGCATGCATATACACACATGTGTCTATGCATAGGTGTCCACATGTTGGCTGTGTACATGCCAACATATGCTTAAACATGTAGATATACACACAGAGGTGTGCTCAAGCATAGACAGGTACACACATATGTGCGTGCATGCATAAAACATTTGCATGTAGTCACACACAGAGAAATACATTCATATACACACATACCCATACAGATATGTGCTCCAAGCAGACACCTGCACCCAGAAGGAGATGGGGCAGGGCAGAAAAAGAGAGAGAGAGAGAGAGAGAGAGAGAGAGAGAGAGAGAGAGAGAGAGATTCATTAAGTTCTTTATCCACAAATGGATTGTGGGTAGAAACTGATGTGACTGAAAGCTCCCCATGTCCTGTGCCCAAAGGGACAGGTCTCTGGATGCACCACAGTTTGGTAGAGAAACAGAAGGCCCATCCAGGGAAGAGGCCAGGCATGAGTGGCAGCCTCCATGAGAATCTTCCACTCTGTGACAGCGCTACTCCTCTTAGGATGCTGGAGTCCCACAACCTGATAACTATCCGGAGGCCCCACTTCTTAAGCATTCCATCCCCACACTGGGATGGGCACGAACCTGAGAGGCAGAAACGGCACCCAAACTACCACAGACTGCCTTCTCTACACAATGCTAGTGTACAGAGGATGCCAGCCTCGGCCTAGTTCCCACCTCAGTGTGGACTCTGTGACATGGTTGAAGGAAAGGACCAGGAAGGAAAATGTAGCTCTTGAGATCTGCCACAGGCAAGGGAGGTACTCTCCTCCCAGAAGTGAAACCCTCCTGAGGAAGGGATGAGGAACGCAGGAACATCTGCCTGGAGCATCGCTCCCAGGTGCCTGACCCCCTAAGTCTGCCGCACCTGCATCCCACAAATTCTCCCCATGAGCAGTCCCAACGGACCACAAATTGTTGCAATTTTCCGGATACTTTGACGGGACACTGTGGCAGGATATCTTGATACCCAGTGCCTCCAAAGGTCAAGATCTCAGCCCTGAGGGGCTCCCTCGCACTGTACCATGGCTTCCCTGCTGAAGATGAATTGCTCCTGAGAGGCAGCTGCGGTTTTAGGGAAGACACTAAATCAAAGCTCCTTACCTCTCGCCTTGTTGAATTTATGAGCAGGATGTCGCATGCCTTGCCTCTGAAATCGCCAATTAGAAACACAGAGAGACGATCAACTTTGGATTTCCCAAAAGCTAGATGTATCTCCATCCCCTTAAAAGAATAAATTATGCCAATTAGGGCTAGCTGCTAAAGAACAGGGTTTGAAGAGATAAACAGGAAATCAAGCCATTCAAATGGGCACTTATTGATTTATTTATCCATGTTTATTTGCGAGTGCGTGTCTGCGGATGCATGTGTGTGTGCTGTAGAAATGTGTGCATGCTACACAGCATCAGGCATCTTTATCCCTCTCCAGCACCTTTTTTGAGATGTGTCTCTCTCACTGACCCTACAGTTTACTAATTCTAGCAAAACTACCTAGATAGTGAGCCCCAGGGATCCTCTGTGCCTACTTCTCTGATGAACCCAGGCCCTCAAGTTTCTAAGGCAAGAGCTCTACTAATTGATCCGTCTCCCTAGCCCAAGAGCCAGGAATGGCAGAAGCCACTGGATCAAACAAGGGCCAGGTTGACTTTTTCTCTTCAGAGCCACGAGGCCCAGTTCATATGGAAGCTTGATGCCTTCTGAAGAATGAGTGCCATCCTCAGCCCACGGTGTTCTAAGACCACTCATTCCCTCTAATTAGCTCTCTCCAAGACGCTGGAAATTGAGCAATATCATGTCACACTGTGGGCAGTGTGTGCCTGGAGTGGGCAGTCACCAGTGGTCCGATGGTTTGGACCACATGATTGCAGCATTAGGCAGGGACAGGTGGAGCTCATTTCTGCAGCACCACCGAGTGTGTAAGGGGTCTGGCTACGTGGCTTGCTAGTCCTGAAGAGGAAGAGGCAAACTGCATAATGGAGTGTGATTTAACAGAACTGACATGCCATTTATTCAACTTTTCTTTAGAACCCCATGTTTTCAAGCACCGACCTCATTAAAAAGCCTCCAAGCAGGATGAGGTCTGGGTCCCGTATATATTAATAAAATCATCGATTTTCATGGAGCTGACTCCTCGCCGGCATCGGGAAACCCGAGAACGCTGTGTGCAAACATCGCTCATGTCAATTTCCAGTGTACCGCTGTTAATATCTAATTCCGAGAGCACAGTTCTCGTAGGCAAAAATGAACTGCTAGAAGACAGAGTGCTCACATGCCACGTTTCTATTTTCAAAGGCATGTCTTAATGGGCAGTTGATCAGAATACTTTCCTAGATTCCTCCATATTCAGTATAGAATGACTGTATGTTTAGGGGTATATGTGACTAAATAGTTTTTTTTTTTTTAATGACGATAGAATCTGTATAGATTTAAAATGAAATTATGTTGGGGTGTGTGGATGAAACAGCTTCCACTGACTAATTAGAGCGGGCCTGAGGCTGCAGTCTGGAAATCCCCAGGAGTGAGCTGCGCTTGGTGCTCACAACGGACACTCCCAATAGCAGCCTGGCAGTCAGGCTGCCAGCTCACTGGATTGGGAAGTTAACGGGAACCATTCCAGGAATTAAAGGAAGGAAACTAAGGACATGTGTGGGAGAAACTGATTGTTCACTGGGATTATCGATTGAATGATAAGTCAAGTAATATTAGCATCAAGCACAGAGCACAGCCCCATCAAGTAAATAAAAGGGGTGCATGCTAAATGCATTTGTTTCCAAGTCCACAGGATGCAGCTCACAGTGTGCGTGAGGACCAGTACAGCAGACAGGGAGGAGGGAGGAGAGGGTGAGATAGCAGAGCCAGGGGTCGAGTCAGTTCAGGCTTCCAGCAAACAATACAGGGTCAGCAACACATCACAAGACAGAGCCCTGCACTCATGTCCTGAAGTATCCATTAAAAAAAAAAAATCTAAGAAGGTGGGCACATAAAATCCAGTGCGTCCACAACAGGTGCTCCTTGTAACTGAACCACCAAGTAGCAGGTGTGAGAGACAAGTTCAGGATCACAGGAGACAGCAGGAGACAAGGCGACAGGGATCCTTAGTGGCCGTGGAACGGTTGGTCTTTATTGTCAGCTCGGCTGGATCAAGAATCACCTACAAGACTCACCTCCTAGGTGTGCCTGTGAGGACCCCCCAGATCTGGTTAACTGAGGAGGAAAGAGCCCCACCTTGAATACAGGTGGCATAGTCTTATGTGCTGAGGTTCTAGAGAAAAGAAAAAGGAGACAGCGAGTGGAGCACCAGCACTCATCTCTGGCTGCTTCCTGGATGCAGTGTGGCCAGCTGCCTCTTGCCATCCTGAGTTCCCTGCCATGACTGACGGACCATCCATCAAACTGTACCAAAATAAACTCCTCCTCCCCTAAGGTGCCTTTGTGTGGATTTATTTTTTTAATTTTTTCTTAGTTATTCTCCCACTACATTCCAATGGCAGTTTCCCCTCCCCCCACTCTTCCCAGTCCCTTCCCCTCAATTCCCTTCTCCCTCCAGATCCACTCTTCCTCCATTTACTTCAGAAAAGAACAGGTGAACACAGAACAATGTGATACGATAGGACTAGGCACAAACCGTCAGATCAAGGCTGGACAAAGCAACCCAGTAGGAAAATAAAAAATAAGGGTCCCAAGAACAGGAGAAAGGGTCAGAGATACCCACACTCCCATCGTTGAGAGTCCCACAAGAATACCAGGCTACAGGAACTATCGTATATGTATATGTATGTGCATGTGTATACACACATATATTTATACACTCAGACACATATGCCTACACATACACATATACATATACCCCTAATGCAAACCAAAATTAATAAAAGGTTTCTTACTTTTCACTGAAAATGTAGATTGAAGGACCCAGTGGCCACTGTCCCACACAGAAGACTTTGCTATGCCTCTAAAGAGTGAGGCAGAAAGACATTCATCCTGTGCTCTGTACTCTGTCATGTTTTCTTTCCTTAGCAACTCGTCATGTCTGACGCAGAGACGCTTGACTGCGGGATCCTTTGGAGGAAGCATCAGAGTTGACATCAGCCCTCTTCCCTAGCAGGCCAGCTAGACACCAGAAAGCTTGGCTGGAGGCTGGACAGTGCGAGCAGCCTTGGCTCTGATCAGTCCGTACGGACCAGCGGCCTTCCTTCTATCTCATTGTGAAGACAGTATAGCAGTTGTGAGAGCTGCCGTGCTCCAAGCTGTAAGGGAGAAAATCGATTTCTCTTCTGCGGGGCTCACAATGCACCTGGAATTTTACTCTAGCCGAGTAAACAAAATTGTCACCCGACTTGAATGGGGAAAGGTGTTAGAAAAACTCTTTATCGCTCTGCTTCTAACTCGCTCCTGTTATTATTGAAGTCTGACTGTGTCTTTCAAGGGCTGGGTTATTAAGGGGCAACTTTAAGATGAAGCCATTCTTCAGATATTATAATAGAAACATTTTAAAATCTAAATCAGTGGTGGAAGATTGAAGCTATGCAGTTGAGATGATATATATATATATATATATATATATATATATATATATTATATTATATATATATATATATATATTATATATATATATATATATATATATATATAGTCACTTTTTTCCCTATGAAACATCCAGCCTGTTCTGGCACCTATATTTAAGCCCTGCTATCTAAACATAAGGCCGGTAGAACAGCTGAAAGTTGAGCCAGTGACCTTGAGTGTGCCAAGATCATGAGGAACAACTTCTTACTCTCTGAATGTAGAGCCCTTGACACTGTCCCAGGGGTGCTCCCAGGAAGGCACAGTGAGGACAGCTGGAAGGATAGGGCAGGAAGGAACCCAAGTCAGTCAACCCAGACTCCTGTCTCTGAGACAAGTAGACCTAATCCCTAATCCTATCCCTCTAAAGTCTTCTGAATGGCTAAGGGGAACCCTAGACAGAACCAGCCTTTTAGAAACCATCCTGGTTATCATATCTTGGGTTATTGATATGTAATTGATACAGCATGCCCTATGATGTGCTGTTCTGAGCATCCAGAGCATATTGGCTGTGATCAGTGTGTGCCTGGCACACAACAGGTGATGTAAGGAAGTTGAATCCAGGTACTCCTAGGTGTTGGCTAGGGAAGTTTCTCTTCCCTAAGCTTTATGAGTTTAAAATGGTCATACCTTTCTTAGAAGAACTCCACAAGGAACATGACAAGTGAAACTTGAGCAGAGCACCGTGATTTTGTTGGTTTTGTTTAATACAAGCAGCGTGCTTTCCCAGAATCCATCAGAATCCATTTGTGCCCAAATGGACAGGACAAGGGTAGGACCGAACAGCAGCAGGACAGCTTCAATCAAGGGTTTAGGAAACAGAGAATTGAGAGAACTGCATCTCCACTCCACCAAGGGAACAGATCCTGGGAAGGATGAATGCTAGGCACGTGCGGAGAAGAGACAGCTTGTAAGCAGTGCCCGTGTGTGCCTCCGAGGGTGAGTGCACTCCACACCAGTCTCTAGGCTTCCACCATCTCTCCCCAAGCTTGCTTATCATGGGGAAGCATCTCTATGGGAACAGATCTGTTAGATTGATGCCTGCTATAAAGGGGATTTATGAGATCAACTGGCCCAGTGGGACTGGGTAGAGAGGCTGAGAACCCAGGAGTTTCCTATCCCATGAGATTGAACAACTCTGGTTCTAAAGGACTGGAGCATTCCTGGAAAGCCGCTGGTCTAAGACCCATGCTGAAAGGTAGAAGGAACAACAACCATGGAAAAGAAACACTTAGCAATAAGAAGCAAGGGTGGGCAGCAGGCCTCACTGGTTTTCCTCAGATCCCTTAAAATCTGGGCCTCTAAGGGAAGGTTCAGGCCCCTTTCTGGAAGGAGCTTCTCTCCTTGGTTAATCCCCCTTGGAAAAACCCTCACAGGCCAGCCCAGAGGCACATCTCTTGGTTGACCCCAGATCCAGTAACATTAACAATAAAGAATAGCCTCCACTGGGGTGGCTCCGCAGTTAATAATATTTATGGCTCTTTCAGAGGACCCAGGTTCAGGTTCCAGTACCCACATGGTGGCTCAGCCATCTGTAGTTCTAGTCCATTGGATTTCACACACACACACACACACACACACACACACATGCCACATACACACATCACATACATGCACATATGCCACATACATACCACATACACACACACATACACGCACACCACCACACACATACACACATACCACACATGCACATATGGGACACACATACCACACACACACCACATACACACATACCACATACACACATATGCCACATATATACCACATACACATACATATAGACACACATAACACACACACACACACACACACACACACACACACACACGCATGCACACATACCACATACACACACACAACACGCACACACGCAAAATAAAATAAATGCATTTTTTTAAAAGATGAGACATCATCCCTAGAATTACAGTTTCCACTTTCAAGGAAGACAGTGTGAATTTACCAGTCAGTAAAGATGCCTGCAAATGTCCTCAGGACTCGTCTCTCAGAGTGCTGCGGAGAAGGCTTTCATTTACCAGGAAGAACCAATATTGCCCCAGGGCTGTGACACTGCCTCTTTCCCGTGATGCCCCTGTTCACTTGTATACCTTTCAGGATGTCAGCGGTGGCTGAGAAGCTGTTGAAATGTTCTCAGAAACATGTTAGGTCCCATTCATGAGATCACCAATGAAAACACATGAGCAGAGCTCAGGGGCGTCTCTGAGGGACTCTCACCCAGGCCAGCCTGCTTCCGCTGTGGGGTGGGCAAAGCGGAAACCAGGAGAGACAGGAGTTTGGGTTCTGGGGAATTCCTGGTGTGCACTTTCCAGGAGAAAGCTGAGCCATGCTTCTCGTGACTGGCACTGTCTCCTCAGCCAGACGGCTGTCCACATTAAATCTCTCCGGCATATTCAAGAGCCTGGACTGTGAAGAGCCACAAGCTCCTCACGTGCTCGCCACTCACACTCACACACCCAGCCAGGAGCCCACCCACCAGGCCCACTCTCTCACTTTGTCTGTCTCATCTGTGAATACTTGCGGCATCCTCCTGCTGTCTGCAGGATGAGACTTGGGCCTGGCTCTCCAGCTGGTGACCTCATTCATCTAGAATGAGAGTTAACTGCTCCAAGCTCCTCTGCAAGTTGCTTGAATCGGAATCTGGGGACTTACGTGTTATGGCAACAAAAATCCCTGAAATGAGTTACTGCTTCCTCCATATGTTTGGAGGAATTACTTTCACTCTGACTCTGGAATGTTCTTCTGGTCAGCCAAGGCTGTGGCCAGCCTCCCAGGTGACCAGCTCACCAAGGCTAAGGCTCCCAGGTCATTCCCAAACTCCCTGACACCCTCTCCCACTCTGCACAAAGACACGCCATCTGCTTGCAGACACTCAGAAGGGGACGCCTGCACCGTGCGGGATGTTGATCATATGTTAGCCACTTCTGCGAGTGAAGAAATATTTTGAAAGCTGCCAAGCCACCTTCTTCATCCAGCATGCATGAAAAATTCATTGGGGTTGCGATTTGTCAGGGGACTGCAAACATTTCCTCTCATTTGTCTCCATCCTTGCTTACTTTTCCACACCCAGCTCAGAAATCCACAGGCCCCACCACTTGGAGCCCTCCTTCCCTGCTTCCTCTCGCACCAGAACTATCCATCACTTACTTTCTAAGAATAGGCAAGCTGTTGCTGCCTTCGGTTCCTTCATCTGTGAGGGTAAACTATGCTGCTTGTAGACAGGGTAGGGTTCAGGCCAGAGGAGGCTGACTTGTAGATCTAGGCTCAAAAGAAGAGACAGTGTCATTCTGAGGGTGTGACCCTGGGACAGAGTAGTTGGTTAGTATGTACCAGGCCCTGGGTTCACTCCCAGCAGAGGGGTAAACATAGGAACGGTGACAGTTCCACCCACGGCCCACTTTGCCCCTCTTGTCTAAGGATTCACACCACATGGTAGAGTGTGAAGTCCTAGCCATGCCTGGATGTTGCTTGTTGCAACACAGTATCGTAGCATTAGAGTTGTGAACTGGCTGTGTGGCGGGTACTGGGGACATTGAATAGTTTTTGTATGATAGAAATTTCCACACTGGAAATCCCCAGAGGGCTGTGTTGGGTTTCTTTTCTTGTTATTGGACAAAACCTCTGACAGAGGCAACTTAGAGAATGAAGTTTATCTTGACTCAGTTTTAAGTATCCTGATAGGGAAGTAAGTTGATCACTGCGGCAGGAGAGTTAAGGTGGAAGGAGCTTGAGGCAGCTGATTGTATCCACAGCTGGCCACATTGTATCCACAGCTGGCCACATTGTACCAGTCCACATTGTATTCACAGCTGGTCACATTGTACCAGTCCACATTGTATCCACAGCTGGTCACATTGTACCAGCAGTCAGGAAGCCGAGAGAGGAATGCTGGTACCCAGCTCACTTTCTCCTTTTCATTTGTTCTGTAGCCCTAGAACACAATGATGGTCCCCCTACCTTCAAAGTGGGTGCTCCCTCGTCAATTGACCTAATCTAGAAAGTCCCTCACAGACATGCCCATAGGGTTGTCTACTAGGTGATTCTAAAATCTGTCAGGTTGACAAAACTAACATTCACAGGATTATTTATTTATTGCTTACTGTGAGAGGGAGGGGAAGTATGTCTGTGTATGGGTATATGTGTGTGTGTACATGTGTGTACATGCATGTATGCATACATGCATATGTTTGTGTGCATGTGCTGTGTGTACATCCATGCACAGGTATGTTCATGTGCATGTGTGCATGCACATGCATGTGTGTAAGCACTTATGCATGAACATAAGCACATGTTTATGTATGCATAAACACTTATGCATTGAGGTCAGAGGAAGACATGCTTTGTCATTTTTCACCTAAAGCTATCTGCCCAATAAGATCCCAGGAGCCACCTCTCTCCACTCATTAATGCTGGGGTTACAGGCACATGCAAACATGCACGGGTCTTCATGTAGGTGCTAGAGATTTGAACTCTGGTCTTCATGTTTGCAGAGCAAGCAATCAACCCACTGAGTCATCTCCACAGCCCTATTCCATATTTTTGAAAGACCATGCTATGTGGCTGTTTTCTCTGAGTTTGCTATGACTATGACCACCTTGAATCAGAGCAGCTGCGCTCACTCCCATGTGGTGCTCTTCTGGGTGGATGATGGGGGACAGACAGGGTGCTCTAGACACCATTCCTTTCCCTGGGGCAAATGTCAAACAACTTTTAAGTGAAGATTTCCATGGTGTAGCTGCCTACATGTTGCCTATAGCCCTACAAGTAACTCCACACCATTGATTCTATAGCCCAGACGAACTCACTGGTTCAACAGCAGGACTTAGTGGGGTCACTTCTTTGACCTCCAGCATCCTATCTGAAGTAAACAAGTGTTTCTCATCTGTTTCCCCAGGAAAACACAATGGTCATTTTTAGTTTGCCCTTTGCTCTTCAACTGACTAGAAAGCTGTCTTGGGGCCCATAATCACTTTCTAGAGGACATTATGATAGATCTCAGTGCAGAGTTGACACTCACACACACACCATACACACACACCGCAAATTCATATATGCCACCCCTACACACAAATACACTACACATACATACCACACACACACACACCAAACACCAAACACCACACACACACCACAATCACACTCCAAACACCACACACATACCATACACATACCACAGGTACATACCACACACCACACTATGTACTCTCACACACACACACAAACACACACACATATACATACCACACACACCACACATATCACACACACACACACCACATACATACCACACATACACACCACACATATACCACACACACACACACCACAGGTACATACCACACACACTACATACAAACACACACATATACATACCACACACACACCACACACCACACATATCACACACATACACCACATACACACATCACACACATACCACACACACACACCACACATACACCACACACCGCCTATACATACACACCACACACACACATACATACATACCACACACACATACATACCACATGCATCACACCACACACACACATACATACATACCACACACACATACGTACCACATGCATCACACCACACACACACACACACTCACATGCGGCTCATGCACAGGTCTGCTGATGGCACGCATGTCCCCAAGAGAGCATGATGGATCACACAACCACACCCCTGCTTGGCTTTTAGCCATCCTACCACCCTCAGGACCCAAACAACCCAGTGAACTGCTGGGACCCTGCCATCCCTCCAGCTGTGACACCACCATTCCCTCGGACTCTGTTACAGTCAGACCTTCATGCTCACTGGTCCCTCACACCTCAGGACATTTGCATTTGTTGTCTGCACTCCTGAAAACCTCAAGGGGACACATGCCCCCATTCATAGGAACACACACTCTCATTCTTAGGGACACATGTCTCTGTTCACAGGGACACATGCCTCCATTTATAGTGTATACCTGTTATGTTGTTATTTGATTGACATTTGTCATTCTTGTTGGAAAAATCACAGAGGGATTTGTCTATTTTGACTGACACTACAACCTGGGTACATTTAGCTACAATACAGTAACTCTACCTAAGCTTCTGTTTAATGAATGAATAGTCAGTGGAGAGATTAGCTCATACTTTACTTAGTCTGCACCATAATGTGGAAATTCCATTGAGCATAAAAACAGGCTTTCCTAAGACACCAGTGGCAGAATCATCCCTGTAGTCGCTCTCAGTTCCTTGTCCTCTGATCCCTGCCCTGGGTGCTTCTGCCACAGCCCTCTGTGAGTTCTATGAACACATGTTCTTGAACCATGTGATGACCAGAATCACTCGCTAGTCTGAGCTCCAATGTACACATAGAGAGTGGTGGAGGCTCCAAGAGACCCGTGGGAACACACACAGTTGGGGTGGGAAGGGCAAAGTGTCCATCACTATGGGAGCAGCTTTAATGGCCCCCATATCCCAGAGTTGTCTGTACCCTGGTTTGTCCTTTAGCGCTGCCCACATCCTGCAGGTGGCTTCCAACTTGTAGAGTAGCACCTGTCCTATAAAGTAGACCCTGTCCTTTGAGATGACTGTGTCCCACAGTGGGACTCTGCCCTATAGAAGAGAACACAGAAATAGTCTAGGCCATGTTCACTGTGCTCGATTTTCAGTACCACGTGCCTGTGACACTGTGTCACCATCGGTATTGTCACACCAGCCATGCTGTGCTACACGGGTGCATCTTGACAAGCGCAGCCCTGCCTGCCCTGTTAAGGAGAAGCCAGGAGAAGCCGGGCCAGGAACAGCTGGCTTTCTCATCACCTGCATCCCCAGGAGCAGGAGCTGGTTCCATCCTCCAGCGACTTTAGCCAAGGAAAAGGCAGAATCAGTATTATGTCTGGAAGCTGTGGACTGCTGTCTTCCCGGGGGGTGTGGGGGGTCTTTGTGAGTGTTAAAAAATGCTTGTCTTAAAACCTGATGTGATGGATTTGAAACCTGTGCTCCTAACCCCACGGTATCACGGAAAGCAAGCCTGCATCCTGTCTCCATTGAGGTGAACCTGAGAGGAAAATAAGAATACCTAGCCTGAGCTGGAGAAACGTGAGAAGCATGCTTTGCTTTCAAAGAGGTGTTTTGCTGTGAATGAAACCAACCAGAGACAAAGAAAGAAGGTCTTTCTTACAAACCACGCATTTCACATTCAAGCCTCTTCCACTGACCCTGCATTTCCTGACAGGAAGAAGAAGTTCAGCTAAGATCAGAGTCCAACACCATGCTCTGTGGGACAGATACCACAAAACCTGGCCATGCCGCCTTCAAGCTGAAGGGTGACTCAAAAGAAAAGGAAAGAATTTTCATTGACTGTGGGAGGAAGATAGCTCTGATATTAAAACGTTCCAGAGATCCACCTAAGTTTGCCTTTGTTTGGGGTTCCTACAGGAGAGAGAGAAGCAGTCAGTCCAGTTGTGTGGGGAGGACCCGCCCCTGGCTGGCTGGCTGAGCTGTGATCTGAACACAAGCATTTATGGGGCTTGGGGAACAGCTGCTATGTAAATTTACATCTCAGAACTTGGAGTCAAAGATCAAGTGCAGCCAGCAGAATCCTGTACAACACAGACACAACAGCCTCTGGCCAAGAGTTCACATCTGTTAGACAGGGTGAAAGAGGCAGAGCACCCCCCTCAGTATGAACAGCTGCAGGCTTCTATTGGCATCACTTCTGTGATGTCAGACTTAGGGTGTCTGCACGAGACGTGCTGTGGTGGGGCAGATGGCAGATGCAGGCTGGAGAACCATAGTGCAAACGTCATCAGACAGAAACCTCCAGACAGTGGCCAACCCGGGCTTGCAAACTGGGCTCCTTTCACATACATGGGACCCTCTACCCCCTTCTACTCAAGGATCCCTCAGAAAGGGAGGCCTGTGCATGTTTACTGGCCATAGCCACACCACTGACCTTTGATGGACAGGGCCAGCTATCCCATTACCAGAGCAGAAATCGTGTGGTGTCTGCCTTGTTATCTTGTGGCAGTGATGCAAGGAGGGGTGGGGGTGGTGGGGTGGGATGAGTTCTTGCTCCCTGCCAGTGAGAGGCCATCAGAACGACACTTTGAGGTTATCTGTTGAGGCTGGCTTTTTTTAATTTTGCAGAGCAGTTGGACAGCATCATTTAGAAATTAAACTGTGCATACCATTGACCCAACAATTCCATTTCTAGAAAATCCATTTACAGAAATGCTGACAAAAAAAAAAAAAAGGACAGAGAAATCACTCTCTCGAGCGCGCACACACACATATGGCAACCACCACGAATAGTGGAGAACTGGAAACAGCCGGAATACTTACCAAGGCTGTTCCGTTTAACTCGAGGGCATCTGTGGAAGGACGTACTTTGTGCAGTCAACACAAGAGGATAATCTAAATGGCCGGCAGGTGCCCAGGTTGTCATCAGAGTCAGCTTCACCTAGGCAAGGGTGACACCACTGCCTGCATGCATTTGAGGCACATGGGGCCAGCAGCCCAATCCCTACTTCTCTAGGCTATCTTCTCCCCAGACTCCAAGTGACACTCACCCCTTAAGAAACTCTATCTCTGTGACTCACCACTTTCTAGTTTAAGACAAACAAGGTTTTGCAAGGGTCCATGATTCACCAAAGAATGATACCCCGGACTCTAATAATATGTAAACAAAAAGAGCATTTTATTCTGCAGAAGTCCAGCATTCTGGGGTCTACCATCTACAAAGATGGAGAGAACCCCGGAAGTGAGCTTGAAGGCCTGATTTAAAGCACATTAGGGGAATTTTGGAAAGAGGTAGGTGGCCTCTATCTTAATCTTGGCTCTATCTCTAGGGACATTCCAGAACCATTGCTGGGGCCTGTGGGGTTCTGGAAACTGTGGCTGGGGAAGTCTGGAAACTGTGGCTGGGGAAGTCTGGAAACTGTTGCTGGGGAAGTCTGGAAACTGTGGCTGGGGAAGTCTGGAAACTGTTGCTGGGGAAGTCTGGAAACTGTTGCTAGGGTAGTATGGAAATGGTTGCTGACCCATTGTCTTTGCCTCAGGCCAGGTGGAGGGGCAGTTTCAGAGGCCTGGACTTGCCTGGACTTCCCCGGTTCTTGGAAACAGAGATGTAGGCCTCGTCTCCTGAACTGCCAATTTGAAGCCTGTTGTGGAGTCTGCCCAGCCTTCTCAGTCTCACGTGATGGATTTGGCCTGTTTACTCTCAGGCACACCCATGTTGTATGCATCAATAGCTCACCTTTTTAATGGCTGAGTAATTTTTCCTTGAATGGATATATCATGAATTTAGAGGGCCATTTTATACCCAGTCCACTTAATGAAATAACAGTAGTAGGCTCCCCGCCGAGGCCTAAGAGCTCCCCAGACAGATTCTTGTCCAGATATAGAATACCATGCATATATTTCTCCCTGTGGAGTAGGCCTTAAATGCAACCTGAAAACGGTTGGTTACTTCCGGTAACATTCATGCCTCTGTTACAGCCATAGTGTGTATCGACACACTAATTGTTGTTGCAGGTCACAGGCACACAGCTGGGTGAGAGTGTTGCAGGTCACAGGCGCACAGCTGGGTGAGTGTGTTGCAGGTCACAGGCACGCAGCTGGGTGAGTGTGTTGCAGGTCACAGGCGCACAGCTGGGTCAGAGTGTTGCAGGTCACAGGCACACAGCTGGGTGAGAGTGTTGCAGGTCACAGGCACACAGCTGGGTGAGTGTGTTGCAGGTCACAGGCGCACAGCTGGGTCAGAGTGTTGCAGGTCACAGGCACACAGCTGGGTGAGAGTGTTGCAGGTCACAGGCGCACAGCTGGGTGAGAGTGTTGATGAACTCTCCCTTGGGAGCCTCCTTCCAGTTCTGTGTCATCACTACTGTCTATGAAGGACAAGAATGTGGCCGGGTGACCCTAGACGTCTATTGTGAATATAAAAATAACTATTGTTTTATCTTTCAAGTGGCAATGGTGTATCCTGTGTATTATATTTTCATGAGATTGCTTAATAATATTTTAGAGCACTTTTTGATCTCCCAGCCAGACCCTTACAAAATTTTAAAAATTTAAAAAAAAAAAAAAAAAAAAACATAGAATACCTTAAAGATGGTCAAGTGGAGAGAGCCTTTCCGGGTGGAGCCATCTTGAATCTATCTCATGAATGAGCCCCTTATGTGGCATATTTAAAAAAAAATGCTTGAGCAAATCTTATGGGAAAGCTGGGCATCATGGAGCAGCACCACAGGTGAAGGTCTTGATGCATGGAGGCCAGCAAAGGCTTGACCTGTGGAAAGCAGGACTTGGCTAAGAAGAGCGCTCCCACGGCCTTAGCAGTTATGATGGCAGGAGTGGGTAAGGGAAGGAAGCTGGGAGGCTCGTTCTTTTTTTTTTAATATTTATTTATTATTACATGTAAGTACACTGTAGCTGTCTTTAGACACTCCAGAAGAGGGCATCTGATCTCTTTACAGATGTTTGTGAGCCACCGTGTGGTTGCTGGGATTTGAACTCAAAACCTTCAGAAGAGCAGTCAGTGCTCTTAACCACTGAGCCATCTCACCAGCCCATGGAGCTCCACAGGTGAAGGTCTTGATGCGTGGAGGCCAGCAAAGGCTTGGCCTGTGGAAAGCAGGACTTGGGAGTCTCGTTCTTAAGAGTCCCACTGAGTCATTCAATCAGTCATTATCTGGAAAGAGTAACTGCAAGGCTCAACAAAAGGATGGCTGAACGGGTGCCAAGTATAGGAAAGGGATATTCATGACCGCACATGGTGACCGTGTCCATCCAGGAGAGGTGGAGACAGGAAGTCAAGTAGAGACAAGGAGCCCAAATGCCGGGAGGCCTTTGCCAATCTGAGTTTCCTGAGAACTCCTCTATGCAGATTAAAAGAATGGGGTCTTGAAAGAAACAGATTTCCAAGAGAAGGTAAGACTAGAGACGCTCAGAGCAGCTCGGGCAGCTGCTCTGCCATGGATTAGAAGATGTGCCAGCCAGCCAGCCCAGGAAGAGCACACTTCTACAATGGGGAGGCTGTAGTCTGAGACAGAGCAAGAGTCCAGAGTCTGCTTCAGCAGTAGATTCCTAAAATGTGCTCCCTCCACCTCCACAAGTAAAGAATCAAACAGGCTCCAGACAACTGAGCCCACCCACCCACCCAACAACAGCTGAAGTCCCAACACGTCTGAGCTGGAAGAGAGGATGCCCGCAGCAGCACTGTGCTGCACTCTGAATGCCCGCAGAGCATGCCTCGGTCATGAAACTCGGCTCTGAACTGTGAGCCATGGTCCAAGCTTCATTCTGTGGCTGCAGTGAACGCCCCGACAAAAGCAGCTGAGGGCAGGAAGGGTTTGCTTCAGCTCATGGTCCAGGCTACAGTCATAACGCGGGTGTCAAGGAGCCTCAGCCAATCCCACCATAGCCACAATGCGGAGCAGAGGACGCCCCGTCCTTCCCGAGTCCTGTCCACTGTGATCTTATATTATGGGAGCACAGGGTCCTCCTCAGCCACATGAAGCCATACACCGCTAATTTGGGTAGCATGTACATCGGCCTCCCCGCAAGCTGCCGTTCCACGCGGTTCTGAGCAGAGCTAAGGATGTGTTTCCATGGTGACCTGGTAATTGCCTCTTTGGAAGGTATCCAAGTCAGCCCTGCTTTCTCTGGACCTTGGCACTTTCAGAATCTCTCCTGCCTCGGGGCAACTCTTGTTGGAAAGCTAAGTTGAGTGACCAAGCCTTAGGATGTGGGATCCACCTCCTTCTGCTCCCCGAGTACCTCAAAGAGCTGCCGCTTCCACAGACTCATGTCCCCCATGTTCCTCCTCGTCTTCTTACACCCAAGAACCATGGATCCAGCTGGCTCCTGGGCTCTGTGTCCTGAACCTGGGTCTGTCATAAGAACGAGGCAAGATACAGAGAACTGGATGGTTGGGGATGCCGGCCTTCTCCGTTTCCAGTCAGTGGACTTTTAAGACACTAAACCTACCCTCTCAGGCCTGTGGCGAAAAGAAGAGCAAGCCGGCCAGGGCACCCCAGGAAGGCACGTCTCCCACAGCATGTTGGAGAGATGGGGTTTTGCCAGCGTTTTGGAATTCATTGTTTAGCTTTTTTATGCTCGAGGCAAAACACGGAGCTTGAGACAATAACACACTGTTGAGACAATGGTGATAAATTCTAAACAGATAGCGTTACTCTGTGGCCTGAAGAGGAGCCGTTGCCAGTTAATATTGAGATTTGGCAAGTGTGCAACCCAAAGAAACATGTAATTTATCATGCAAGGAAAGTTTAGGAACAGCCATTGAGTAGAATTAAGCATGTGTCCCCTGGAGGGAAGTGGGATCCCGCTAGGATGGACGTGGGAATTGGAAGATGCTGGTTGACACACAGTGGGTTCTCCCTCCTCCAGACTGGATCCAGATGCTGCCAATGCTGCTGCTGCTGCTGCTGCTGCTGCTGCTGCTGCTGCTGCTGCTGCTGCTGCTGCAACAAATCCTCGAGGCCCAATAGGCTGAAGGGGATACTGAAACCTGCAGCCTGATGTGTAACCAGCACCTCAGGACAGGCAAGTCCAGTTCTTTAAGCATGAGAACCCGAGTTCAGTCCCTGGAACCCACCTAAGAAGCTGGATATGGAACCACGTGTTTATTCCAGCATTTGGGAGGCAGACAGAGACAAAAGGACCCTGGATTCACAACTAGATGAGTGTGCTCCAGGCTCAGTAAAAGAATCTGTCTCAAAAATATAAGGTAACAACCTCTGGTCTCTACACATGCACATGCTTTCATATGCACACAGACACATACATATACCACAGCACACACTCACACACATAGCACATACTCACACATACACTTCATACATATAGCACGCACTCACACACATACACACACACAAACATACACACGCATAAACACACACTCACACACATACACACATAATACACACTAATACACATACACACACAACACACACACATGCACACACTTATACATATAACACACACATAACACACACACTCATACATACACATTCACACACATAACACACATTATATCACATTTCTGTCTCTAACTCTGTCTCTGTCTCTGTCTCTGTCTCTCTGTCTCTCTGTCTCTCTGTCTCTCTCTCTCTCTCTCTCTCTCTCTCACACACACACACACACACACACACACACACACAGTAAACAACAGCCCTGTCTGAGCTGTGTCTGAGACCCTGTTCCTTTCAGGAGCATCATCAGGACTCTGGTATCCACGACAAGAGTTCTAAGGATGGAGGTAGCCAGCCGGGCGTTGAGGATGGAGGTAGCCGCCCATGCTCTAAGGGTGGAGGTGGCCGCCCGTGCTCTAAGGGTGGAGGTAGCCGACCATGCTCTAAGGGTGGAGGTAGCCGCCCGTGCTCTAAGGGTGGAGGTGGCCGCCCGTGGAGATCCAGCACAAGGATGGGGCAATGACTGGCCCTCGTGAGACAGTTCTGAGGCCCTTCCCAGACATGTAGCCTGTATGCAAATGGCAAGGCCCAGTCGTGGCCACTGTCCAGTCCACCACACACACACACACACACACACACACACACACTCACACACACATGCCCTGGCATGCTGTGATCATACCCTTTCCTAGCGACAGAAGCAACTCCAGAAGCCGGCTCTCCAACAAGCCCCACGCAAAGCAGCTGTTTTCTTCATGATTGACTCTTTTCTGAGTAAATCCTCCAGAATCAAGCTGCTTGACGGGTAATTGTTCCTGACGATCTTCTTGTTTTCTCGTCTGTGCAGCTGTGGTATTGAACCGCTGTAACGTCAACAGGCTGGCGCGGTGATCGTCGATTCGCTTCCCGCTGTCATTGTGCCTTGGTGAGGCTTCATCTTTAGATTTGGAGGCAGAATGTTCCAGTTCTGAGGGAGAAGTTTCCTTCCTTCCTCTTTCTTTTTCTTTCCTTTCCTTTCCTTGTTGTATGGCTAATGCAGAGTAGAAGTTTCCATTGTAAAATTAAATACTTTAAAAACTTAAAACCTGACAAGAATATCTCAATATTTTGACAGGAGCCCATCTCCCGACAGTAGATATGCTTGACCAACCTCAGTGGCCTGAAGATCACCTGAGCAATCCTGGCATCAACACGCAGAACCCTCTTTAAGTATTAGATTTCATGACGGGAAATTGGAAAATGGGGTAACCATGGTTCTTAGAACACATCCAGGGATGCAGGCCAAGGGTGACCCCCCAAATCACAGTGGCCTCTGAGTCTTCCATCGGGAACTCTAGCTTTCAAGTCATCCCCACAGAACTGCTAGAGAGCATGTCCTGGGAAGCAGACCCTGGCCTGCAGTGGGGCCGGCACCAGTACTGGAACTTGACATGTGTACCAGGGAGATGCGATGGGGCCGCAGTGCAGTCCTCCTGGTCGTCCTGTCTCTGCAGCTCCATGTTGCTGGTTTGGGGATCCAAACCATCGGCCCCAGCTTACCTTAGAGAAACGTATCTGCTCAAACAGTGGCAGCCGCTTGCCTTGTGCTGAGCCTTCATCAATCACTGTGCACTGAGCCCTCTTCCCGGCGTGGGTAACAGACTACAGGACAGAAAGGAGAAGCCAACTGGCGGAGAGACCAAAGCACAGAGGGAAGAGGGGGTGACCCAGAGCCAAAGGCCGGGCTGGGTCTCCTCACTGCTCTTTGTCCACTGGGAAGCCACCACCAGGTCCAGCTCACACCACCGATAGGCTCTCAGCCCCCATTGTTGTCAGGGCTTCTGTGGCCTGCTCTACGTTCTGAGGCCACAGAAACCAGCACAGGTCAGTCCTGCTTACCTGATATCTGGGACTTGGCTACAGACCTGTCAAGAAGTGGCTTCCTGGAGGAGGAGGGTGTGTGGGTTGAGGGAGAAGCAGAGCAGCTCAGCCAGGGACCCCAGGTGTGCTTGAGGGCACACGTAAGAATTATGCTTGCAGACATGGTTAAAGAGTTAGGCCAGTGTCACAGGGAAACTTCCTCCTTAAAGCATGGATAATGCACGTTTAATTGGCCCAGTCTTGCAGTGGTCCAATTGTGAAATCCCTTCTCCATTAGTGAAGGAACCATCGAGCCTCCTGCTCACTGGTCCTCCTCAGCCTGGGATTCTTCCTACTTGAAATGCCCTAGAGAATCCTCAGGGCTTGGCCCGATATCTGCAGAGAGAGAAGTGCAGATGGATCCGGAACATCTCGCTTCCAGAATGCTCTCTAAATGCTTCAGGAATTACACCAAGAGTGGATATTATGTTGTTTGGAACTGGAGTGAGCCAGTTAAGCAAACAGCCACAGGTCCAGAGTGCCAAGGCCAACATGAAATCCCCATGAAGCTGTCAGGTCAGAGGCGTCCAGGAGCACTGGGCGAGGCAGGAGTTTTGTAGGCACCAGGTTCTAAGACTATAGACATCTTGCTGGATTATACAGAAAAGCTAAATCTGCACAATAGGGGAAGGTCGGTGGCCTCATCCCATCCAGCGAGGAGATCTCTGCTGGGGAGCAGCCGGCCCTGTGAGTCTCACCACGGACACACAAAAAGTGGGCAGGAGCATCACCATCAAGTTCAAGGCAATGAAAGGATCCCTGGTTGTTGCCAAGATATTTCCTATCCATTCACATTGAGTCAGTGAGAGGCCAGTAATTGGAGGGGAGAGAGGAAGAGGAGGAGGAGGAGGAGGAGGAGGAGGAGGAGGAGGAGGAGGAGGAGGAGTTAAGGGAAGTGAGGGGTGGAGAGGGGGGCAGGGGAGGGGGGAGGCCAAACCAGTGGAGCAAGAAAGGAGACACGGATATCCAAATGGCTTCAGAAGTATTTCTGGTGTTTTGAAGAGGTTACAAATATTGGGGTAAGACCTTATTGTAAATTGGTCTTGGGACTTTCTTATACATAAATATATTTGGTTAACCATTCAAGTTTGAGAGTCATGCTTTACTGGATACTTGGAAGGAGTGGGTGCTGGGCAGGAGCGTGGGACTCCCACCGTTTACAGAGTCTATGGCGGAGAGGAAACACGGCTGGGATGCTGTGAGAGCTAGCTGAGAGAGAGAGTCGCCCTGAGCAGGACATACTGGGACTTGGTGCAGAGGCCTGGCAACATGGTACTCTTTTGTAATAATTACCCACTCCACCCCCATGCCATCAAAGTGAACACCACTAGGCCTCACTGAGTTCATCTGTGGGCATCATGGCGTTGGATGTCTCAGCAAGATGAAGGCTTGAGTGAGGCTCTCTTGTTAATTCTTCAACCTCCAAAATCTGTCCAGATACTCAATGACAAGCCTGCCTAAAGGGGACAGATAGCTGGCCCTGAAATATTCCACACAGGCTCTTCCCACAGCTGTGTGCAGCTCAGAGTCTCTAGAGGAACAGAACTCAAAGAGGAGGCTAATTAGCTTGGCTTTCCTGATTGGGGCTGATCAGTCCATCCATGGTTGGCTGTGCACCAGAGAGGTCTGACTTGGCAGCTGCTCAGTCCATGACACTGGTTGCATCAAAAGCCTCTATCTGGTATGGATGGCCATGAGGACTCCTAGAGATACTCATTCTTCAGTCCATGTTAGAAGGTCCGATAGCTTTGGAGGGTGGCAGTCGTGGCAGCAACAGAGCGGATGTGCTCACCAGCAAAGGTGGAAGGTGGGCAGGCAAAGCAGCAACTGTTCCTGCAGACCCCACCAGAAAGTGCCACCCACATTGTGGGAGGAGCTTATCCCTTTAGTAAATCCTTCTAGAAATGCCCTCAGTAGATGCACTCAAAGGCACATCGCAGTGGATCCCTGAGCCACCTGACGCCCAGTAATACCCACCACACCATGCTTTCCCGTAGCCTTTGTGCAACCACAGGACATGGGTGTTGGTGTTTTCAGCCACACACCAACACACGGAGACTCCCTTACACTGAGTAGGCAATGTGAGGTGTGACTGGCAAAGCTCCTGTTGGAGCACAGGAACTCAGGCAGCTGTCCATCACCCTTACACAGAGGCCCGGTGGAGAGGCCTTCACCACGCACCTCTTAGAACTTAGCGTTTATTTTCCATAGAAAATAATGAGTATGCTTTTTTTCCAAGCTGGAAATTTACTACGTCTTTATTCTGTTTAACCGATAATACCTTCTGGGCTCTTGGAAATTATATTCGCTCAGAGATCAAGCGGTTGTTTTCATTCGTCCCAACAGAAAGCTATAAACTGCCACTGGGTCTGCAGAGCCCCACTCAGTGAATACCCAGACAATAATGGCGGCCACCAAGCTTGCCCCGCCACTCAGCAGCCTGGGTCTCTGCTCACAGACCTTTGCTGGAAGCAGGACTGCCCTCAGAGGGGAAGCTGTTCCTGTACCCCCTCCCTCCCCCTCTTCCCCTCCCTCTTCTCATCCTCCCCTCCACCTCTTCCCCTCCCTCTTCTCATCCTTCCCCTCCCCCTCTTTTCCCTCCCCCACCTCTCCTCCCTCTTCCCATCCTCCCCCTTCCCCTCTTTACTTCCCTCTATCCCTCCCCTCCTCCCTTCCCTCCCCCACTTTCTTTCTTAACCTTTCTTTCACAGACTAATTTACCTTCTTTATTTTCCACTTCCCAAGCTGTACCCTTGCTTACCGCTTTTCAGCTCCTTCTAATAAACATCAGGTTCTCTAGAGCTCCTTGGTTTGGGGTTTGGTTGCACGTTTGATTTGGGCAGTGGAAGATGCTGTGGATGGAATGGTGTGCCAGTCCTTAGCCTGGGAGAGTAGTTTAAGATGGTCAAGCAGAGTCCAGAGGAGACCATCAAACCACCCCAAACAATGCACAGTCATGTGGGAAATCGGTGTGTGTGTGTGCGTGTGCATGTGGGGGGGTATGTGTGCACATGTGTGTGTGCATTGTGTGTGGTGTGTGCACATGTGTGTGCATGTGCATGTGGATAGTGTGTGTGGTGTATGAGTGCACATGTGTGTGCATGTGTATGGTATGTGTGTACATGTGTGTATGTGTGTGCACATGTGTGTATGTGTGCATGTGTATGGCATGTGTTCACATGTTTGCATGCATGTGTGGTATGTGTATGTGGTGTGTACCTATTCATGTGTATGAGCACATTGATAGGCAGGCACATTTGCATGTGTGTGTGATTTGTGTGTGCACATGTGTGTGTGCATGTGTGGTGTGCACGTATTCATATGTATGAGCACATTTACAGGCAGGCAGATTTGCATGTGTGTGCACGTGTATATAGAGTTCAGAAATCAACATTGGGGATCTTTGTTGGTTGCTCCTCCCCCACCTCTTCTTTGAAGTAAAGTCCCTCACTGGACCTGGGGCTTGACAATCTGGCTAACAAGCTTTCCAGGAACCCCTTAGAACCTCTCTACCTCCCTGGTGTAGGGATTATGAGTTCACACTACCACACCTGGATCTAAGGGGTTGAACTTAGATGCCTATACAGCAAGCACTGGGTCCCCCATGCCCCATGAGCTAATTTTCCTGTACAGCAGACATCTTTGCGGTCATGTGTTTGTGGCAACAGCAGGTGAAGACAACCTCTTCGGACATTGATTTTTCCTGGCACTAATCTTCAGAGGCATGCATTTGCAAAATAAGCGTGGTTGGTGAGAGCCCTGGCCAGCATCTCTGATCCCCAGGTTCTATCCCCTCAAAGATGAGGAATCCTGTCTCTGCCTGTCTAATGTATACTCACTTGGTCCTGTGGCTACAGTGACACACGTACAAAGAAGACAATGGTGAAGGCAAGGGCCTCTAGGCCACCCATAGCTGAGGCATCTCACTGCTGAGCAACCCACTTAGACCATCTACAAGTGCTTTTCCCCACACCATGTCCTAGAGCCCCTCTCTGCTCCCATGCTCTGGCTCTAGCTATGTCCTCTGACTTCGGAAATTTGGTAGTGGCCCCTTACACCACCTCTGCTTCAGCAATCACATAAACTCAATGGAGTGATATACAGGAAGGACTATTCCCCGTGGCCAGTAACAGCCTTATGGCAACTGCTGGATCCTCTATGCTCTGGGCCCAGCATGGTCTCTGTCTGGGCCCCAGCATGTTCCCAGGATTCCTGTGGCTTGGCCTGCTCAGTAACTCATCCATGAAACAGGAGAAGAGGCCATTTCCCCAGCACCCAGCAGTGACTCTTCCCTGGATGGGTTGCTTTCTGACTACTCTCACCTCTCCAGGCTCCAGGAGGGTCACCAGATATTTAATTTTTTCCCATACGTGCTGTCTGCCTGGAGCTTTGGATTTTAGAATACTAAGGCAGAAAGAGCCTCAGGGACCTCAAGTTTTGGTGTGAGCCTTCTCTCTGAGAAGAGTCACAGGAGACTTAAGAACACAGATGGGGGAAAGACGATCAAATGATAGAGATGGAACTTTCCAGGTCACCCTGAGACCAGCGTGGTTGGCACCAAAGCCTGGCCACAGCACAAGGGAAAAACTCAACCTGAAATTGTCTCAGGAAGGGTTTTGAAACTTTTGTACAAGACCCCCAACCAAGAGCTGATAAACTCCGTGGAGGGATATGCGGAAAGAAGCGCACACTAAGACCAGCTGAGACCCTCCCTGAACTCCACAGTTGGTCTCATTCCTGAGGCTCAACTAAGGGAATACTTAAAGTCAGTGACTGAGGGCGTCTCCTCTGCTCTGCCTCCCAACACCATGAGCTGGAAGATGATAGGAAGGCGATCAAATGATAAAATCAAATGTGTGATTTCTAGATTGGGGAGGAAGAGCTATGACCATCCCTCCTTCCAGATAGCACAATTTGGATATGCAAATCTGAAGAAACAATAAGCTATAGAAATAATAAATGATTCTATCCAGTATACGAAATATAAACTCAGTGCAGGAAATATATTGCATTTTTATGCAGCGGCAATGAGCACAGTAACGTAAAAGTGGGAAAATGTCTCCATCCTTAATAGCACTGGACTAATAAAAGACACAAAATATTTTTTTAGCAAAATGGTTGTGTTATAAACATTCTGGGTACAATAAAACATGATCGGAGAAATCAAGAAGGCCCAAATGAGAGGGTCCTGCCACCCTAGACTTCCAGACTCACGTTTGCTAGGGCACCATTATTTCTAGCACACCTATAACCAAACTCAATTCTTTTTTTTTTCCTTTAGAAATTGACAATAAAACACAGATCCTTTCGAGGTACCCAGAACTGACAAGAAGAACTGTTCTTTCAAGTGCTCAACAGGTGAAAGCACTTGCCAGACAAACCTGGCAACCTGGGCTTCATTCCAAGAATGATCCTTGAGCAGGAGTGAAGCGGGTGCAAACCTGTAGCCTCCATAGAGGTGACCCACCTGATAGTGCCGGGCCAGCTGGCAGCCAGGACACACAGAACAGAAAGTGGGTGGGCGACGAGAACTCACTCCCAAAGCTGTCCTCTGACCTTCCCATACTCCCTCTCTCTGTCTCTGCCTGTCTCTCTCTGTCTCTGCCTGTCTCTCTCTGTCTCTGCCTGTCTCTCTCTGTCTCTTTGTCTCCTGTCTCCTCTCTCTCTCTCTCTCTCTCTCTCTCTCTCTCTTTCTCTCTCTCTTTCTCTCTCTCTCTCTCTCCCTCTCTCTCTCTCTCTCCTCAAAAGCTGATGTGATTAGCAGACCCCAAGAGAGTGGTATTGGATGGAGAGGAGAAAGGGGCATCCTTGGCAAGCATCACAGTGTGGCAAGACGTAAGCTGTGTCCTGTGTTTTATAGTGGGATCGATATAACTAACAGTTATCTGGAGATGAGCTGGAAGAAAGACAACAACTGTGGGGGACTCACATGTTCCCCTGTCACAACCTCCTCCCAAGCTGCAATCATCAGGATAGTCAGCTCTGGCATCAGACTGATTTGCTGGTGACATGAACCACAACAGCCGGCTCACTCCCAGTCAGACACCGGATAGTTCAACAAGGATAGCACACGCTTGGCAGCACACTGAGCAAAGACAGATGGACACCTGTGTAAAGAACACATCTGGATTGTATACAATGTGTAACAAAGTTTAAATGGAAACACAAGTTGAAACTGTAGAACTCTGAGGGGGAAAGGTTTAAAATTTTCATAACTTACTCTAGGCAGTGATTTGCTAGGCTTGATGCAAGAGAAAAAATAACAAGGAGACATTGATGAACCCCACATCAAA
The DNA here is from genome assembly GCA_964023405.1 of Apodemus agrarius. Taxonomy (NCBI): domain Eukaryota; kingdom Metazoa; phylum Chordata; class Mammalia; order Rodentia; family Muridae; genus Apodemus; species Apodemus agrarius. The sequence goes on along the minus strand of OZ030008.1, from coordinate 2,534,035 downwards.
ATCACCCCCAAATTATGCCCTGAATGACTACCAGGAAATTGGAAAGGTTTCACAAAAAAGAGAGAAGCCATGCATAAGTTGGAACGTGCATCTAGGTGCTACAGAGAGCTATTATAATTCAATAATAAAAAGGCAAATGATTCAATTTAGAAACCGGCAAACGATATGAATAGACAGATTCTCCAAAGAAGACACGTAAATGGGTGGCCGCCCATGAAAAGGTGTTCAGTGCCACCAGAGAAATGTCAATCAACCTGTCAGAGAGACACCAGGTACTCATGGAGTGGGGGCCGATGGGGAGAGATGGGGACTCTCACACGATACTGGTGGGGATCTAAAACAACACACCGTGGAGAGAACAGCCCATCTGACCCTCAAATGATCATTCATAGCCTTATCCTATGGACCGTCCATTAACGCCACTCGTAGATACCTTATGCAGATACAGAAATGAAGATGTTTACAGAGGTATCCTGTGTTCAGAACAGTGCTGCTCTTGTCTGGCCAAAGTAGGAGCAAGAAAATGAAAGAATAAATGCATGATAGCCTAGGGTAGACCTGGATAAGAAGGAGTGAAGAATTGATGTCCACCAGCATGCACATGAACTGTGCCAATGTACTGTGTAATCACGTGCATGAAATCTTCAGGAAAGGCAGTGCCAGAGAGGTGGCCCAGCTATATTAGGACGCTGTGCTGCTCTTACAGAGGACACAAGTCCAGTACCCAGAACCATGTGGGAGCCTGCTGAAACTGTAGCTCCAGCTCAACCAACACTGTCTTCTGGTCTCTGTGGGCATGACACTCAGATGTGCATGCGTGAGTGGACACACACACACACACACACACACACACAAAAAAAAACATCCTTTACAACGACAGGAACTAGAGTTACAGCTACTGTGGGCTAGGCATTGGGGTTGCAGAGATTAAGGAGAAGGCTAGGATGTGTAGTTTCTTGGAATAATAAAAGCATTCAAAATTGACTGTAATGTTGGATCAGAACCCTCGATGAACTATAACCATGGAGCTGTTCAAGGTAAGTGGGTAGTGTACCAAACCTCAAAGCTGCTAGAAAAGAGACATGGAGGGTGGCCATGTGGATACCTGGAGTGAAGAATTTGTTGCTATCTCCAGTGGGTGCAGTGTAGATGTCATGCTGGAGTAGACGCTGTGCTGATGTCTGAAGTGGGGGCTCTTCTGATGTCTGGAGTGGGGGCTGGGCTGATGTCTGGAGTAGACACTGTGCTGATGTCTGAAGTGGGGGCTCTTCTGATGTCTGGAGTGGGAGCTGGGCTGATGTCTGGAGTAGACACTGGGCTGATGTCTGAAGTGGGGGCTCTTCTGATGTCTGGAGTGGGGGCTGGGCTGATGTCTGGAGTAGACACTGGGCTGATGTCTGGAGTGGAGGCTGGGCTGATGTCTGGAGTGGGGACTGGGCTGATGTCTGGAGTGGACACTGGGCTGATGTCTGGAGTGAAGGGTGGGCTGATATCTGGAGTGGAGGCTGGGCTGATGTCTGGAGTGGGGGCTGGGCTGATGTCTGGAGTGGGGGCTGGACTGATGTCTGGAGTGGGGGCTGGGCTGATGTCTGGAGTGGGGGCTGGGCTGATGTCTGGAGTGGGGGCTGGGCTGATGTCTGGAGTGGGGGCTGGGCTGATGTCTGGAGTGGGGGCTGGGCTGATGTCTGAAGTGGGGGCTGGGCTGATGTCTGGAGTGGGGGCTGGGCTGATGTCTGAAGTGGGGGCTGGGCTGATGTCTGGAGTGGGGGCTGGGCTGATGTCTGGAGTGGAGGCTGTTCTGATGTCTGGAGTGGAGGCTGGACTGATGTCTGGAGTGGGGGCTGGGCTGATGTCTGGAGTGGAAGCTGGGCTGATATCTGGAGTGGGGGCTGGGCTGATATTTGGAGTGGGGGCTGGGCTGATGTCTGGAGTGGGGGCTGGGCTGATATTTGGAGTGGGGGCTAGGCTGATATCTGGAGTGGGGGCTGGGCTGATGTCTGGAGTGGAAGCTGGGCTGATGTCTGAAGTGGGGGCTGGGCTGATATCTGGAGTGGAGGCTGGGCTGATGTCTGGAGTGGGGACTGGGCTAATGTCTGAAGTGGGGGCTGTTCTGATGTCTGGAGTGGGGGCTGGGCTGATGTCTGGAGTGGGGGCTGAGCTGATGTCTGGAGTGGGGGCTGGGCTGATGTCTGAAGTGGGGGCTGGGCTGATGTCTGGAGTGGAGGCTGGGCTGATGTCTGGAGTGGGGGCTGGGCTGATGTCTGGAGTGGGGACTAGGCTGATGTCTGGAGTGGACACTGGGCTGATGTCTGGAGTGAAGGGTGGGCTGATATCTGGAGTGGGGGCTGGTCTGATGTTTGGAGTGGAGGCTGGGCTGGTATTTGGAGTGGGGGCTGGGCTGATGTCTGGAGTGGGGGCTGGGCTGATGTCTGGAGTGGGGGCTGGGCTGATATTTGGAGTGGAGGCTGGGCTGATATCTGGAGTGGGGGCTGGGCTGATGTCTGGAGTGGAAGCTGGGCTGATGTCTGGAGTGGGGGCTGGGCTGATGTCTGGAGTGGGGGCTGAGCTGATGTCTGGAGTGGGGGCTAGGCTGATGTCTGGAGTGGAGGCTGGGCTAATGTCTGGAGTGGAGGCTGGACTGATGTCTGAAGTGGGGGCTGGGCTGATGTCTGGAGTGGGGACTGGGCTGATGTCTGAAGTGGACACTGGGCTGATGTCTGGAGTGGGGGCTGGGCTGATGTCTGGAGTGGGGGCTGGGCTGATGTCTGGAGTGGGGGCTGGGCTGATGTCTGGAGTGGAGGCTGTGCTGATGTCTGGAGTGGGGGCTGGGCTGATGTCTGGAGTGGGGGCAGGGCTGATGTCTGGAGTGGAAGCCAGCTGTGTTGGTATCTAGAGCTGGGCTGTGATCTACTCTAGTCACTGAGTGTATGAGCTTAGCTACCTCTAGATATTTCCATTCTTCTCTGCTGAGGCTGGAGACCACAGGGATCAGACGGGAAGATGGAAGTGCAGTTCATGCCAACCCCAGGACACTCAGTCCCCCACAGACCTCTGGGTTCAGAGGCAGCACCATCAACACTGTGGGGTCAGTGGGGCAGGAGAGTCAGCTTATTTATTTATTTTTATAGAACATATGTTCTAGTTTAACAACAAGGACAACCAAACAAATTAAAGAAGCAATTAATAAGTTTAATTGGCCAGATTTCTGTACAACTCATCCCGATCTCAGATGGGGATTTTAATTAACTAATTAGAAGTGCCGTGTGCCATAGTTTTATTAGCGGCCTCTTTAATGAGCAGGCTAGCATGGTCCTTGCTTCACTCATCCATCTCAATGTTACTCCTCGATAACAACAGAACTCTTGACAGCTAAGTCTTGAATTTGTGGGAAGGGCAAGAAACCAAGAGGATGCTGGGATTCTGCTCAAGGAACAGAGTGAGCTGATGGTGTTGTAGTCTCTGAAGCTCTCGACAAGGTGTGTTCATGCACCCTTGGCTTCAAGTAGAGCATTCTTTTGAGACAGAGAATATGGAGCGAGAGACTGCTGCTAAGCAATGCCCTAGCATGGCTTGCCTGAGGACTGGCCACTCCACACTGCTAAAGAGGCAATCTAGAAAGGTCAGAGGAGACAGTGATAGGTGCTGGTTCAGGGCCAGGTGCAGGAGTGCCCACTCTAACCCACTTGGAGGAGTTGGTGATGCACGGGGTGCTGACAAGGTATTCAGGAAGGCATGGTGGTATCAGGAAATGGAAGCTGGTCCTGTACTGAGCTCTGCTGCGTATCCACAGGAGACATCGTAAAAAACATAAGAGATACCTGTCTCCCGGTGATGTCATAACATTTCATAAAAGAATTATTTTAAGGCACATCAGGTTTTTAAGAAGAACATATTCTGGTACTCTCCTACAAAACTGGATCCAGTCTTTTCAGGACCAGGGTCCTCTCCTTCCTTCTTCTTGGGAATCTTTTCAGTTGCTAATTATGCCTTGAGTATTCAGAGCTTCTGGGTTCATTAATATCCACTTATTAGTGATTGCATTTCATGTGTATTCTTTTGTGATTGGGTTAACTCACTTAGGATGATATTTTCCAGATCCAACCATTTGCCTACAAACTGTATGAATTCATTATTTTTAATTGCTGCGTAGTATTCCATTGTATAAATATACCACATTTTCTGTATCCATTCCTCCTTTGAGGGACATCTGGGCTCCTTCCAACTTCTGGCTATTATAAATAAGGCTGCTATGAACATAGTGGAGCATGTGTCTTTATTGTATGCAGGGGAATCCTCTGGATCGAGTTTTGTAGGAGAGTACCAGAACAGAGAAATGGCAGGGTGAGGGAGGGGGAGGAAGAGGACTTATGGAACATATGGTGAGGGGGGAACTGGGAAAGGGGAAAGCCTTTGGAATGTAAACAAAGAATATAGAAAATAAAAAAAAAATAAAAATAAAAAGAGGAAACTGCCAACATTAAAAGAAGAAGAACATAAAGATATCCAGTACTTAAGCCATCACGGGGATTGTCTAAATGAAGTTGACCTAAGGTCGTGACTTGCCTTAATTGGCGTGGGAAGACCTCACACTTGAAAGCGTGGGGCTCATCGGGGGTTGGAGTGTAGGTGAGTGCTGGCAAGCATCATTCAGTCTGGATGTGACTACACTGCCTCTGCCTCTGCAGCCTCCCTGACCTTAGGGGCTGTGACCTGAAGACGTGAGTTAAGATGAGCCCTTTTCTGCTCAGTTCCTTTTCCCGGGATTTTTTATCCCAGCAACAAGGATGAAACTAGGAACTGTAGAGTGACTGCACACCCGGCCGTGACACAGCTGCCACTCTGCTCTCCACTGCTCATGGCTAGCGACCTTTGTGCCCACTCTTTTAAGAGTGTGCCTCTTTGCTTTCTGATGTTGCGACCTACATAACACTGACCAAGACAAACTTGGAGGAGGAAGGCAATGTTTGGCTTACACTTCCAGGTAACCATCGTCATGTAAAGCAAGGGCAGGAACCTGAGACTGAAACTGAAACAGATGCCATTGAGGAAGGATGTGTACTGGCTTTCCCCTCATGGCTTGCTCAGCTTGCTTTTTTGTACAAGCAAGGACTAGCATCCAAGGGTTGGTACCACTCATAATGGGCTGGATACTCCCATAATCAATCATCAGTCAAGAAAACACCGGATAAGCAGGCCCGTTGGCAGTCTGATGGAGGAAATTCCTTAGTTGAGGTTTCCCCTTTCCAGGCAACTCCATCCTTGTCAAGTTGACAAGACTAACCAGCACAGAATTTCCTGCTTTCTGTATGGGAGGAGGGAGTCCCTTTTTCTTCTGCAGTGGTCAGAACAGTACTAACAAGGACAGCTCAAAACCACATGTGAGACTGGTGGATGGCCATGCCAGTCCAGCCCACACAGCATTGAAGTCTAGGGTCATGGGTTTCCAGGGCAAACTTTCCCTCTCAGAACCTCCTCTAGATCTAAGTAGACCCCGCCCACCTCGCCCACACCCCATATCCCACACCCCAGCCCCACCACTGTGCACTACGCAGTGCCCCCCTGAAGGAAGACTCAGCACCTCATCGCTCATGGAGGTGGTCAGTATTTGGGCTCCTATTTCAGGATGGAAGTGGCTGGGTTTGCCATCACTGAGAGGTGCTGAGGTCCAGTCGCTCTTGCCTGTTCCTGCTGCTGTGCTGGGTTCCCAGCAGCCATTGGTGCTGTCCTTTGAGGCGAACTCTCTCTCTGGGAGCCGTGCATTTTAAAGGGATGTTTTTCTCATCAGCATCTGGGGCAGGTTTTAGTAGTTTGTCATATCTCACCCATCACTCTGCCAGAGGCATCCTTTCTAATAGCGGCATAAAATTCCGCATTATAAATGTCCCAAATTTTAATCTTTGATGGACGGATAGTCAGTTTGTTTCTGGACTGCTCTGTTTGTTTTTGATACCAAAAGAATCTTGGACACGCATATTCATGAGTGTGTGCTCTCGTTTCTGAAGGATCAGTTCCCACATCAGAATGTCTGCCTCTGATTTACATCCACACCCACACATGTGTTTTGGGTAGACACTGACAGCCTCCAGATATATCCCCCCTTTCCCCAACTTGTTACTTCGAAACTCTTATACCTACATACTAGTTGCAAGATGGGTATTATACACACTTGAGCGCCCATGGAGATGGGTACAATGCACATACACACACATGTACATGCATAAACATATAAACACACATATATAAATACAAATGCACACCTGCATATACACACTAAACATATCAAAAACATATGCATGGATACACATGCATGAACACACACACAAATACATATACATGCACACATGGTAACACACAGGTATACACACTTGTACAGTTTTACATACCATCTTACTGAGCTGTTAGATTCATAACTTTTGGGTCACTTTATTATTAAGCAAATCAATGATCATGTCCTTAAAAGCAGACACCATGACTGGGGTGGCTACGATGTTAAAGTACTAGCTGTTCAAGCATGAGGAGCAGCGTTCGGATCCCTCACCACACCCCCTCAGAAACCTGTGTAAAGCCTGGACAGCTGTGTTGACTTGGCCACAGTTCCAGTCTCAGGAGGAGGAGACTTGGATCCCCAGGATGAACTAGGGGTTCATCCCTAGGCTGAACAAGAGTCAGTCTATTGGTTAGATCTACATTTGATTGAGAGACACTGAGTGATGAATAAGATGGAAGAGCAATCAGCAGTGATCACTGCTATCAACCTCAGATACATACACACACACACACACACACACACACACATATATACATACACACATATATATACATATATACACACATGCACATATACACATACATACACACATATACACACATATACATATATAACATATATACTCACATACATGCACACACATATATATATACACAGACACAGACATACATACATACATAAATACATGCTCACATACATACACACATATACACATAAACACATTTAAACACACATATATACATACATATACCCATATACACACATACATACATACACAAATACAGACTCATATATACATATATACACTCATATACACATACATACATACATATACATGCACACATAATATACATAACACACATACATACATATACACACAAACATACACAATACACACACATAGAAACACACATACAAAATATATATACATACACATATAGACACACATACATACATATATGCATAATCACACATATATACACACAAACACACATATACAATATATATACATACATACACACATACATACATGCATACACACACACTTATACATATGTACACATACAGATACACATACACACAGAGACATACACAAACACATGAAAAGCAGGTGGAAAAACAAGGGAGCCTTCTCTTGCCCACTGTGACACGGCATCACTCACTGTGCCTCCACCCTGGCGAGTTGCACGACCTTGATCTTATCATCTAAAATTATTTCCATAGTCAATTTTTTCCAATTGTCTCAATAATTCTTTTTATATCTGCTTTAATTTTTAATCCAGGAAAAAAATTGAGGGTAATTAAGGATCAGAAATTCTTTGGGTTGCAAGATTCCTTTAATCCCCTCGAATCTGGAATAGCTCCCCAGACTTCATCTCTATTTTCTGCCAAGACACTGATCTCCTGGTACATCCGGGTAATTAATTTGCAGACGACCCCTCGATCTGATCCTGGATAATAGTGTTCATGAGGCAATGTCCCCTTACCGCGCAGTCCACTGGGGTTTGTGAAGTCACCAAGTCCTTTGTTCAGTCTCTTAAGCTTGATCACCACACTGGAGTGTCTGTCAGCCTCCCCGCTTATTAAGTCTTCCTTTGCCCTCAGTAATTAATAAGTAACCATGACACTGGACTTCTCCGTGGTGTGGACAACCTCTCCAGCGGGCTCCTTCATCCCGTGCTGTGAACATCCATTGATGTACTTGCCTCAATCAGTTCTGATCACTGAGGCTGGGAAGACTTATTTCATCCCGCTCCTTCAGGGGCCAATAATTCTACACTTAAAAAAATTTTTTTCATGTGCCTAATTTCAAACTCGTGTTTATTTGGTTGTTCAGAAATTAGTTGGCTGGCAGGCTAAATGCAGATATGCAGGTGGATTTCATCCCCTTATTTGATGGTATAAGTTCTCACCTTTCTTCCCATGCTACCATTGTGCGGAACCTGGATCGCTGAAGTCTCGTCCAGACAGCTCTACAGTTCCACTGTCCTTCCTCTGTTCCCAGCATTTCTAGTTTGGTGGTCACATGATCTGCCCCGATGCCTTCTGGGTCCTGCCCTTGCCCTTGCAATCCAGAAGATGCCTTCCGGATGCTTGATAGCTTCATAGCCCATGTTGGCCAACGCATTGGCCATTTGTACACCTTTCTTCCCTTGACTTCGATGGCTGCATCCCACAGTCCCTCTCCTGACCCAGGCTGAGTTTGGGCCTCTTTGGGGACGATGGATCTCGCTCCAACATGCTGGAGTCTATAGGCTATGGGCTGAGAGACCCAACAAGGCTTCTCTGTGCTTTTCTCCTTCGTTGTGCCACGGCTGAGGCTCAGCAGTCTCAAAGGCAGGGTGTTAAGCTGATCACAGAGAGAAGAGCTGAACTTACATGATCCTTCAGAATGAGTATATGTAACTATGTCCTAAACACACACCCAGGCTCCTTCTACCATCTTGATACAAACTTAAGTCTTACCTAACTCACCCCAGACCCAGCTGTCACCACACTGCACAGTAGTAAGCAAAGTCCCTCTGAGAACCGGCAAGAAGTGTGACTTGTGACGTATACATGCAAATGGGTGACATTCTCCCTACTTACCTGAATGAGCTCCCGCATCCCCTGGTCCAGCCACACCAGGACACACGCAGAGAAAGTATTCCTATAAGTACTGGTATTGAAGCCCCTTCTGAGCATATATATTTGGGACCTTTAACTAATGATTTCCATGTGCCTCACACCAACGGCATGAAGTCACTCTTCCTTTATTTAGTCTGAGTTGATTTTCTTTACACTGTATGAAACTCCTTCCAGACTCCAGAGCTGAGATTTGGAAAACAAACTCTTCTTCCTCCCTTCGCTGCCTTCTTGGCCTGAAACATTACATTCACATCCTCTTAACATTCTGGAAACAGCCAGCGTGGGTGTGTCCACAGTGAAGTCATTCATCGGTTCTGTCTCAGATCAGTGCTGACTGCTCACGGTGTCCTGAGCTGTGTGGAGCAGCACCGGGTACACTCCGTGCCAGGGGCAGAAGAGGAGAGGAGAGGAGGGGCAGGTGCCCGGGAGAGGGCACATTGCACTTACGTTAATGACTTCTGCATTACATAGGCTAATTTTTCTCTTTACTCTTTTGATCAACCCAGGTCCTCTTAGGTCTCTGTCAAGGCTCAACCAAAAAAGGCCCGACGTGCTTACTTGTACAATTAAAGACCAGCCTTAGGTGTTCAAACAAACTCCCAGCATACTCCCATTGTGCGACTCACGGCCACTGGGGGAACACCGGAGGCTGCCTCTGCTCCGGTCAGACTCTTCCCAATCTCCGAACCCCGGTTCCTTCAGTTCTTCTCAGAGAAGTCAAGAGTAAAGTACACAGCCCAAGGCTTGTTAGGGAGAGCTTCACTCACCACCTGTGTTCCAGGCAAAGTGCATTCCCTGCAAGCCTACACACTCAGCAGCTGCCACTGGACACATAAACCATCCCACTGAAGGCACATAAATGCCAGTGCCGAGGCCCTAGCCGGTGATGAGTCCTACCTATTCCCAAGATTTACATCCAGGGTGTGAAAGTCAATAAAAACTAATTAGATGTTTACCTCATTTCCTTGGTAATGACCCTTACATGCCACTAATTGTCAAATTGAATCTATATGCAGACGTTACCTCTATCAGGGTCAGGGCTAATTTCTGCATACGCAAAGAAACAACACCGCGGTTATTTATACTTGTGGCCGGCATGCTTTGCGCAGATGCTTGGGGAACTCATTTCCATAGGAGGAGGAGCTGCGGCCGAGATTGCAGTGTAAGCTGAGCAGGGGAATTAGGTATGCAACAACCATTCACAATAATGAGAGTTATGCACTTAATTCCCCGGCATCGCTTTAAAATTTGTTTTATTAAATAATGCTGTAATGTTATGTTAAGTAACATTGGCTTCAGCCTCATTAAATAATCTCCTTAACTATCACACTGGAAAACTAGTATCATTAGACAAACTCTATTTGTCACGGGCTGGGCTGGGATGGCTGCAGAGGACTCTGTGCTCAGGATTAACCAATAGATAAGGCACCATCACCATTACTCTAGCATCACAGACGGGGCACAAGGGTGCAAGGAAAAAGGCCCCAACATACTAATTCAGAGTGTTCTGTAGTCGATAAACTCAGAAACAGCCGTGCAAGCATGAAGGAGGGCTATAAACATGACCTTGCTCTTCTTTGCACCCAGATGAGAGGCCGTGGCTGAGCGACTTGTGGGAGGACTGGTTTGTTCTGTCTCAGGGCTTGAGAAGATCTCAGTTCCTCATGGTGAGGCATGGCAGCAGGAAGGTGTGGCAGACCCGTTCATATCACAGTGATGCAGGAGGCGGAGAGATCAGACCTGCTTCCCGTGATCTGCCAATTAGGCGCCATTCCCCAAATGTCCCATAACCCCCAGAACAGCACCACTGTTTGGATGCCGTGTGTTTGAACACATGAGCCTGGACGGGCACAGTCCAGGTTCAAATCATGGCATTCGGCCCCTGGTACCACAGGCTTATGGCCATCTCATAGTGGAAAACATGCACAGCCAAACTGCACAAGCCGCTATAGTCTGCCCCAACCCTGTTAAGTGGCGTCCCAAGGCTTCTGAGAGTTAAGGTAAACACTTGTGAGACTGAAGAATTAACAAAAATCAGCTTGCACACCCCACCAATACAGAGTGGAGCAGATAAGCAAAAGGGAATAACAGGAAAGATCAGACCAAAGGAAGAACCAGAAAGACAAACATGGAAACCGGTGGTTCTACATCCAACAGTGAGGGTGGCGAGCATCCAGTGAACTCTAAGGGGCTTCACAACCTTCCCTTGTGACCTTTCTACTCAAGGCAACATGGCTTCTCTTTAGACAGCTTACCTTGGTGCCCTACAGCTTTGCTCATCAGATACCCCACATTCTCAACATTTCCATCATCCTGGGGTCTCCACTGCAACACAAAACTTCACCCTAAAAGGTCCATACATCAGCATCTTTGCAATGACCCCGCCCTTGCTTCGTGTGGACTGGCCTCTTCAATGTTCTTTCCTGGGCCTTGGTGCAAGCCTCCCTGAACCGGTAACTCTCCTATTCCAGATTTCGGAAACGCCAGCACCTGGCCCTTTCTGCCCGTGGATTTCTCTTCCAGGCACTCTCCTTTTTAACTCAAGTCTTCCCACTGATGAGTTCACATGGGCCTCCCATGTGAAGGGTGGGGTCCTTGCCCTTCAAATACATTTTCTACTGATCCAGAGTAAAGGTACAATCTACCTTAGTCATGTGACTTCTTTCCCATTGGCTCTCATTTCATTCACACATGTCTCATTGACCACACTCATATACTAGTGTGCCTTTACACACAATGTGTCGTTCTCACATCCATGAGGGATGTGGTTAGAATCATCACCTTATGCGTAGGGAACCTACTTTGAACTTGTCCTCTGCATCCTGCCTGAACTCACTTAAAGGGTCTTACCAGAAGGGACTTAAATTACATCAAAAATTAGTCTCGAGAGCGCAAAACTGATGTGAGATCGCACTGTTCCTCAGAGGACTGGCTGAGTGAACTTTGCTGCATGAACATGAAAAAAACATGAGTTTGGTTACCCAGAACTCTCTTAGAAAAGCAGGGTGGCAAGGTCTGTGGACACCAGCTCATCAAGAGTTCTGGGAAGGCCTTATGTTTATTCATACATGTGTGCACCAGTGTGTACTGTACACACACACACACACACACACACACACACACACGGAATCTCTGCAGCAGTGTGCTTTACTGTATGATGCAAGAGGAAAAGAAATAATTTATGGGAGTTGTTCTGTTCCACAGATTTCTAGAACAGTGAAAATGTTCCCTGTCCTCCCACTCCAGTATGGTAGCCTCTAGTAATCACACTGGTTAGTGTGGCTGGTTTGCATTCAGTCAGTTATACCTTGTGTAAATTCACGTATCCCAGGCGGCCCTCATAATGGGGGCATGGAGTTGTGGGCTCACATGTGTTCGGGATCCTAGGAGACTCCTGGGCGTGTAGAATGGTCAGTTTCAGACAGGCTCAGCCCAGCCTCCGGGATCTAGAAAAATAATCCTTCTGTGAAAAGCTGTGTTCACCCATCCATCATCTTGTCATTTTTAAAAAAGACCTTTCGTCTGGATGTCTTGCATCTGTCACTGGGTACGGTACCTGTCAATTTGTATTACACAGTATACCTCCTACAAGATCTTGCCCCAAGGGGCCCACTCTTGGGGCCTTTTTATTGCACACACAAAATTAATACAGTGTTAATCACTATCATCAATTAGAATCAAAGTTCACGATAAAAAAAGAACCTTTGAATGTTTTGAAGTTCACAGCCCCATGTGCAGACAGACAGAGGGAGTGAGATAAGACACCGAGAAGCTTCTGCCCAAATTTTCCTTACCAGAGAACTTGTCTTCATGTGTCAGTCTGGGGATATGGGGACAAGGGGGCCTCCTGGACACTGTCACCTTAGCATGATAAAAACCACAGGAGACACACATTTTCAACTTCACTTTGGCAGTTACAAACACCTCCAGAGTCAGTGCGCCCAGGCCATAATCCAGGTTGAATGACATTTTCAAAGAAGGAAAGTGAGGTTTATAGATCCTCGCTAGCCTCAGCATTTCGGTCTTCAAATCAGCAGGCCACATTTGACAGGTGTTATTTAGAACGCCGTCTGATTGGGCTTCTGTGGGGAAAGGCAGCACCGCGTCTCCCTTCGGCTGGTTATACCACTGTCGAAATTAGCCATGCTCGTCCCACCTTGATCCCTGGTCTCTCTGCTCCGTGGGTGGGGGTTGGGGGGGACTCTTCTCCTCACACCTGCACGAAGTTACCTTATTGTTCTCACAGGATCGGGGTTGCTGTTAAAAGGCTATCTCTCCAAGCGAGCCACACGCACACGTTGGAGGCAGCTCGAGGCAGCTCTTAAATATTTGCTCAGTTAAGGCTGCGACTGTGCTCAAAGCCAGCTAAAGGGCACAGGGTAAACACAGCAAGCCCGGTACAAACACTCCCAACGCTGTCAGAGCTAGCCTGGGTTGCTGCTGTGTGAGGAACAGAGCGCACACTCTGAGTGACTGTGACTCAGTATTTATTTTGTGGTGACCAAAGAACCAGACAAACCAAAGCAATCGGCTACCTCATTAGCTGTTCCCACCCAGGAGAGACAAGGACTCTAACAGGTGCCCCCTGGAGTCTCCTACGGGATCCCATAGGGCTGAATCCAACAATCTGTGGCTGGCCCCTCCCACTTCAGCGGTCCTCAACCACTGGCTCCTCCCACATCAGCTGTTCTCCGCCTTCTCAGCCCTCCGACCCTTTAATACAGTTCTTCAGGTGCAGTGACCCTCGACTGTAAAATTCTTTTTGTTGCTACTTCACAACTGTAATTTTGCTACGGCTACGAATGTAAAGTAAATACTCGTGTTTTCTGCTGCTCTCAGGCGACCCCTGTGAAAGGGGTCGAGACCCACAGGTTGAGAATGCTTTCCCACCTCCACTATCAGTCTCAATGCCTTCTTACAGACGTGAATCCAAACAAATGAAGGCATTTCTTCAGTTGAGCTCCCTCTTCTCAGATGACTCTAAGCTCTAGGTTGTGTTGAGAATTAAAACTAACCAGGACACTACTTATCAACACCAAATTAATTTAAATTATAAACACCAAACAGCAAGCAAAGTATAGCAATATTTCACTTGTCTGTCCTCAGGGGTGGGAATGAAGACACACTGGCCTGAAGGGACGTGGCACCTCTGCTCCTGAACACCACCTTGCCTCCCCCAACATCTGCAGGGAATGGTGCGGGAGAGGGGGGTGAAGAGCTATATTTGTGGCAAGCACTTCTTGTTTCAGAGACATCAGAAGTACCGATGAGCCCTGCTGCCTTTAAGCATTCTTGCTGTCCACCTGTCCACACCCCAGCATGCCCTGCAGCCCCTCTCCCTAAGCTCCACCTGAGAAGGCAGCACTGGTCGTAGTTTGGAGAGGTTCATCTTCCTGACTCCCCCCCCCCTTGTTGTTCTAGGCATTTGCTGCTCAGAACATGCTTGGAATCCTTGCATCAATTTCAGGCTCAAACTGTCTCACACATACAGAGGGAGAATTAAATCAGATCAAGCAGAAATTGCCTTAAAGGGAGTTAATATTCTGACTAAACTCCTGCTCAGTGTGGCCAAGCTAACCAGGTCTGCCACACTTAGACTATTATCTGGTTCAGACAGATGAACAAGTCAAGCCTCCCTTGGGTGTCTTTTGGGGGACTGGCCCTGGGAAATCCCATTTACCTTATGGCTCTGGGTTTCAATTTACGGCAGGGTTAGCAGATGCCAAACAATGAGAGAGAGAACCGTGAATGGTTTTGGATGGGTGGATGGGTTTAGGAAATTGTCTGTTCAGAATGTGAAAGATGTAGGCTGTGTTTGAAGGGTTTGGAACGCAGGCCACTGTTTTTATAGCTCAGAATTGAAAAACCCCTCCTAAGCCAATGGGGATGGGTTGGGAGGCAGATTATGGAGATGGAATGGGTGTAAATTGCTGTTGGAGAGGTAATCGCCAGCTCGTGCAGACACCACATGTCAGCGGTAAGGCGGGCTACATGGAGAGAAGAAGGATGACCTCAGAACGTCACACGGGCATCAATATCTGACCTGGTGCGGCAAAGGGAACTTCGCAAGTGTAGTTAAGCACCTTGAGGTAAGGGGACATAGCTCCATTGCTCCTGTCCGTGACATACCAGCCCGAGGGCTCGACTTCTAGTCCCCTGAAGCCATGTACAAAAGCAAGGTGTGGAGTGTGCTTTTGCAATCCCAGCACCAGGGAGGTGGAGGCAGGGGGACACCTGGGCTCAATGGCCAGTCAGACCTGTGCTGTTTAGTGAGCTCCAAATCAGTGAGAGACTGTCAGAGATAAGAAGGGTGATGGTGGGTGTGATGGTTTGAAGATGCATATTCAATATGGAGTGCCACAATTAGGGGGTGTGGCCTTGTTGGAGTGGGTGTGGCCTTGTTGGAGTGGGTGTGCCCTTGGTGAAGTAAGTGTGTCTTTGATGGAGGAATTATGTCATGGAGGGCATAGGCTTTAAGATTCTCCTCCTTGCTGTCTGGAAGCTAGTCTTCTAGCAGCCTTCAGATGAAGATGTAGAACTCTCAGACCCTCCTGTGTCATGTCTACCTGGATGCCACCATGTTCCCACCTTGATGGTAATGGACTGAACCTCTGAACCTATAAGCCAGCTCCAGTGAGGCAGACAGTTCCTGAGGTTGACTTCTGGCATTTACACACGTACACACAAAATTCAATTAAAATTAAGGTTTTGTTTGTTTATGGTTTTTTTTTAAGAAGAACCTTGGGACTAGAGATTGCCTTCAAGAAGGACATCAAGCCATGATCTGAGGAATGGAATATCCACCAGGAACTCCATAAGCTGGGAGAAGCAGAAAATCCATGCTATTCTCCCCCAAAAAGGGTAAGGGTCATGCTATCCTCCCCCAAGAGGTAAAGGTCACACTATCCTCCCAAGGACAACATAGCAGGTCCTTTTTTTTTTCACGCCAGTTTTTCTCCTTTTGTAAGACAGGGTCTCATGTAGCCCAGGCTGGCCTTGAACTCCTGATCCTCCTCCTTCTACCTCCCAAGTGCTGAAATTACAAGGCTGAACAACCACATCCAGTTTATATTTCCTTTTTTATTTTGCAGAAAGAAAACCAAATGCTAGGTTGAAGCCACACAGCCTCACACTTCATTAGCACATGTGAGGGAAGTTTTTTGGAAGCCAATTCTTTCTTCCTGGCAGCCTTCTGGGCAGGGTCCTTGTACTTCCTCTGGTTTCATTGTCTTTGGAAATGTATTTCCTTTGTCCAAGTCCCCCTGGCCTGGGATGGGCAGTGACTATTGCTGCCAGGTTGACTATAATGTCCCAAGCCACAATTCTGGCATCTGGACAGCTACACCTCAAAAGCCAGTGATGGGGATTCTGAACATTGGAGTGTGGCATCATCCAGTGCCAGGTGGCCACAGTGTCACTTGCTGTTCAGGACTCTGGACAAGTTTTGGTGAGGTAGGGATAAGAAGGTGATGGTGGGTGTGATGGTTTGAACATGCATGGCATATTAAATATGGAGTGGCACTATTAGGAGGTGTGGCTTTGGTGGAGTGGGTGTGACTTTGGTAGAGTGGGTGTGGCCTCAGTTGAGTGGGTGTGATTTTGGTGGAGGAAGTGTGTCACTGTGGGCATAGCCTTTAAGACTCATCCTAGCTACCTGGAAGCCAGTCTTCTAGCAGTCTTCAGATGAAGATGTATAACTCTCAGCTCCTCCTGCACCATGCTTGCCTGAAAGCTGCCATGCTTTCATGATGATAATGCACTGAACCTCTGATCCTATAAGCCAGCCCCAATTAAATGCTCTCATTATAAGACTTGCCTTGGTCATGGTGTCTGTTCACAGCAGTAAAACCCTAACTAAGACAGCAGGAAACTCTGTGGGTCCTCTAACTACGGTGGTGTTCCCAGGCAGTATCTATACATCAGTGAAAATTAAAGAATGCATGCATGTGTGTGTTGGTGTGCTCAATGGGCCAATGTAAAACTGTCGCGTTAGACATCAAAAGTGATCCAGTGGCTAAACCGGATACTGGTGTGTGAGGAAAAATGGTGACCATGTATTTTTTTCATTCCAGAAACATTGTGATGATGTTTATAACATAGAAATCCATCTGTCTTCAGAAGTGAAAGTTTCATGGTGAGTGTATGATGTGCATGTATGTACAGGCACGTGTAGGGGGCAGAGGTTGCCTTCAGTTATCTTTCTTTCTGAGTCACTCTTTACAGTCTCTACCTTTTTTTTTTTTGAAACAGGGTCTCTCGACCTGGAACTCACCCACCTTGGGTTCGACTGGCTTGCCAATGAAGCCCTTCCTATGGGGTACCTCAAAAGCACGGAGCCCAGGATAGTGCCAAGCAGAGAGAAGCAGGCCACACTCTCCACCAGCCCATCCTGGCTCCACCAGGCCAGCAAAAGCCAAGCCAAGCAGCCTTGCCTAAACCGGATCCCCCGAAGTCAACCCAGGGCAGTAGTCCCACTCAGGCTACACCTCGGACATGAGTGTGCCAACCCAGGAGCAACAAGGCTGACCAAACTCCACCCAGGCCAGCCCAGGCCACAGCGCCATCGCCTCAAGCCAGGCAGATTGAACCACATCAACTTGCTTGACTGGCCTTCACCCGCGTACCACCATACCCTAGGGCACAAGCAATCTATCATGGCTCAGAATGCCTTGGGCAGTATGCACGCCTGGAATTTCTTACAGCCCATTCTGAGGCAGGGTAGAAGGGAAACCCAGCCCTCCCAAAGCAAGGGCCCACCAGGCACCCCCAACCTGTCAGCTCCTTGACAGCCATAGTCACAAGATTATTACGCTGCCAGCTACTTGACATTGCCTTCAAGCCACGACTTTATTTCAATAATTATAAAGCTGTCTGGCCCCTGACAAACAAGAAGGAGGCTTTTAGTCAGCAGCCAGGCTTGGGAGGAGGTGGCCAAAGTCATGCCTGGCCCCCCTGTGTGATTCTGCTCTTCCTAATTGATGTTTGCCCAGAGCAAGTGAAACAGAGAGCTGGCAGGCTTGGAACTCACGCTCCACCCTGTCAATCACAGTGAGGCTCTACATGATTGGATGTGAATTGGGCTGAATTACTCAGGTTCTGTTCTGATGAATGGGGAGACACCTGTGGAGAAACACCTCGGGGTGAGCGTGCTCACATGTTCCAGGAAAGCAGACAGTGGTGCCAGCACCCCCTAGTCCACAGCCTGTGATATATTTTCTGTTTGGCTTTTGGCCCCGCCCCATCAACAGCTGGGCTTTGGAATTACAATTGTGTGAACCTGGGCCTCAGATGGCTTCTCTGTAGATGTTAGTAATGACACTAGGACCGCGGGTTGGCGAGATCCTTATTATCTCAGCCTGGGTCACCTACTCACTTGTGCTTCAGAACACTGTGCAAAAGACATGCTTCCTTTTCTCATGGGACAGAACCTACTGCCCAAGCCCCCAGTGCCTGTTGGCTATCACTGGAGCACACTTTCTCTCTACTCAATGGGACACAATGGACTCGGGCCCTGCCCTTCTTCACATCTGGGCAGTATGACCCATGACTATTGTCCCTCTGTGAGCACGGTGCGAGCCTTGTCTCAGATGACCTCAGAGAGTACTCTGGGCATTTCTCTTTGAAAAGCTCCATCCTGGGGCAAATTGTGTCCCAGCCTCCTCTGCTTTTGGATTTACTTCTCACTAGCCGCCTGTTCTGGACAGTTGCTTCACTTCCTGTTTGCATAACCCCTGGGGTAGCTAGTGAGCTGGCCAAGGGATGGTGAGAAGGTTCCCAGGGGAGGGGGCTGCACTTGTCTCAAGCGGAGCTAACTTCAGCAACTTGTTATTGCTACAGGTCTCCACCTCATATGATTAATTCCATTTATAGCAGAACCAATAACTCATACATTCAAGGTACTCTGTCATGCATACCTGTAAATAGATTGAAAGTTTACTGAAGCATGCTGGGTAAACACAGCTCGAGTGTCTGCATGTCTCCTGGAAGCATGCCAAGTTCTTTAGATTCGGACGATATTTTTTTATAATGTATATGAATTCATGCTACAAAGGCCACCTTCCCACCCTGGCCCCGCTGCCATCACCCTTGAAATTCCATTTACTTTCAATTTTGCTGTCGAGTTGCTCTGCCTGAGCTGCGCCTGTGAAGATGAGGCACACGGCCATCGCTCTCCATTGATTTAGAAGGGTCGCCTCCCTGTCCCAGGCTCCTGTCACATCTGTGCAGTGACCTGAGCAGATACTGCTTGGCTCTGCACAAGGTGAGGACCTGAGGTGGGGCTACTCTGGCTGAGCAGCAGGATTCAACCCTAGGAGCTCAAAGAGCCCGGGGTGGGGGGTGGGGGGGCCTCCCACACTGCAGTCAGGGTGAGCAATGACCACAGAAGGCTCCTAATGCTTGGGTCCATGAGGATAGCAAGTCTTTCATTTTTCTTTCCTCCTCCTCCCCTTCTGCTCCTCCTCCTCTTCCTCCTCCTCCTCCTCCCCTTCTGTTCCTCCTTCTCCTCTTTCTCCTCCTCCTCCCCTTCTGCTCCCTCTTCTCTTCCTCCTCCTCCCCTTCTCCTTCTCCCCTCCTCCTCTCCTCCTTTTCCTCCTCCTCTCCTCTTCTTCCTCCTTCCCTTCTGCTGCTGCTCCTCCTCCTCCCCTTCTCCTTCTCTCCTCCTCCTCTACTCCTCTTCCTCCTTCCCTTCCGCTCTTCCTCTACCTCTTCCTCTTCCTCTTCTGCTCCTCCTCCTCTTCTTTTCCTCCTCCTCTTCCTCCTCCTCCCCTTCTGCTCCTCCTCCTTCTCTTCATCCTCATCTGCTTCTGCTGCTCCTCCTCCCCTTCTCCTTCTCTTCTTCTGGTCCTCCTCTTCTTCCTCCCCTTCTGCTCCTCCTCCTCTTCTTCCTCCTCCCCTTCTGGTCCTCCTTTATTTTCTCCCCATCATTTTCCTTCTTACTTGAATACATTTTATTTAATGTGTAAGGGTGTTTTGGCATGTATGTAAGCACACTGTGTATGTGTCTATTTGTGTGTATGTGTGTGCAGGTATGTGTGCACATGTGCATATGTTACCTGAGGAGTCAGTCTATAAGTAGATCTCAGACTCCCCAGAAACTGGATTGCAAACAGCTGTGAGTTATCAAGTGGGTGCTGGGAACCAAACCCTGGTCCTCTGCAAGAGAAGCCAATTCTCTAACCATTGATCCATCTCTCCTACCCTTCTTTTTTTTTTTTTCAAGGCCTTATCAATAATCAAAGGTAATAAAAGGATGATATAAACCCCTTTCGTCTCCTTTCCAGGACCAGGCCTGATTTCAAAAAGGAAGTCACCAGTCCCAGGAACTAGGCCACAGGTCAGCAGCTCTAGGAACTAGGCCATAAGTTACCAGCTCCAAAAATAGAGCATAAATTCCAGGAATAAGTCATAAGACCCCCTCCCAAAGAACAGCCTGGAGATAACCACAAAAATAGAAAAATATCTTAAGATGGTCCATCTGTGCTGGGCAGCCCTATCTTATCCTGTGGCTAAATGTTCACGACATAGGAATGCAGACCACCTACCACCTGACACAAGCCAATCAGAATCTGACCCCTGTGACCTCCCCAACAGCCACCAATAAAACCTTAGATTACCTAACTCACTCTCTAAATATAGAAGAACTAACATATTAACATAGTAGCTAATCAAAATTGTACTGATCTCACTGCTTTGGTCCCTACCAATCCTTAGAGATGACCTAATCCTTCTAGGGAATTCCCCTGGTCCCCTATATGATGGCCTACACGCCTTTGTCTAGGGTCACAGTTTTGAAGAATAGTTGACCCCTGCATTCTGGGTGTTTCAGCAGAATAAATGTTCTTTGTCTTTGCACGCTGAGTCTGGGGTCTTCCTTTGGTGATTTTCGAACCCTTACAGTAAGGAGATGCCCAGTTCTGTCTTCCAGACTGTGACCTACCCAGGTCCTTACTCGGGGTGCCTGGGCTGTTGAAGCAGGACCCCAGAAGCCTCCCTCTTGAGCTGAAATGTCCTGACCCCCTCCACGAACGCATAAGCTTCCCCCCCTTCTGATTCTCTTTCGGGTACAAGACTCTTGATCTCCTGGGAACTCTACCCCTCAGTGTGATTCAACCAACCCCACCAAGCCTCCAGCTGCTTCTCTAGCCTGGCCACACAGAACACTGAATGGTCTACTTACAGGCTTAGCCGGGACTGCGGCATCCCGGGAGGTTCCTCTCTAGAACTTTGGCTGAAGCAATTGAATAAGCTCTCCTCACCAGCAGAGGCTGCTGGGAAGGCAGTGTCTAAGCCTTCAGGTGCATGTGACCTTCTTGCTACCGTGAGCTGAAGCCCATGGGTCAGGAGCAAACAACTGAGTGCCCAGGTCAGCCGGCCCTGAAGTAAAGGTTTGACTTCACTTTGGGATTGCCTAAGCCCAATGTAGATTTTGGTTTTTGAGTTACCTGAGTTAAAAATGTATTCTGTTTTTTTCCAAGAGTTGGGATGAACTCAGACTTACAGTCTTCAGAGTGAAAAGCAATATCCTAATGATGCTCCTTAGAGTCCATTTCCCAAGCCTTGGTCAGTTCTTGCCAACCCTTCTAACAACAATGGCAACAATCCCCTTACACGTTTTGTTGTTGTTGTTGTTGTCCTTTTATTTTGATTTTAATTCTCTTGGGTGCTACCGTGGTGTTTTCATTTTTTTGTTGTTGTTGTTTTGTTTTGTTTTGGTATTTTTTTTCTAAAGCAACCTCTCCCATTCTCAGAGCGCTCACTGATCTGGTCATGTAGAGGAAGACTGCCTTTTAAGATCAAAGGTTAAGCCTGCATGGTGGCCCACACTTGTAATCCCAACACTTTAGGAAAGCTGAGGAAGGAGGATTACTCTGAGCTTGAGGTAAACCTGGACTGCACAACAGGTTTCAGACTACAGAGTTTCAGAACAATGTACTGTCTCTTCTCACAGTTTCCCCACCCTCATGCCACACCCCTCAAAAGTCCCGCCCACCTCTGTGGGCTTCTCCTCTCACAGAGTTTCCTGCTCATCCCCTTGTTTCTTCTGCCTGGGGCACTCCCAGTTTCTTCACAGCAAGCAGAGCAGCGGCCCCTTGGAGTCGGCTAACAGGGCAGACCACCCACCTTCTGCCCCATCGTGACATGTGCTTTCTCACCCTTGGCCTTGAATATTATGTGTGAATACACTTGGCTTAGGTTGAACTATTAATTTTATTTGATTTTACATACGGAAGTCAATGGTATTTTGAACACAACAGGAAAAATCGTTGTCCATGAATATGCATGATTATGTAAATGACCCATGCAAATGAGAGCCCCTGAGGCCTCTGGCCTGCATTCTGACTATCCCAGGCTTCAGGAAAACAGGAAGGCAGGTTTTTAGACTGCAATGGATAACAGAGATGGGTTCTCCCACTCCCCATCCCCCTGTACACGATGCTGATTACAGTAGTATGGCTTGAAACAAAGACCTTGTTTTATTTACATTAGCTGTGATTTGGCTCTGTGCCCACTCTGCTCACATGGGGTGCTGACAGAGCCCCACCCCTGCTCACTCTGCATTCTTTTTCTAACTCTCCCTGACTAGTGGAGCCTTGGGACCACCTTTAGTGTCCCCCTCATCTTGATACAGTGTGTTTCATCTCTGTCAGTCTCAAGATATTCTCTTATTACTTTTTTGTCTCTCCATTGGCCCTTCACTGTCCCAGACTGTCAGTTCTCTGTGAAATACCCAATATTTCTGGGCTGATGGCCCAGACTCACTTGCAAACACTGTGTCTATACCCAGGTCCCCAGCAGCCTTCTCCCCCAGCCAGGCTATGAAACCAACCCACGAGTCTATTGATGGGTGGCAGACAATGTGGTCCAGAAACAGAAAGGAACATTAGTCAACCTTAAATAAGGAACTCTTGCCATTGGCAGCCATGCAGGTGGACCCTGGAGACCATGCTAACTGAAATAAGCCCACTACTGCCTGATCCAATACAGGGAGCCTGCTGGAGGTAGGTCCAGGAGACTGGAAACTGATTGGTGGAGACAGGGCTCAGACCTAGAGAAGGCAAGTTCACCAGTAGAAAGTCTAGGCTGTGTAATGAGAGAGAGCCCCATGGGCCCAGTGTACAGCTCAGCACATTTGCCTGATTTGTGAGTGATGCTGTTACCTCTTCAGATTCCAACGTAGACAGGCACAGCCATGAAGACCTGTGAGATCGTGTCAGGAGGAAAGGCCAGGGAGCGTGAAGCCAGCCAAGGCTGTGCTGTGGAGCAGGTACTGGCCACGCCCGTGCACGTGGGGTTCTGTTCTCAGGAGACATTGTTAGCATCCCACAAACACACTCAGGGAGGCCCTGCCCTGCTGGGGCCATATGGTGTCTTAGCTCATATAATCAGATCACTTCCCACTCTGACAACTTTAGATGAGTTTCACAAAGGATGTGGGACTCATTCTGCCTCTTGATCTGCCTCTCCTTCTCCAGCCCCCCTCCCTGAGCTCAGCCTACACACAGCCGCAGAGCTGCCTGAAGGGAAAAGAAGGTGGGGCTGGGTAGGCAGCCTGTACTGAGGGACACCAATGTGTTCCCGCCAGCACAGAGGGTCCCTCCTTGACCGTATATCCTGAACCCACCCTCTGGGCAGAAGCAGGCATGGCATCTCCAAGCAAGCCTCCTGTCCATACTGGCTCCACTGTTCAGTGGTTCCTGGGAATGTGACTTAGATGAGGTGTTACGTCAGTGAAGAGACGGGCCCAAGGACACCACATTGCCCAGGCCTGACCCTCAGACTCCAGTGCCTGGGGATCCAGGACTGATAGGAGGGTCTTCCTGCTCTGTTCTCCTCATGGATTTCCTCTCAGCCAATCTACCATGAGTGGATGCTACTCCCTTGAGTCGGGGATTCTCTCAGGAAGTCAATGCTAAGCAGCCCACCTCAAAAGGAAGAATGGGACCAAGGTGAGTTGGGCCTTTACATACTAATCAGTCCACGAAGGGGCCAGAGCATCACTTCTTCCCCTGGGCTCGGGCTGGACTGAAACATTCCAGAACATCAAGCCTCTTGGGTATCTCAGACCAAGTGCGCCGTGCTAGGCTTTCTCTCCTGGTGTCTCATGGTGCTCCTCAGAACACCACGTTCCCAGTGAGCTGGGTAGGGAGGACCATGTCAAACCACTGAAGGTTGTTATTGCTAAGAACAAAGTGTGTTTACTTAGAAAATAAATTCCTAGCTAGGACTTGTAAGCAAGAAAGAAAAAAATCATAACTTTAATTGCACGTCCAGAAGGGAGGGGACTAACCTGGAATCAGAACACTTTATTATCTGGAGCTGAAGTTCTCAAGTGCGAAAGGCAGGGTGGTTGTGTTTGTTGATAGCTAAAGCATCATCTTATGAAAGATGATTCCCGGAACTGTTGGGGCTCAGAAGACTTGTAGGGGTTTGTGGGGGTCATTGAAGCTCATGAGGGCTCACAGAGGTTCATGGGGATCCCACAGGCCATCACAGGACAGAGGTGCTCATAGTAGGTCCCAGGTGGCTTGCTCATCAGGCTGAACTGCTCAGTGCCAATCCACCTGGTAAGGCATAAAGTGGCAACTCTGAAGCCGGGAAGGTGGGTGGAGAAGGTAAGAGGCCAGCGGTTTATCTGAAGGTCATGTACAAGGGATTGGCAAATAAGTGCCTGTCTGTGCCCCCCAAATTCTATGTTGTAGAATATTAGCCAGTTATGAAAAGGAGCTATAAAACTGCAAAGACATGAAATAAACCCAAATCTATATTGCTAAGTGGAAGAAGGCTCTGAAAAGGTTCCGCATTCTGGTTCCAGCAATATGACTTGCTGGAGAAGGAGACTGTAGTCCTTAGAGAGAGCAGAAGGTTCTAGGGTAGGAGGATTATTGAGGGTGCTTAGCCAGGAAACTGACCTGAGTGGCGCTATCAAGCTGGCTACAATATTCCCATTCAAACAAGGGAGCTCCCTAGTAAAGCCAGATCTCAGCAACAGTGTAGCCATCCAGGTTTGTGATCTGCTACAATCTTACTACAGTGCTGAGCCCTTAGTAGTAGAGACTGTTTCACGGGTTTGAGCCTCCAGAGCACACCTGTGTGAATACTGAGTAGGAAAAGCAGTCTAATCCCCATTCTTTCTGACCCATCTTTCTGTAAACCTAAAGCAACTTAAGAACATTTTTTAAGCCGGACGGTGGTGGTGCATGCCTTTAATCCCAGCACTTGGGAGGCAGAGGCAGGCAGATTTCTGAGTTCGAGGCCAACCTGGTCTACAGAGTGAGTTCCAGGACAGCCAGGGCTACACAGAGAAACCCTGTCTCAAAAAACCAAAAAGGAAAAAGAAAGGAAAAAGAAAGAACATTTTTTAAAACTACATGTCTGAATTTTGTGTGCCTGTGTACATGTGTGGGGATCACTGGGCAACCTGCAGAAGTCAGTTCTCAACTTCAAGTCCTCAGGTACCTTGGTCCACTGAGCTGTCTTGCCAGTCCCTTCGTATCTGCCTCTACCTCCTACGTCCTCCAATTACAAATATGTTCCACCATACCCGAGGGAAGTGGTACTAGAGATGGACCCTAAGGCACTGAGCATGCTGGGCAAGCATTCTACCAACTGAGCTAAAGATAAGGTATTAATTTTCCAAAAGTGGGATGTGCTGTCTACTTAGTACAGGAAATAGAGGCTACACTGGGAAAGTATATAGGATGAGATCTCACAGACAGAAGATAGACCTCTGACCCTGCAGATGTGCAGCTGCTTGGGCTGGGAAGCTTGGACCACAACAACTTAGTTTCTATGCCTCTGCCCCTTTCTTCTAGGGAGAAGTACCTGTGTTCCGACCAAACGCCTTTGTGCATAAAGGCTGACACTGTGTGGCTGTCCTCTGCATGTTGGGGAGTAAAGACAAGCTGAGCTCACGGTGTGAATCTGTGGTGTGGCTGCCGTGTGCACCTCTTGAGCCAGCTAGTCTTCGTCCTAGGCCAGCTTCTCCACCAGACTGTGAGGGCAGCTAGACAGAGAGGGCCCCCCTCAACGCTTCTGCAGTTGTGAGGCGTGCACAGCACTGTGGTCATAGCAGGGATACAGAGGAACCCAGAGTGGCAGGATCAGTGACACTGGCCTTTCACACAGGACTAGACCAGACTGCCTCAGTTTACCTGACCCCAATATCTGCTCCTCACCTCTGCACAGGAGTCCATCTGTACTAGACTAAGATGCAGGGTGGTGGATCAAAGTGACTTTCTCCACAGGCTGGCAACTCTGGTGTTGAGACATTCACTGGCTTGGGGAATACCCAGCTCTTCTGGGTCAGCTTGGCTTTTCAGTCTTTCTCCTCGGTCCTGCAAAGGGCCCAGAAGGAGTTACCTTTTACATTCCAGCTGGGGTGCTCTCTGCTGAGTCCTTTCCCAGAGCTGGGGGAGGATCTGGGGAGGGGGTTCCTTCTCTTCAGTTAAGGAGGAAATCTGGTGCCACCATACCTAAGGTGAGACATCTGATCTCACTTTACCCCAAGCCCAGCTCTTAGCATAGTGTGTCTAGTGCCTGCTGCTGCTACCCCACATGCGGTCACCAGTTTTGAACTCTTTATCTCTGTCTCTCTCTCTCTCTCTCTCTCTTTCTCTCTCTCTCTCGGGGAGGGGGTAGGTATATTCACATGAGCATACAGATAACGATGTGTGCACATATGTTAGATGTCCAGATGTGTGTTCCTCAATCACTTCTTAGATTACTCTTTGAGACAGACCTGTCACAAATACCATTGCCAAAAGTCACTTAGGAGGGAAAGGATTTACTTCAGCGCACAGGTTACAGTGTCTGTCCCTGGGAGGAAGTCAGGGTGGGGGCTCAAGCAGGAACTTGAAGCCGAGACCATGAAGGAATGCTGCTTGCTGGCTCCTTTGAAGGTTCATGTGCAGCTAGCTCCTTACATAGCCCAGGGCCATCTACCTAGGGGTAGTGCTACCCACAGTGGGATGGGCAGGTGGTCTGCATCAATTAATGATCAAGGCAAATCCCTACTGGCACACCCACAAACCAACTTGACCAGAGTACTCCCTCCATTGAGACTCTGGTCAGATGATTCTCGGTTGACAGTTAACAGTCATCTGGGACACAGGGTCTCTCGCTAAAGCTGAAGCTAATAGATTCTACTAAACTGGCTGGCCAATGTGCCTCCCCAGGGCTGGGATTGCAGATGTCCCCTTACCACAGTCAGCCCCTACGTGCTGGGATGCTGAGGCTCCTCCTCAGGTCCTTACGCTTGCAAGCACTTCCCTCTGGCCACATTTCTTTCATCATGTACATCTGTGCTGGCTAGGTTTTGTTTGTTTCTCTGCTTCTCTGTGTAGCCCTGGCACTTTCCTAGAACTGACGTTGTAGACTAGGCTGCCCTTGAACTTATAAAACTCCGCCTGATTCTGCCTCCCACGAGCTATAGGTGTGTACCGTCACGCCTAGCTATGTGCTGGCTAATTTGATATCTACTTGATACAACCCAGGGTTATCTGAAAGGAGGGAACCTCAGCTGAGAAAGTGTCTCCAGAAGATCTGGCTGTAGGACATTCCTTAACTAGTGATTGAAGGGGGAGGGCCCAGCCCATTGCTAGTGGTGCCACCCCTGGGCTGGTGATCCTGGGTTCTATAAGAAAGCAGGCTGGGCAAGCTCTAGGGGGAGCAAACCAGGAAGCAGCACCCCTCCATGACCTCTGTCATCAGCTCCTGTCCTGACTTTCTTCAATGATTAACAGTGGCATGGCAGTTTAAGTCAAATGTACCCTTTCCTTGCCAACTTACTTTTTGGTCATGGTATTCATTGCAGCAATAGAAACACTAAGATACACCTTTCTGCCTCCTGTACCAAGCCCCTCAGCATAAAGATGGCACATTCCTTCCAAGCTGAGGTGCAGGAACCTCTAGAGGTGATTATACTCAGCAGGGGGATCACACTGGTGTCAGTCGCCTGGCTGGTGCTGAGCCCCTGGGGCTGGGCTCATTCCCCACAGTGACAGTTTGAGACTCTGGCCTAGAGGCACTACACTTCATCCTTCACCTGCTCTTCCAGGGAGTGGTTCTCCAGGAGCACCTGAGGAGGAGGCTCCCTGCAGACCCCGAGACTGTAAGGCTCTTTTGGCAGCTGTTGGTACACACTTCCTGGAACAGAGCGCTGAGTAGGGCAGGTCTCAAACAAGGTCCCCTGGGTGTCATGATCTGGGCTGAGGATACCTGTTGCTCAGCCTCACCTTGCTGCATGGGAGAGAACATGAGGTCAGCAACTGACCTGTTTACATACAACGTGCAAGGGCTTACCACCTGCTGCCGGTGACAGCTGTGTCCCCAGACCCTTCTGGGGCTGCAGAAGTCAGAAGCATCCTTTCAGGGCAGGCCTCATGATTCCAGGCAGATGCTTGAATTCCCACAGCTCGCTTCCACTTCCTTTCCATTTTCTCCGTGTCTCTGTTTTTTTATGGCCACTCTGTCTGCTCCTGTTCTAAGCGTCCCCATGTTCTTCCTCCCTTAAATCTGATATTATCCACTTCGCTGCTTAATTTCATTTCCTCTCCTCGGATGCTCGTCTCTACCTTCTCCCTCCCCCACTGCCTCTGGAAATCCCATCCTGCTGTCATTATTAGGAGCTGGCTCGCCCACCAGCGCCAGGACTCCTCCAGCCCTGGGCTGTGGTTCAAAAAGGTGCAGGCACACAGACCCTCCCCTCCCCCCAGTCCTTGCAGGCACACAGCCCCTCCCCCGCCCCAGCCCAGGCTGCCTTGCTGAGTCCACTTCTCTCAGCTATTCTTCCAGAACTTAGTCAGATATGTGTTGAGGACTCCAGAGCCAATGAAGGCCCTGGGGACAGTAAGGGGGAGGGGAGGGGTTGGTGGTGGAGTGAGAACTCACCAAAGACGAAGTGGTACAGCACCTCACAGGCCGCAGAGATGATAGCAAGACCCTAAAGGGGTCATCTGCAACAAGACTATTTCAGATCTAGCTGTTCAGCAGATCCTTCAGCCTTGGTGTGCAAATTACATAGAAGAAAAGGGAGATGCATGGATTGGGCCAGAGAGAGAGAGAGAATACAGGGACTTGGGGTATGCTTGGGGGGGGGAAAGTGTAAAGAGGGGAGGTCTTTTTTAAAAAGTTAGAAGTCCATCTACAAACCACTGAGGGCCTGGAGTCTTGAGCATTGAACTCAAGAGGGACACAGCTCTATCCACATGGGGGAGACCTTAGGGGGTGTCTTAGTTAGGGTTTTACTACTGTGAAGAGACACCATGACCAAGGCAAGTCTTATAATGACAATATTTAATTGAGGCTGGCTTATAGGATCAGAGGTTCAGTCCATTATCATCAAGGTGGGAACAGGGCAGCATCTAGGCAGGCATGGTGCAGGAGGAGCTGAGAGTTCTACATCTTCATCTGAAGGCTGCTACTGGAAGACTGACTTCTAGGAAGCTAGGATGTGGGTCTTAAAGCCCACGCCCACAGTGGCACATCTACTCCAACAAGACCACACCTCCCTGGGCCAAGCATATAAAAATTACCACAGGGGGTAAGTGGGGGCATAGCCACACTCCTGAGAGACAGGGTCCCTGCCCTCATGGGAGTGAGATGATTCTATCCACCAGTGACTCTGTCCTGATCTCTCCTCCTGCTGAGTGACTAGGCAGATGGAATGCAAGGTCACGAGCCGGTGCCCTTGGTGTCTGTCTCCATGCTGCCACTGGCCCCCCCTTTTCTAACATCAGACACAAACCTAACAAGCAAAGCAGCAACAAACCAGGGTGCTGACTCGGGTCAGGGGCTGTCACGGCTCTCTCCCCAGCAGCCCTGGCCACTCTAACAGCTGCTCCTCTGACTCTTCCCCTTTGAGTTGTCCATCCTCCTTCTTGGACATCTCCGACATCCTACATCCTTTCCTGCCGCCCCAGCAAACGCCCCAGTGTGGCAGCCTGATGATGAGAGAGTAGACTGGGTTGTCACGAGGCTCCAGTCTGAGCTTCTAGGCTAGCTTCAGTCCTTGGTTTCTTCCTCTGCAAAATGGGATGATGGGACGTCTGCTCAAGTGGCGTGCACAGTCCATATTACTGGAGGTGTCTGCCAGGTAGAAATCGGGCTGCTTGGGGAGTGGGTGAGCACCCTGTGCCCCATCCTCTGTGCTCTTGGAGGGACTGTGGAACAGATGCATGGCTATCTGCTACAGTGCAGAGGGCAAGAGCAATGCGGGCCAGCCAGAGGGGCTGAGGCCAGGCATGGTTTCTGAACTCCTAGCTGGCTGTAGTGTGGCCGGGGTCAAGGGGAGAGAAGAAGGGGACTTGGGACTTGCTTACATGCCCTTTGCTTCCTTCAGTCTCTGCACAAGGCATCCGAGCTGCCAAGCAGCAGATCCAAATCCTTGGTTGCAGATGCTCGGATGGAACTGGGTACAGTGGTGCCAGTCTGTAATCCTCTCATTGGGGAGGCTGAGGCAGGAGGATTGCCAGAAGTTGGAGGTGATCAAGAGGATATCTGACAGTCAGTCCATGATAGACCACCACATATTCAGGTCTTTTTTTTTTTTTTCCCAAGACAGGGTTTCTTTGTGTAGCCCTGGCTGTCCTGGAACTCATTCTGTAGACCAGGCTGGCCTCGAACTCAGAAATCTGCCTGTCTCTGCCTCCCAAATGCTGGAACTAAAGGCGTGTGCCACTACTGCCCGGCCAGGTCTTTTTCCTATTGTGGGTCACAGGATCGTGTGAGGTCACAGCTCCAGGCTTGCAGAGCAAGGCTTGGCAGGGTGGCCAGTGACAAGGGATACTGAAGAAGAGCAGCTGAGATAGGAAAACTCGAACAGCCCAGCGAAGGCTCCTCCCTTAACTCCCAGAAGAGGCTTCCTCCCTCTGACTTCCAGGGAAGCGTGGCCAGGCTGGTAAGTGATGCCAGACTTGAGGCAGCCTGATACTTGTGCTCTGCTCACTCCCTCTCCATCTCTCTCGCTTCTTCCCTTAAGAGTCTTCTGTCTTCTGCGCAAAGAGGCTTTCAGGAGCTGGTAGCAGGTTGATTCCATTCCTTCTCATCCTGACTCAAATATTCTCAACCACGCTCCCCCAAGGACCTGGCTTTATTTTATGAACACAATTTTTGCCAACTCTGCCTTCTTTGCAAGACAGCTTTTTCATTTAACACTAAGGTGCCTAAAAGATAATGATAAACACAAGCTGAAGAGATGGCTCAGTCATTAATGCACTCACCACAAAAACATGAGGACCTGAGTCTGGGTCCCCAGAACCTACTTAAAAGGACATCCGTGGCAATATGCATCTGAAACCCCCCCACATGCACACACATACACACACATATACACACATACACTTATACACACATGCACACACATACACACATATATATATATACATACACACATACATACACATACACACATATACACACATACAAACACATACATACATATACACACGTGCACATACATACACACATACATATACACATACACACATGCACACACATGCACACATATACACATACACACATACACACACATACATATACACATGCACACATACGCACATGCATACACATACACACATATGCACACACATATACACACATACACACATAAACACATATGCACATATACATAAACATACACACATATGCACACATACACACATGTACATACACATACACACATATAAACACGTGTATATATACACACATACACACATGCATATGTTCCTGCATGACCATGTACATACACACACACACACACACACACACACAGATAAATGTTAGGGGTTGCAAACCTTCAGACAGAAGTCAGAGATCTGTGAGCATCTGACTTCTGGAAGCTGAATCCCTTGCCAGATACCCCAAGCGGGAAGTATAGAAGACTCCCCTGCTTGCAAGCAGCCACAATTTTACATGTGTGGAACCCCCACTCCCTGGTGCCTTTTCATAAGTTCTCTTTGGAACAAAAGCACACTTCT
The DNA here is from genome assembly GCA_964023405.1 of Apodemus agrarius. Lineage (NCBI taxonomy): Eukaryota > Metazoa > Chordata > Mammalia > Rodentia > Muridae > Apodemus > Apodemus agrarius. The sequence continues at coordinate 2,502,163 of OZ030008.1, read as the reverse complement.
AGGGCTCTCTACCCGGATTCTGAAGTTCCAGGTCTCAGGGGCTGACCCATGAAGAACTGGCAGGCAGTGGCAGGCCAGAGCCTCATCCTTCACCCACAGAATCCCAGGCCACAGACCCAAAGCGCGGGAAGCAGCGTTTCCTAAGGTTCCTTGGTCCAGGGCATTCCATGGGAAGCAATGTGTATGGAATCAATGTCTACAGTTCAAATGCTAGTGTGCGTTACTGTCCACGAGGGTGGCTGCTAAAAGCAGGGGCCCAGGCGTCCAAGACCCAATTCCCTGCACAGCATTGTTGGTACCAGGCTCGTCTCTCTCTCTCTCTCTCTCTCTCTCTCTCTCTCTCTCTCTCTTTCTCTTTTTATGAAGTAAAGATGGAAGTCCTAAGGAGGCAGGGAACCTGGGCCCATCAGGACCCACCGAGACTGAAAGCCCGAGAAGTGTGCTTATGAAACTTATAAACTTATGAAAAGGCACGAGGGAGTGGGTGCTCCACGCCTGTGAAACTGTGGCTGCTTGCAAGCAGGGGAGCATGCATGGATGCACGCTCCTACAATATGTCCATGTGCTGCTTGGTCTTCATGTGGATCCCCTAACAAGTGGAGCAGGGGGTTGTCTCTGACTTGGACTCTGTTGCCTGCCTGTGGATCCCTTTCCTGTAGACGGGCTGTCTGGCCTCAATGGGGGAGGATGGGCTTAGTCCTGATGGGATGGGATGTGCCCCGAAAGGGGCCTGCCCCTTCTTTGAGGAGAAGGGGAGGGGGGATGGGAGAAGTGGGGAAGGTAATAGTGGGAGGAAAGGAGGGAGGGGGCTGTGACTGGGATGTAAAGTGAACAGATAAATACATACACATACATACATATGCATACATACATACATACATACATACGTAAATGGAAAGAGTTTTTTTAACTATGGATTTTAGTATGTGCATTAAGAGACGAAGAGAAGCTTAAGGAAAAGATAATAATATTAACTCAGCCCTGTGATCCTCACACTAAGGAGGCTGAGGCAGGAGGATTGCTGTCAGTCTGAAGCCAACTAACTAGGGCTTTAAAATAGGAAAAGAAAGGAGGGAAGGAGGGAGGGAAAAAGGAGGGAGGAAGGGAGAGGGAAGAAGGGGGAGAAGGAAGAACAGAGGGAGGGGGAGAGAGAAGGAGGGAGAGAGGAAGGGAAGAGGCCGTACTGCTTGTTGCAGACAGAACTTGGAGAACCTGGATTTTCACTAGGGCTCTGCATATTTCCTCCTGAGTAGGATGACCTGAAGAGTACCAGTGAGTGTGTGAATGCGTGTGAGCATGTGAGTGTATGAGTGTGTGAGCGTGAGGGTATGTGAGTGTGTATGAGGGTGTGTGAATGTGTGAGTGTATGAGTGTGTATGAGAGAGTATGTGTGTGAGAGAAAGAATGTGAGTGTGTGTGTGAGCGTGTGAGTGTGAGTGTATGAGTGTGCATGAGTGTATGTGAGTGTGTGTATGTGTGAGTGTGTGTGAGCATGTGAGTGTGAGTGTATGAGTGTATTGAGTGTGTGTGAATATATGTGTGAGTGTGTGTGTGAGCATGTGTGAGTGTAGGGGGTCCATGCATGTGAGTGTGTGTGAGTGTGTGTGAGTGATGTGTGAGTGTCCTATGGATTTCAGTAAGTAAGGTGAGGGGCCCAAGAACCCAGATTTTTAGACAAGGTCCCTTGGCCATGCTGGCCAGACTGTAAGAGACAGCCTAGGACCATCCCTGGGAAGAGCTGCTTTGTCTTTGCCGGTCTCCGCACGCCCTCTCTGCTTCACTCAGAACAAGCCTGACAAAGCAATGCTCTCTGCTGGCCTCGCATGGGTTACTGCAACACTTCCGAGCGAGCCGTGTTCTTGGAAACATGGATTCCTGTAAGAAGCCTGAGCCGACTCCTGGAATAAGTAAGTTTGGGGAATGCTGCCCCTGCCGGGGTCCTGGAGTCTGCGTGCTAGTGCTGGCAGCCAGGTTTGGGTGTGTGAACTCTCTAGACTTCCCTCTGCAGGCTGTGTAAAGGGAACCTCACCAGGGCACACCTGGGGCAGATTAAATTACATAATGCTCCTATTCTCGCAGTAGGGCTAGGAGAGTAAGCTCTGTCAGGAAGTCACAGTGCATGTCTGGAGGGCCACAGCTCTCAGATAGATAACTGTAGGCAACCGCGCGGTGTGCTGAGGACCCACCTGCTTCCTCAGAACCACGGCTTGCCCATCAAGTTGACGTGGCTGTCTGCGCAGAAACTAAGCTGGAGAGAGGAGGGGCTCTTGTAAGTGACTGTTGCCTTATGCCTGGACTTACTGAGAACACAGAGTGGCCCTCATGGCGACATCTCAATACAAGAAGAAGAGAGAAGGATTGAGGTGTGTTCAGGAAAGAGGCATCTCCTTAAGGGACATGTGCCCTGGATGCAGAACAGAACTCTCCAAAAGGATTTTGCTCTCATCTCCCCCTGACTGGCCAGTGTGTCTGAGTCTACAGAGTAGCTGACTCCTCCAGGTCTCCATATTCCTTCAAACCACCCCAATAAGCTCGCCGACTCACCAAGCTGTACTCAAGTCTTGCTTTGGTCTGGGTACCTCTCTGTCTAGAGTGAATGTTTCTGAGTTTCCCCAGAGAAGGCAGTGTAGCAGAGTCTGAAGACTACCCAGACAGCCACACTACGTTAGTAGCCTCCCTCATTCCTTGGCAGGCCAACTCTGGGACAGACTGTGGCATAGGGCCAGGCTGGCACAGGCTTGGTGTTCAGATACTTAGTGGTACAAGCTGAACCCAGTCTCACAGCACTGGACAGAGCCCACTATGCACCCTAGGTTTACACCCCCCCCTCCCAGACTTAACTTCTCATGGCTTGAGTGCTATTCTGGAGACCAGCCAGCAGCCTAGGGTGTCATCCACCATTGTGGGGGGTAAGGGGTAGGGCAAGGAGGAAAGGGTCTCTCTGTTCAAGCTGACTCTGACCTTGGGGCAATTTCATTCACTCCTCTCAAACCAGAACGATTGTATTCTGGACACAGATTTTCTCAGAAGAGAGACAGAACATTTGAAGACGTCTGAGCAAACATCCCACTTTTCTGTACATCGCTTAGCCGAGGGAGGGGCAGGGAAGCCTTCACTCCCAGTCCAAGCTGCCCTTACTTTTCCACAGGAGCGATATGATGCTTAAAGAAATGCCTGCAGTCAGGGTTGGAAATTGCCCATGCGAAGCAAATGGAGCTGGCCTGCCCAGGGAGCTGACGGGCCTGACAGCTCTGCCCGCTGGAGTCCCTTCCTTCCGGGGCTTCTGATTTCTTCCTTGCCTTCACAGAAGACCTAACTACATTTTGGCACACAAACAGGAATGGGCAGGGATCCTCCCAAACCTTGGAGGGTAGCCAGAGCCATGCCCACACTATAAGGGGTCAGCCCAGTCGGCCAGCTGGAGAATGGCAAACCCACCCACCCACCCACCCAGCCATCCCCCCCACCCCCGATCCCTAAGCTGCTCAGGGGGCTGGAGGCCATCTCAAAGGCCTGTGTCGCGAGACAGATGATACAGAGCTGAAGGAAATGCCCACTCTCCGTTGTGGGCTCTGAAAAGAATTTGACCTAACATCACATCACTGTGTGATCCATCACAAGGAGGGGTCCCACAACCTACAAAGAACATCTAACTTGTTGGGCAGAGACTTCACAGTTTTCTTCAATCCACACCGTCTTTGCATCTAGAAACCCAGTCTCCTGGGCTTCTGCTGCCCAAAAGGCCTCTAGTTGTCCCACGGGACTAAGGCCGCTGGGCCAGCGAGCAACCAGGCCAGGCGGCAGAGCGAGTGGGCGCGGGAGCGGCTCCTTTAAGGCCCGCGTCAGGCCGGGCCGGAGGGGCGGGGCCTCGGCGGGGCCGCCGTGCGGCTTCACCTGCAGTTCCGAGCGCGCGGAACAGAGGCGCGGGCGGCTGCGAGGCCGGCGGACGCACCGGCCGGAGGGAGCGCGCCGCCGGCCCACTTGGCCTGGCTCCCGGAGCCCGGGCGGCGAGCGCGGGGAGAAGCAGGGCGGGCGCGGGCGGAGCATCGCCGCGGAGAGGAAAGCCGGGCACCAGGCGAGCGCCGGGGCGGCGCGGCGGGGACGATGACCACGGGCTCGGTGCTGCCGCTGCTGCTGCTCGGGCTCTCGGGCGCGCTCCGGGTAAGTTGCCGCCTCTCTGCTGGCGGGTCTGGGAACCCGTGAGGCTAGCTAGTCTCTCCCGGTCTTCTCAACCCGCCGCTAGCGCGGCGCGAAGCCGCCCGCTATCTGAGCCGGGAGCTGCGGGGCTGAGCGGGCGGGACCCCGGGTGCCATCTCGTTGCCCGATCTGCGCTCCGCGGCCGCCCTCCGTAGTGTAGTATTCGCCTCCACCGCCCGGCAGCCGCGCATTCCGAGTTCCAGCCGCGCGCCCGGGTCGGGTCGGCTGCGCGGGTCGCTCGCCGGGTCCCTCGCGCGGGTCCCGTGGGTGCCGCGGAGCTCGGCTGCGGTGAGAGGCGGAGGCGATTAAGGGACACGGGGCTATAGCCGTGGTGTCTAGCGGGTCCTCCCGACTTAAAGAGGGATCGGGAGGAGGGCGCAGCGGGAGCGCGAGGCACCGAGCCCGAGGTGGAGCTGGACACCCGCGCTGTCTCTGCACAATCTCTGCGCGGTCCCCATCCGGCTCTGCCGGATGACTCCCGCTCGCTGCGGGGCCTCGGAGCGGCTCAGCAGCAGCTCCCGCAGCGACCCTGGGCGGAGACCGAGTGGCCTGAACCCCCTCTCGTGGCCGATCGGTCCGGTGGCCTGCTCGCTGCCACGCCGAGGTAATCTCTGTGATGAACCAGGGCTGGCGACCGGCTGCTCCGAGGCCACCCGATCATCGCCTTGCGCGGAGAACACGCCCCGGGGGGACAGAAACTTTCCCGGCCGACTTTTGCCTCCCGCGGGCTGCAAGTGCATTTTGGAGCTGCGGTCCCTAAGAATCAGATGTCATTCTGAGCTTGGCCCGGGGAAGATTCCCCGACCCGGCCCTTCCTCTCCTAGCCTCCGGGGCCGGGTACTCGAGCCCGAGCTACAGGCTGCAGGCTGCGGGTGGCCTCCTAGCCGAACCCGGGCGGAGCTGTTGCGCGCAGCTGGAGGACTCGGCCGGCAGGAAGGCGCGTTCCGCTCCGGCGGCCCGCGAAGCTGAGACTGCGGGGTGCTGGCTGCGCCCGCGGCTCCCGAAGCTTGCTCACTAGGGATCAGGAGCCTGATGCGCCTTCTCCTCCTTAGCGGAGCGGATTAGTGGGGACACATGCTATCTCCCTTGGTTCCTGGCAGCTTGGGTGGAACCCCTTGCCCGTTGCCTTCCCTTCTCTATAGATGCAGACTCTAGAGGAACAGAAAGCTGTACTGGTCTGTTAGAGGAGCCTTTTCTCCTAACTAGGCTTTAAATGGGGGCCTCAGAGTGAGCAAGAGTCCAGGACATTGGGCGGGTGAACTTCACACACACACACACACACACACACACACACACACGAGCACCTTGCCTCCTTGCAGCCTAGTGGCAGAAGTGGTCACTCTCCGCTCAGCTTGGAAACAGCCCTGGAAGCACTGAATTTGCCAATTTGCCAGGTCCCTTTCTTGGAACTCCACCCCTGTGGCCTGCAGAGGGAGGCTTCCTCCTCCTCCTCCTCCTCCTCCTCCTCCTCCTCCTCCTCCTCCTCCTCCTCACCTAGCCTAAAGACAGAGCTCTGCAGCCTGGAGAGATGGTTCTTCACAGAGCTCCCTCTCTCTCCAAGGACCTGGCTTTGCCTGTGGATGGGTGATACAATCCTCCTCCTCCTCCTCCTTCTCCTCCTCCTCCCCCTCCCCCTCCCCCTCCTCCTCCTGCTGCTGCTGCTGCTGCTGCTGCTGCTGCTGCTGCTGCTGCTGCTGCTGCTGCTGCTGCTACTGCTCACCCACCTCTCCTGGGCACCTCTTTGCCTCTTCCCCTTACCATTCACCAACATAACCAGCCCCTCTGCTACCTGTGTAGGCATCAGCTGACCCTGTGCTTCCCATAGAAGCAGTAGTGCTTTCCAGTTCGGGAAGCTCCTGCAAGCCTGGGCCAATACAACCCGAAGTCCCCCAGAGACCTGAGGATCCCCATACCACCTCTGGGTGGAGATGGTGCGCTCCTCCTCGGCAGAGGCTTTTGAGGTGGCCATGACCAATGTAGGCTGTATCACATTGCTGTGAACTTGTGTTGGTTTCACAGTCTCCTTTCCACCCCCAGGCCCACTGCGAGGATCTTACAGTTAGAGAGGCCTGTAAGGCTGGCTTCTCCGAAGAAGGCTACACTGCATTGATCTCCCCGAAAGTCCTGGAAGGAGAGAAACTACTCAAAGGTAGTGTGGGGTGTGTGAGGGGTGGAGGGGTGAGGAGGAAGGCTTGGCTGACCTTAGAGCACTTCATTCTGCAGAGAGATGGCTGTGGAATGGGTGAGGTCCGGGCGGGCCACCTCTGCACGTGTCGGATGATTTCGGAAGGCCTGCCTGTCATTTTGGACCGAGGTGAATCATTTCCTGTTCGACAAATGAGAATTTGGGTGGAACACTGTCACCCAGTGCTGTGCAGGGAGACTTCCTTACTGAGTATTTTTATGTATGAAATGCAGGACTCTTAAATTATCTCACTTCGAAATGCGTGACAAAGCAGACGATGTTGTTGGGAGCTCGGTAAATAAGCCCACAGACGTTCTGCTCGCAAATGTGGCATGTGGCTTTCACGACTGCCCCTCCAATGACAGGAAAACCCGCGGGGAGTGGCCTTGTGAGCTTCTGGAATGGTGGTGTGTGAGGGCCAGAAGGAAGTAGATGGCTGGAAAGCTCATTGCAAACCGATCTGCTTTCCTTTTCCAGACAAACTAAGCATTTTTGCTTTCATAGGGCAGGACATAAGAGGCTGGGTTCTGCGGGTTCAGGGTCTAGGAGTTCTTGATCTTGACCTCAGTTTCCTAGAAGTTTGAACTCTTTTTCATGGAGACAGGGGAAGTGGACTTTCAAACAGGTATAAAAGGTGAATTTCCATATTGGCTCTGATGTCTTAAGGCTGTTGACACAAACCCGAGAAGGTTTGTGTTCTAAGAAACAGAGCAGCTGTCTATGAACAGGTGTGCACAGGTGTGGGAGCTGTCCCCTGCACACTGAAGGCAGGGTCTACACACATCCACTGTGCAGCAATGGTCTGCATGACTCTCGAGTGCCTTTGATATAAAATCTTAGATGAAGAACATTGTGAGGTTTCTCTCTCTCTCTCTCTCTCTCTGTGTGTGTGTGTGTGTGTGTGTGTGTGTGTGTGTTAATTTGGTGGTATGGTTCTCAGGTGTGAACTTCATAGACGATTCCCATTACAATGTCAATTTGGTCCTGCCTTCTGGGTATAGCTGCTCCCAGCAGGATTCTTTCAGATTCTTCTTCCTTACAAATTATGTGAATGAAGACAATGTCTAACTTTTCATACCTGATTTTTGTTTTTATGGTTGTGAAGCAGAAGCCATTGAACATTGCTGAGTATAAGAAAGAAAGGAAAGAAAAAAAAGGACAGACTTTAGTCAGTTGTCTGAGGGGTGGGCCTCAGTGAGAAACTGTGTTCAGGACACTCGAAGAACTGTATGTGTGTTTTGATTTGGACTGTGATGTGGTAGATCACCTTCCCAAGTCTAGTGTGGCTCATTCCTGCCAGTACCGCATTCTGGACTCCCCCACACTGACCCTGGGACACAAGGCCTCTGGGAGCCTAACAAACCCATGGAGATCTTGCCACACCCAATGACCAGGGACTCAAGAGGGAAAAAATGGTAACAAGGAATGTCTGCAACAGATAAGACATTTCTATACTTTTGCAGTGCTTCCTAGATCACACTCCCATCATGGCCATTTGTGTAGCCAGGCCCAGCTGTGTCCTCTGGTCCTGGATTTACCTGATGCATTCTCGGTGGACTTGATGCAGCAAGCCTAGAAGGGAGGAGAATGCGTTGCCCACGTGTCTGGAGTCTGCGCTCATCTGGTCAAGCTCAGTGGTGGATCTTAGCCACAGCCACAGCCCCCTCTGCTCGCTCCCTGCCCTCTTCCTCTTGAGCTTGAGGTGCAAGATATCAGGAGCGAGGATGCTTTTACATCTTAGAAATAATTTTGCACACATGGAGGTGAGAACGGAGGCCTGCAGCACACTCAAGCTAGGACACGCAGAAACGGCTGGGTGTGCAGAAAACTTTGCCACTCTGAGAGCACAGTGAGGAAGCCACTGTCAGAAGCAGGCCCGGAGCTCGGAGCTTCTGGTAGGTTCTGTGCTAAATAGATAATGACTACTGATAATTGAGTTATTCCGAGCGAGAGAGCTTAACCTTACTTAATTTGACAAGCAGAGCTTCCCAGTAGTGGTTTTACGGCGAGCACGCCATGAGCTATTACGGGCCGCCCCGTGGCTTCCTCTCAATGCCTGAGTCAGCTCACCGGCAGCCCGGACCTTCCCATTCTAGCGGGAGAAATTTGTTACACAGTAATTAACTTGTTTGTGATAAATGGGTGGAGGAAATGTCGTGGCATTTTGTTTTATGTCTAAATGAAAACCATTTGCATTCTAAAAAAAAATCCTGTTAATTAGGCTTAAAATAGTTTTCCCCAACAGGGTAACAAGTGCAAGTACTGCTGCCCTTCGGAGGTGCAAAACCACCAGGGACAGAAGGCAGGATGCTCGTTGGCCTCACTGTTCCAGGTCTACTTGGCCTTGTATCTTCCTGATGCCTCTGCTGGCGAACAGGGAGAGGTGCCCGCAGTGCAGCCACGGCTCTGTTTTTAGAATAATTTACTTATGATGACTGATGTATGCTAATATCTAAATGTGGTGGTTGGCTTCTGAGGGCTATCAAGCTGTGTCAGGCCAGGGCAAGTTCGTAAGCCAATGTCTCTTTCTCCGCTGGGTGAATTATTAATGGTCAACCTGCCCAAAGAGGCAGCAGGCCAATGTGATGTCCTGTGTTGTCCTCCCGCAAGAAGGGCCAAGTCTTGTCTACCCTGCCTAATCTCACGGGGCAGAACCCCAAAGGTAAGAAGGTTTCAGGTGTCTCAGAGGAGGATATGTGGGTATGTGGGTCAGGTCCCCACCACAGTCTTGGAGAAAGGTGACTCTCAGTCCTGGCCTTGTTTGCTCTGTAGTAGGAGGACTGGTCACCTGAGGAGTCTGTGCTGAGTTCAGAGAAGTTAGAAAGAAGGGCGTTGCCATTAGTGACCTCATTCAAAGATGTCCTCCGGTCTCCATCCTCTGTTAGCCTGGGACAGTCTGTGTACTGGCCACACCTGTTCCTTGTCAACCAGCTGTGTCTCTCACATAATAAACCTTGAGGACTGCAGAGGTAACAGGCCCGTGCTCAGTTTTTACCGTATTTTCTATTCAAAGGCATACTTGGCCAACAGGCTAAGACCTAATAACAGGCCCTTGAATAAATGGGGTTGATTTTCTTCACATTACAACGAGTGCTGAGATATTATGGCCAAGGGATGGGCAGAGGATCAGACCCACGCCTAGCACGAGCCTCATCTCTATTCCTGCCACTCTGCCGTGGAAACTGCTACTTTATTGCCACATCACTCTAGACCAGCTGCTGCTGTTCTGTGTGTTGCATCGGAGTTCAGGGCAGAGTGGGGGTGGGAGGTGGGAAGGAAGAAACAGAAGACCCCTCTGCATTTCTTTCCTGCCTCACCAAAGCATCTTCTCAAAATCCCCGCTAGGGTTCTCATCTGCTATCACCAGGTCACATGGTGTTCTGAGCTGCACAAAATGAACAGTTACATTTGTTTTAAGTCAGTTGTCTCTGGAAAGGACTGAGGGTCCTGTTTTAGGAAGGAGGGAGGGGAAGATGTCCTGTCAATAGCCTTAATGCCTGGCAAATGCTTCTCTCTCTGTCTCTCTCTGTCTCTGTCTCTGTCTCTGTCTCTGTCTCTGTCTCTCTCTCTCTCTCTCTCTCTCTCTCTCTCTCTCTCTCCCTCTCCCTCTCTTCCTCCCTCCCTTCCTCTCTCCCTCCTCCCTCCCTCCCTTTTCCCTTCTCTCCCTCCCTCCCTCCCTCCAGTCCTCTTGCAGCCCATCTTTGCCTCAGATTCACCACTTAGCTGCAAATGACCCTGAACTCCCCCATCCTCCATCTCCTCTTTCTAAGAGCTGAGGATTATGCCTGACCCCTGACCCATGTGTTTATGGGAGGACAGCTGGGCAAAGGTCATGAAAGGCACCTGGGGTCAATGTCTGAGACGTGTTGAATCCTAAAAGCACTGAATTCCCGAGGTGCTGTCTTCCTGAGTGTTCTAAAAAGATTTATTTTAATTTTATGTGTATGTGTTTGCCTGCATGTGTGTATCTGTACCAGGTACATGCAGTACCCATGGAGGCCAGAAGAGGGCATCAGATTCCCTGGAACTAAAGTTCAGGCCATTACCAGTCATGTGGGTGTGGGTGCTGGGACTGAATCTGGGTCCTCTGCCAGTGTTCTTGCTCACTGAGCTTCACTGAGCCATGGCTCTTCATGCCCAACCATTCTTTCATAATTCATCAAGAGGTGTCTTTTACCCATGTGGCTGGCTGGGACCCAATTCTAAACCCCAGCGATCCTGGCAGGGCAGAAGGCTTGGGCAGGTGTGAATGTGTCCAATGCCTGTCCTGCACTGAGCCTCTTCGGGGAGCTGGACCATGCCTTGTAAACGTCCTGGAGCAACATTGCCCGACACATGACAGGGTGGGAACTGAACAGAGACTGAAATCAAGACCCGAGTGGGTGTCTGGAACCCTCAGATCCCGCGGCTGCCTGACCTGACTCTCCTCAGTCTCCAAACTGGCCTATTTGACTGTGGGCCTCATTTAAAATGTCTATAGGCTTTTACACCCACGTGGCAACATGGCCTCTTTCTGGTCAGTGGTATTTAATTAGGTTAGGCTTCTGGGAAAGCTAGATTAAAAAAAAAACAAACTGTGACAGAGGGGGGGGGGGAAACTAAGTTGGCTCTGCCTGTGTTCTTCCCCCGTGTCTGGAATATGGACGGATTTCTTATTAGTCACGTAGCTTTTTGTGACTATCAGAACGGTGGTGCTGGCCTCACCACAGATCACCCTCTAACCTTGGCAAAGGTGAGACAGGAGAATTGTAGATAGCCCAGCGAGCGACTAAGAGCGGCCCCCGACAGAGGGGCAGTGATAGCTGTGGGCACCAGCTGTGGAGCCCGTACCTGGCTCTGCTACCCAGCCTGAGACCCGGCCTCCATTCCTTTGTGCTTTGGCGTTTCCTGCTGTCACACTGGCGTGCAATGAGCGTGCAGGGCATACTGGAAAATGTTTGATATTTAAAATAAACAGCCACCCCTTCAGACCCCCAGCCAGCCAGGAATGAAGATATACATTAAATGCGTCAGCACACGGCTTTCACCCAAGCCTCCAGCAGACACTGGCTCCAGGAGCATGCCGGGCACCCTGCAGGAGCGGAGGCCACGCTGCGTGTCTTCCTTGTATATAGCAATTCTCCACCAACACGCCAGAGTCTCGATAAGGTCAAAGTGGCATGAGGCTGAGGGGACACAGCCCCCTGGACACTTGAGCAGCCCCCAGCTGCCTTGTTGACTGCTCCTGTGGCCGGAAAGAGACACCGTCAGAGAGGGACACCGTCAGAGAGGGACACCGTGCACCGTGCTTCTCTTGGCTGTCATTTTATGGGTCTCCCCAGAATGACCAACGGTCTCTAGGGCCAATCTCAGCATCAGTCACTGCTTTTTTTTTTTTTTTTTTTTTTTTTTTTTTGACAGTTTTGCTCTATCGGTGTCTTGTATAAGGCTAACATGTAGAGTGGGCAGCAGGACTCGAGGACAGACGGGAGCTGGGCCCAGGGGGATGAGAAACAGCGCTCATGCTCAAGTGTGTACTTCACACACAGAGGATCCTGACAGCCAAGGAAAAAAGTACACACACACACACACACACACACACACACACACACCGGTGTTCTTCCACCTGTTCCTCTGTTCCTGTCTGTAAGTGACAGTTTTGGGAGATGGATCCCAGAGCTCCACTGCCTATAAGGAAAGGAAGGCCTGTGGAGGGGCTGTGCCTCTTTACTACCCCCCCCCCACGGACAGCAGCTCCCTCCATATCTACCCCCGGGGACATGCTGATGTTGGAAAATAGCATTCTTGGTAGCTTCTAGGATTAGCACAGCAGTCCCACGTGGGGTGTGGGGCACACTGAGGACTCCCTGTCTTTAATCAAACTGTAAGATGAAGCTCCATGAAACTTCAGCTTCTGAGCAGCCGTCGGCAGGCATCTCAGTAGACCTTCAAGTCTGTGACTAGATCAGGAACCAAGGGTCAGTGCCACTGCCGATTGACTGGGTTGCTTTCCTTCCTGTTGTCCAGCCCCGTGTCCCTACCTGCTTCTCGTCTCCCTTTGACACCAGAGCAGACAGCATAGAGAGCCCAGAAATGCATGTGCACAGTCGGATCCCCTACGCGCTCAGAGCCACTGCACGGTTGAGGGTGACCAGGAGGTGTGTTGACTGGCCCTCTCTCAGACAGCTTCGGAACAGAGACTGCATGTCAGCAGCCCTCCACAGCACTGCTCCTGGTCAGACCTGTTCACACCTAACTCCTTGGACCACTGGGTCGCACTGACAGGTCTGACCTTGGGGAAGGGGGCTCTGCAGTGCCAGTCCTGGGCAGGGCTTTCAGATTGTGCCACTGGGCACATAGCACAACAGGTTGTAGATGAAGGTCTGGCCAGCTCTCAAAGCCTGAACACACCGCTCCCGGCTGGGTTTATGCACAGAAGCACTGTTACATCACATTGTGACTCCTGGCTGGCACTAGGGGCCGGGAAGAAGGCTCATCACAGAGTCATATAAAGATCCTAGGATTCTACTGCCTGACACACCTCTTGAAGGACCTGCAACCATACAGTTCTCATCTCCCCACATGTGTACCCTTTCTGTTGGGGCGTGGGGTCCTGGCTGGGTGTTGAGCCCCCATCCCAGTCTCTCAATGTGATCTGAAGCATCACAGAGCTCCAGGGACCAGGGTCTTTCTCCAGTTCCTCCAAGCTCAGTCCATGTTAATTAACATCTCTGTGAGGTTACCCCAGGCTACCTTCTCTAGCAAGGCACAGACAGGATCCATTCCAACAAGTAGCACTTGATATATATATATATATATATATATATATATATATATATATATATAACTTAAAATTTTATTTACTTTACTGTGCATGGGCATTTTGCCTGCTTGCATGTCTGTGCTGCATCTGCATGCCCGGTGTCTGTGAAGGCCAGAAGAGGGTGTCAGATGCCCTAGGATCTGAGTTCCGGATAGATGTGAGCCACCAGGTGGGTGCTGGGAACTGGGAATGGGACCGTGGTCTGCTGTAAGAGCGACCCGCCCTCTTTACCACTGAGCCATCCCTCCAGACCTTGACTTTTGTATCAGCTGCCAAGACATTGGAGGTTCTGTTTCGCTTCAGAAATAGTGATTTTCCAATTCTGCCCTGCTAGGTTTGTAAATTTTACTAAAGATCACAATAGTTCATAATAGTCTAAATGAACAGCATGTAGCACGCAAGGCACCTGTGGTGTTTCTTCGAAATCCTTCCTTGTCTTAATTTCAGAATTAAGAATGGCAATTTCGTGAATTCACCAAATTTGCAAGTGTATGTAGGTTAAAAGTGAGGCCAGGTGGCCCTCCCCCCTCCCTTCCCTTTTTTCTTTGGAAGTCTGGTTACGCAAATGGCAGAACTAGTCAGGAGGTGAGAGCAAGCAGGCAGGCATTCATCTTTTCCTAGAATGTGCCTATTATTCTGACTTTTTGAAGGAGCAATTTTCCTGTGAGTGAATTCCACTATAAAAAAAAGAAAATCCCATGATCCCGGAGAAGCTTGTGTGGGTGAAGTGTGATAAAGTTACCCGGGTGTCCTCAGGGCATCCGCTGCCTCTTTATGCCTAGAGGGGCTCTGGCCTGTGTTTCGAACCCTGGCTCTGGGCTGCGCTCTTCCTGCTCCCTCTAATACTGACTCAGGGATTCCACATCAGCCAAGGTGCCATCTTTCTGGTAACCTGGTACTGCGTGTTTGTTTCTGTGAATTAGCGTGTAAATGTGTTTGTGTTGAGCTCTTAATGCTTTCCCCATGCTGCTCTTTCATGTCACTCGTGTTCTGTGGCCTCGCCTCTTCCTCAATACCGTCTCTCCTCACTGTCTCCCTTCGGCTTTTATGACCTCTACCCATATGCGGCACACAGATGCACACATGAGTGCATACAGATGCACACACACGTACACACAGATGCACACACATGTACACACAGATGCACATATATAGCAATTAGAAACTGGAATCTGCATGTGAAAGGGAACATAAGGCTTTGTCTCTCTGGAAATTGGCCACCCCACTTAACATAAATTTCCAAATTCATTAGCTTTGTGTGTGTGTGTGTGTGTGTGTGTGTGTGTGTGTGTGTGTGAAATTTTCATGGTTTCGTTTCTCTTTTTCTCTTTATAGCTAAATGGCCTTCCATTGTGCACACACACCGCACTCTCACTATCTACTCTGTTAATGAACATCTATCTAGGCTGGCTTCACCTCCTGGGTATCACGAGCAGAGAAGCAATGGATCTGGGCGCCTCTCTATTGCAGGATGTAGACCCTTGGATGTATGCCCAGCCACAGTATTGCTGGGTCCTACCAATTCCAATTTTAGATTTTTGGACCCCCCCCCAATATCATTTCCATAATCGCCACACCAGTTTGCATCCCCACCAACAGAAAATAATTTCCCATTTCCTCATGAGCATTTGTTGTCTTCCGTATTCTTACTCAGAACAAGGGCTGGGGCAGGGCAGACTGGAGCAGTCAGTATGGCTTGCTGCACTTGCAGAGGTCCCCAGTTGCTGGTCTGCCTAGCACCCATGTCGGGCAGTATCTTAGCCACTGTTCTGTTGCTGTGAAGAGAGGCCATGACCAAGGAACTAATAGAAAGCATCTAACTGGGAACTTACCCAAAGTTTCATAGATTTAGTCCATTCTCGCTATGCCGGGAGGATGTTGGAAAACGAGCAGGCACCGGAGCTGAGAGTCACACCCAGTCCGCAGGCAGATAGAGAGTGGGGGACTCTGGTCCTGGCTTGGAATTCTGAAATTTCAAGGCCCCACTTCCAGCAGCAAGGCCACTCCCTCCAACAAGGCCACACCTCCAAATCCGGCTGAGTTCAGTACTTGGTGACTTAGCATTCAAATATATGAGCCTTGGGGGCCATTCTTATTGAAACCACAATTTTTATTTAAGCTCACAACTACAGGCTCCTCACAACTGCCTATAGCTCCAGTTCCAGAGGGTTTGATGCCCCCTCTGCCCTCCCCCAGGGCACTCACACCATATATGCATATATAAGATATACATAAATGTGTACAAATAAACAGAAAATTTAAAGAGAACAAAGGATCGGGGATATAGCTCCTTGGGAAAGCATTTGGCCAGCATTTGCAAAGCCCCAGGCTCCCTCACCAGCACCATGAACAAGGCACTTGACTATCTGTGACCAGGCTGTCGCTACAAAGGCCATTTCCTTCCAATGCCCTATCAGGCGTCAAGGGTGAGGGACATCCGGTGTCTGGAGGATGTGTCTTGTGCCTGTGTCTCTTTGTGGGATTCTGCTTCAGTACCCACAGATTTCAGGTGGGTCTAAGGGGTTGCTCAGGTCACAGGCCACAGACTTAGGCTCTGTAGACTCCCCCTACCCCCCACCCCCCACCCCACCCCCACCCCCACCCCCATTTACAGATTGCATGATTATTACTGTAAGACAAATTCACTCAGATGTGGAGCTTAGCAACCAACAGTTTTGAGTGTCAGGAGGCAGCCATGGGCTTCAGCGGGCTGACAGTGAACAGACTGGCTCCTCCTGAAGGACCAGGGGAGAATTCTCCAGTTTCCAATCGTTCCCTCCCTCCCCAGCCAGGAGGCGCCATACCTGCTCCAGCCACCCTTGGGTCTGCTCTGCCTCTCATCTGATTTTGGACAATCTGTGATGGCAGTGGTTCCCTACACAATCTATGATCGTCTCCAGCTCCAAAGTCTTCAGTTTAACCAAGAGCTTCCCTCTTATCTCAGCATGCCCTGTGCAGAGGGCCAGGGCACAGCAGCCCCTTCTGGGAGTCTCTCAGGCTGTCACCTATGAGGACTAACAGCAGCCCATGGCATGCCTATGGGGGAAACTGAGGCAGTGAGCCACCACTGTCAGAGAGCGCTCTGTGAGGAGAGAGCTTCAGCCTTTTACAGCTGTCCATTTCTTCTCAGTTAATCCTTTCCTGCACGCCCACAGCGATGCAGTCCCCCTCTTTGCCCAGTGTCCATAATTAGGACTCAGAAGGACAGCTGCATCCCAGCAGCCAGCTGAGAGGAGATCGGCCACAGGAATGTCTGAAGGCAGACCTTGCCAAACAGCTACAGGACTTCCCATCGGACTGCTTTAACTTGGTCTCCTTCTTATTCACTGTGTTTCCTCCTGACAGTGTGTGGGGATTTAGGGAGGATTAAGGTAAGCCTTTAGGGACAGATGAATATCCACAGGCACTCCAGGGATGCCTGTACCTCTCTAATAGTTAGATGGGCCTTGCGGAGCTTGGGTGCTTCCTGTCTAGGAGAGAGGCAAAGGTCAGCCACAGGATGGGAGGTCCACTTGTCCTCCCCTCCGCTCCCCCCGCCCCAGAGGGTGCCTCTTCCATTTGAAACTTCCAGCCCTAGAATGTGGACATTGTGTTTGTCCTGAGCATGGACCTGTCTCCTGGCACATCTGAACATTCCAAGGTTTCATTCCTGGTTGTTCCGGGAACCTGGAGGAAACTGAGCTGCCACTGCCTCCGGTGCCTGACCAGAAGATGTGCTGGGCTCTTGTGGGGAAATAAGGGGCAGAAGGAGACCCACATCCCACCAGAGCTCAGGGGCACTGGGCGGGCAGATGCGAAGACTGCTGTGTGACCCCACAGAACCGCCACTGGAAGGGGTGGGAGGGGTGCATCGGGCTGTTGGAGGCTGTTGGATCCCGCTGAGGGGGAGCACAGTCCAGGATCCCTGGGCCTCATGGAGGCCAAGGATGACAGGTTCTAGCTATTGGGCATCACAGAACACTGCTGGATTCTGCAGAAGAGCTGAGAACGGTTGGGGACCCTGGGATAGCAGCCCTGGGGCAGCAGTGGCCCCGGACAGAAGGGAAAAAGGGGGAGAGCGCTGGCTGGTTCCCACATGGGCAAGTCCTTGGTCTGGTCTAGCTGCCGTTGGTGGCTTAGCTTGGTGGAAGCCATGGCTGGAACTCTGTGAGGCTTCCACGGGAGGTTAGGCTTCTTACAGTGAGCTGGGCTACCTGGCTGTTGCCAGGTAACTGTGGGAGTGGAGTCCAGACAGAGTACTAGGGGCTTAGGGTGTGGCCCTACGTGACTGATGGCCACAGGATTATGGAGTTGAGGGCCTTGTGTCAGGAGCCTAAGTGTCTGGGGGTGTGGCTCATGGTTCTGTCCCTTGTAGAATATTCTACTGGGTCTCCGGGGTAAGCCTCACTCAGCCAGGCCACCGACTGCCATTCAGGGTCGCACGGGCTCTCATTTGTGCTGCCTGAATATGGGTGTGTATAAACCTGTAGGAGTGACTGTTCCTATCACTGTGACCAAGCACCTGACTCAGTCTATCTTCCTAGAGGAAAGGGTTGATTTGCTTCTTGGGGAAGGCAGTCTGACATCGTGATGGCATAGGGAGTTTGGTTTGTGGTGCAGATCAAGCAGAGACGGGAGACTGCCAGTGCTCAGCTGACCTTCTCCCATTACTAGGGCCCAGCTCATGAGCTAAAGCTCCTCACACTCAGGGTGTGCTTTACCCCCACATTGAAAACTCTGGAAATTCCTCTATAGACACATCCACAGGCGAACCTCACGGACGGCCCAGACGTTTTATAACCTAATCATGTAGTCAATTGAAATTAACTTCCAAAGGTCCACCCCTTTGTCAGCCTGGCACCCACATATATCACTTTATGAAATAACAATCCATCTCTGGTTCCCACAGCCCATTAGGTATCTTATACCACAAGATACATCCATCGTAGAGTCTAAAACACCCTGGTCTTAGAAGTTTTATTGACTTGAAAATGCCACCTAAAGCCTTTTGAGAGTCAAGGTGATCTCTTAGATGGGACCACTATAAGTTAAACAAATAAACAAACAAACAACAAACACTAAACTACTTATTTCTAACACTTGTGCAGAGTAAACATTTCCATTCTGAAAGGGACAGATGAGATCCTAGCAAGGAAAGGGGGCCCAAAGTGAGACCGAGACACAACAGGGAAAACCCATGCCCTGCAGCTCCATGTTGGCCATCTGAAGATCTTGGTGGCCACCTGGGTGCCAGCAGACTTGAAAGCCCCATTCCTCTGTCTCTGACCTCTGGCACATATAACCTCTTTTACTTCAGTGGGAGCTGGATTCAGTCCACACCAGCAGCGTTCATCCGCAGACATCCCATAGTCCTTGAATTTCTACCATGTTCATTGCAACTCAGGACTCTTCTGTCACAGATTTGTATAACACCCTCATGGCCTCACTGTGGGGAACCCAGCCTTGCACACACTGCCTGATACCAGTGGCTTTACGGAACGTTGGTGCAAGCCTCTGCGACCCTCTAATCCTTACATTCTGCATGTCTGCAAACCAACACCATGTAGATGGTGCTGTTGCATTCCACTGCCAGCCCCCTCTTGTCCCAGAGCTGTAGTGGCCCCTGTGAGCCTTCTTGGCTGAGCGTAGGAAAACACCTCCCCCGGTAGTTAGCTGCTTTTGATCAAGGAGCCCTTCAACTGGTTCACACGCCAAGATCTCTACTTTTAAACTTAAGTCACGTCTTCACAAGCTGGAGCCCTTGATGGATGGAAGGTTGCCTTGAAGATACCTTTCCTATTATTGCAGTACAAAGTGAAAACTATTCATCTGTTTATTTTGTGTGTGGAGGGTGTTTACATGTGTTTGTCTGTGGATGGTACATTCTGGTATCCACAGATCGAACATTCTGGTGGGAAAAGTGGAGAGGGCTGAAGGTGTAGAGAGTCTGTAGGTCAGTAATAGGTGTCTTCCTCAATCGGGAGCCACTGTATTTTTAATTAATTAATTAATTCATTCATTCATTCATTCATTCATTCATTTGAGACTCTATCCCAGGCTATCTTAGAACTCACCATGTGGAACGAACTGGCCTGGAACTCACAGAAATCCTCCTGCCTCTGCCTCCCTGGCGCTGCAACCTGGCGTGCATTTTCCCACTCAGCAAGAATGTGAACTACTTTTCTTACTGATAAACATTCAAAAAGTTTCTGAGGCAGGGTCTCTCTGTTTGTCCCTGGCAGGTCTGGAAGTTGGTAGGTAGACCAGGCTGGCATTGAACTCATAGAGCTCTATCTGCCCCTGCATCCTGGGCGCCGGGCATTAAAGGTGTTTGCTTTCCATCTTATTTTTGCGAGGCAGTCTCCCGCTAGTGTGCTGTCTCCGCGCCTCCCCTGAGCGCTGGGATTACTGGTGTGTGCTGCTGAGTCTGCTTGGCCGTGGGTGCTGGGGTCCTCAGGCTTGTGTGGCAAGCAGCTCTCTGATGAGCCATCTCCCCAGCTCTGAAAGGCTGTGTCTTTTAGGACACACTAGTCTTACTAACGACTATAATTGCTTCCTCCACACCCACCGAGGCTGTACCTTTGAACTTGCTTACACTCTCTTCCTCTCCAAGCTGAACAGTTTCCCTTTCATGTCTGTTTGCCGTCTTAGCTCTGACCAAGAGCAGTGAGCCACAGTGGCACCATGTTTCCTCTGACAGACAGCCTCAGCTACTGCTTTCAAATGTAGTCTCACTCAACTTATGAGGGTGTGGGCAAATATAGCTAGATTCTCGTCAGAATGGCCTTATCCCAGTCCATATAGACGCCTTGTCCTCGTGAGCCTTGTGAGCCTGTCCTTTTTGGTCAGACTTTCTCCCAGCAGTCTGTTCTTCCAAATGTTCACCACGAAGGACTATTAAACTCTGCATACAGATTTCGGTGGCTTCTCTAGCCTACAGCTCCACATTTTTCCAAACTCCTTCCACAAACCAGTTTGGAAGGACAAAGGCCAAGTGGCCAGGGGACCCCACTTGTTGATCTCTATTGTTTCTGTATTCCTTGTGTTTCTCATCATTGTGACCAGATTCCCAACAAAACACCACTTAAAAGGAAAGTTTTGTTTTGGTCACTGTCAAGGGAACACAGTCTACTGTGAAGGGAGAGGCTTGGGACAGGCACAGAGGCTGGGGATGGTGGCCAGGGTTCAGCTTCCATTTCCTTTTTCTCCTTTGTATTGGGCCCAGAACCCTTTGGTTTTCTGCCCACATGCAGGGTGGGGCTTACTTCCTCAGAACCTTCCTGGAAACACTCTCTAAGACACATCCAGAAGTGCCTTCTTGGTGGTTTCAAATCTTATCAGGTTGACAATTGTCTTAGTAAGGGTTTTACTGCTGTGAATAGACACCATGACCAAGGTGACTCTTATAAGGACAACATTTAATTGGGGCTGGCTTACAGGTTCAGAGGTTTAGTCCATTATCATCAAGGTGGGAGCATGGCAGCATCCAGGCAGGCATGGTGCAGCAGGAGCTGAGAGTTTGTACATCATCTGAAGGCTTCTGGCAGAATACTGGCTTTCAGGCAGCTAGGATGAGGGTCTTAAAGCCCACACCCACAGTGACACACCTACTCCAACAAGGCCACACCTACTCCGACAGGGCCACATCTTCTTCGTTGTTGTTGTTGTTGTTGTTGTTGTTGTTGTTGTTGTTTTCAAGACAGGGTTTCTCTGTGTAGCCCTGGCTGTCCTGGAACTCACTCTGTAGACCAGGCTGGCCTCGAACTCAGAAATCCACCTGCCTCTGCCTCCCAAGTGCTGAGATTATAGGCGTGTGCCACCACACCCGACTTAGGGCCACACCTTCTAACAGTGCCATTCTCTGGGCAGAGTATGTACAAACCATCACAACAATGAAGATGGACTGCCACACCATCTCTGCTAGTGTACCCAGAAAATTGGAAGGGGATCTCAGAGAAATCCAAACCGAAATTGCCATGGGTCACAGAGAGGATCTGGCTAGGAGAGGGTCACTTAGGTGACCTGGCCTTGATTTCTCAATCTGAAAATCAGAGGTTTAGAATGTTCAGCTCTGTGACCTGCCTGACTCAACTGGCGTGGCTTCTGAGTCTCATCCCAGACCTTCTACAGTGAGATGAAGAGAGGGTCCCCAAGTGGTTCATCATCTGGGAACCTGTGACACTGTATAGAGAGGAGGTCTTTGCAGGTATATTTAAGAATCACAACATGATGTCATCCCAGGTGTGGTGCTTTGAATAAGAGTGGCACCCACAGGCTCACATATTTGAATGCTCAGTCACCAGGGAGTGGAACTGTTTGGTGGAATTAGAAGGATTAAGTCTTGTGGCCTTGTTGAAGGAAATGTATCATTGGAAATAGGCCTTGAGATTTCAGTAGCCCAGGTTAGGGCCAGTTTCTCTCTCTCTATTGCTCTCTCACTCTCTCGTTCTCTCTTGCTCTCTGTCTCTGTCTGTCTCTGTCTCTCTCTTCTTCTCCCTCTCCCCCTTTCTCTCTGCAGATCAGGATGTGGTTCTCCATTACTTCTCCAGTACCCTGTCTGCCATTTTCCTCCTACATGATGATAACGGACTAACCCTCTGAAACTGTAAGCCAGCCCCCCAACTGAATGCTCTTTTAAAAACAAAAGTTGCCATGGCCATGATGTCTCTTCACAGCAATAGACCAGTGACTAAGGCACCAGTTAGCTGAGCATGCCCTACATCTAATCATTTTCCTTACTAGGGACACAGAAGAGGCCATATGGGGACACAGCCAGAGATTAGAGTGATTAGCCACAGACCAAGGTCCTCCCTAGAACTTCCAGGGGACGTGGCCCCACCCACTCCTCTGTGACTGCCCTCAGACCTCCAGGGTCTGCAGGGACTAAAGCATCTCATCTTGTGTACCAAGTACTTGCTCATTCATCGCAGGAGCCAAAAAGAGCCAACCCCCTCACTGACCTGGAAATCCTAGGAGTGTGGCCTGGAATCTCCCGAGAGTCTGTCTCCCCAGGAATCTGGTGTCATGGAGATTGGAGGGCTTTCCAAGGGTCAGCATGCCCTGTGAGCGCCCAAGTTACCCACCAAGGCATCTCACTGTAACCGGTGTCCTTAAGCATCCTGGGTTGGTGACTAAGATGGTACCTCTCATTTCCATCTTGCTGGAATGGCACAGGAACTTCTCAGAATATCACCTTGTACATTGCAGAGTGTGGTGTGGTGTTAAATAATTAAAATATATGTGAATTAGACTTGCCAGGTGACTCAGTAGTTAGCATACACTGTCTCTGCAGAGGACCTGAGTTCAGTTCCCAATGCCTACACTGAATACCTCACAAGTGCCTTTGATTCTAGCTCCAGGTGATCAGATGTCTCTGCTGTCCACAGATACCTACATTCATATGCACATATGTATACACATGGACACATACACATAATTAAAAATAAACTAAACTCTTAATGCATACATGCATAAATATGTATGTGTATATATGTGTGTGTATATGTATGTGTCTATGTGTGTATGTGTATGTATATGTGTGCCTATGTATATGTGTATTTGTGTGTATATGTATGTATATATCTGAGCATATGTACCTATATATGTGTGTATATGTATGTGTATAAGTGTATATATATATATATATGTATGTATCTGTATATGTGTATATGTGTGTAGACATGTATATATGTATCTGTATATATGTGTATGTATGTGTGTGTACATATATCCCCTGCCCATCCTCTTCCTCTGTTGAATGGGACTTATTGGATATGGGTCACAGGAGAGTCTTAAGGTAGATACCTTGTGAATAGTTTGTTACTCTAAGGACTGTATTTGGGGACAGACATCTTGGCAGAAGCAAAGCACACTTCCTCTGCTGCTGATGCAGGGATTTGTTTCTCGGGTCACAGCACCTGTTCTCTGGCCGTCTGGCTGATCTGCATGACCAGAGGCAGAAGCACAGCGGCTGAAGGGAATGATGGCACAGGTGGTTCTCTGGGCTGCACGCACCTGTCAGCCTCACCCCTGGTGTTGTGGGTGGATCTTCATGCCATCCAGGTCTTACTCAGGTGTGGCGGCTGTGGTCAAGTGGGCAGGGCAGGAGGGTCCAACTGGTGAGGTCAGAGTCAAGTGTGTGGGACCTTCTCTCATTGCCTTTTGCTAGAACCCAGCTTGGCGCAAGGGCGTAAGATGCCTTCTTCCTTTCTCTCCCTCAGGGAGATATCCACAGAGATTCTGGGGCTCGTTGTTGGGGCACCTGTTGGTATTTGGTTAATGAAAACTTTCCTGCAGGTAACTCTGGTGGGCATCAGTACCTCATAGAAGCCTCTCATCATCCGGGGTAGCGTCCCTAAAGGAACAGACAACTTGGCTCTGTAGTTCTTGCCTATTGAACTGACCCTTCCTGGGCAAACACGGGGCAAGTCTCCCATCCATACCAGCTAGGCTGCTCTGCTTCTCCCTCTTCCCTAGCAATGGATGCCTTCTGAACTCTTTTGACAGAGTTTAGGACTCAGCTATGTGTAGATATGGGTTTACTTGCTTGAGGTTCTGAGAGGGCCAAGTTTGCAGTGAGGCCTAGCCTCTACCCCTGCTCTGTGAATGGCCTCAGGACCAGGTTGTGCCCTACCTGGAGACTGTGCTTCAGAGTCTAACCCACTTTAGGATTCTGGTCCCAGTTATTGGCCATGTCTCAAAGCTCTGTGGACCTTCTATGGGATACAGTAGCAGACCCCTTTCCTTGGCAGGGTTTAAGGTTGTGGCAGACTATTCCTGCTGGTGTGTCGTTATGTGCCTGATGCATGGAGACCAAGCTGTATAGAGTAGTCCTGTCACCATTGCTTGTGGAAATGCATCAGCCCCACCCAGGGAGTAAACACAGCTGAACTCCGCCCTTGTTCCCTGTCTTGCAGTGGCCTTTCATCCCCTTTCCTGCCTCCATCTCGGCCTCAGTCTTCAGTGCTGCCACAAGAATCAGGTCCTGAAGACTTCCAAAGCTTTGCAGAGTTCAGCTAATTCCTGGATGGGGGGGGGGAGCCTTCGCTTCCATCCTTCCCAGTTGTCTATCGGAGGACCCCAAACTCCTACAACAAGCCCACTCTGGAACCTGGGCTCTGCATTTGGGGACAGGCGCCTTCTGAGATGAGCATTGACTCCAGCCCAGAAGCTCTGTGCCTCTTTGGAGACTTCTCATTAACAGACTTTACATCCTTATGTGTGGCTAGAGACCTTTTGGGCAAAGGTGTGTTCTCAAAATCGAGTAAATAGATTATAGAGTGATTTGTTTAAAGCTTCACAGGATTGTGGGCAGAAAAGATGTGTGAGTACCAGTTGCTCACTCTCATTGTTTACTCGCACTGGGATCCCTGGAGCGTCTGTCATGGTTAATGCGGTTGATGCGTAAATGCACAGGAGCTTGTGGGGTTGGAAGCAACTTACTACAGAGATAGCCCTACTGTGGGACCCCTGCTGTCAGCCCCACTGTGGGCCCCTGACTGTTTAAAAATAGATTTTTCACTTCTTATCTTTTCTTATCTTCCTCCCAGTTAACAAAGAAGGGATTATAAAGCTTGCCTTATCTGGGTCTTATATTGTAAGATAAACAGCACAGTGCAGATCTGAGGCCACTGCAGGGCCAAGGGGTATAAACTTGTGATCAGAAGTTTGTAAAATTACAGAAGTTATGTTCTTCTCAAGGGGAGAAAGGTGGTTTCAATGATTTCCTTTTCCTTCTTAAAGGAACTAGACAGCTTAAAGGATCGGTCCCCTCAGGAGTGCAAGATAGACTTCCATGTTGGGGAGAATGAAGGTATATGCTTGAAAGGTTAATAGGTGGTAAACACCAATTTTCTACAATCCTGGCTAATAAAAATAGCTTACAAGACGTAAAGTGTCAAACAGCCAGAATTACAGAGGAGTTCAAAATCCATTTTGAAGCTTTGCATATTTTGAAATTGGTACATAGAGCACTAAGCATCATCTTGTTATGGTGGAGGCCTGGCATCCCTAGGGGATGGTACCCATCTTTCCATAGAGGGGTATGCATATGTCTTAACATAATCCCTGGATCTCTGGGCCTAGACCCTGAACCTGCATCCTATTATGATGGATCTGGTCAGCTTAATTCACCCAGGCTGTCTCCAGTTATTTCTGGGCCACAGGAGCTGTTGTTAAAAGTCATAGTACAATAATCTGGGCAAATTTCAGCTTTTCAATGTGGTGGTAATAAGAGAGTACTACTGTACTGTACATCAAACAGAAAGGAATTATTTAGATTGTAACCTCTACACAGACATTCTAAAACCTCTTGGAATATTTATGTGTGTCTGTGTGTGTGTGTGTGTGTGTGTGTGTGTGTGTATGAATGTGTGTGCATGCATGTGTACATGTGTGCACTTTTGTGTGTGCACACATGCATGTCTGAGTGTGCATGTGTACACATATGTGTGTGTGAATATATGTGTTTGTGAGTGTGACTGTGAGCATGTCTGGGTGTATGTGTGGGTGTGTATGTGTATGTGGGTGTACAGAGGTCAGAAGACAGCTCTGTGTAGTTAGCAGTCTCCCTCCAGCTTTATGTAGGTTCTGGGCATTGAACTCAGGCTTGCTTGTCAAATTCCTTTACTCAGCTGGCCCATTTTGCCAGCTAAGGGGAAAGAGAGGGAATGAAGACTGAGAGTCCCTTGCCTGAGTATTTCTACCTTCTTGTCCCTGACTTGTTGGCTTTAACACAGCTTCAAGTCTGAGTGGTCAGAGCAAAAGCCTTTGCATCTTGAGGCTATACAAAGAGCCCAGCTAAAAATTAATTGCTCTCTGTGCTAATTTCCTAGAGCCTTTTGGGTCCAGTATCTTCTGCTATATTAAATCGAGCCCATTGACAACAGAGTTCTCTCTAAGTGATGGAAGATGGCCTCTGCATCCAGCCAGCTGAATCAGCGTAACCGGCAGGCCAGTGGGCTGTCTTTGTAATTTCTTTGTGAGCAGGATTAAATTACTCTGCAGGCTGGCATGGAGCCACAGGCCCTGGCTTTGCTGTCTTGGAATATGAGGATCCAGGCCAGAAGCACACATATCTGCATTTAAATTCCAACAATCTCCCATGCTCACCTGATGCTGTATCTGTGGCGCTAGCCCTCTACCCTGTCATGCTGCTTGAGGCTGCATGAACATAAATAAGAATTAGATTTTTTCAGCACTGTTAAACTGGAGGCCGCACCTTTCCTTGGATGGGAGTAAAGGTGCCACTAATGAGGTGGCTCTGTTACCACTTGGGAGAATTCTGTTGTTTTCCTCTCATAACAGAAGAGGAAATATAAGGGACATCCCTCTCTGTGCCAAGGCTTGCTTTTGGGTATGGGGTGGGACTTCAGATAGAGCCATTTCTATTTGTATGTACTGTGCTCAAATAAGGCAGCCAATCTGTGGGAGAGCGTGGGCCAGCTAATGGTTGGGATCAGCACCAGAACCGATGTGGGGGAATAGCCAGAAAGAGTAGGAAAGAGTAGGAAAGAAGGAGGAATCTGGAAGAATATCATTCTCTGAGATGCATGTGTAAAGTCCTAGCAGCTCCCCAAGGTTGCACTTCAAGGAGGCATTAATTAATCACTTCTTCCAGCCTTAGAGGAGCCAAGGAGCTGCTCCCAAGACTAGGGGGCCGCAGCCACCTTCTGTCTACTAGTTTTTCCCCACCAAGCAGGAAATCACCATGTTTCTCCAGTTTGAATGACACCTATTTCACCAAGAAGGTCCCGTCCACAGTTACTGAAGGGTTCTTAGTGTAGCCCCCTTACTGGGTTTTAAGTAATATTCTTTCTTTTGCTTAAATGCCAACAGGGTCAAACATTTGTCATTGGAAAACGGGGTGTTGAATGACTGCATTGTTTATTGTAAGTGTCCTCTCCTACCCCCAGGAATTGTAAACTAAGAATAGTGCAGCTCAGGACCCTTGTGTTGTGGATGGAATCCTTGTTCTGAACATCAGTAGGATGGAAGATAAAGCCTTATCTATTTATTTCCTAACACACTGCACTGCTAATCTCTACTGCAGCTCTCTGTGGAACTGCTCTTGGTGAGACTGTGGCCTCTCTTCAGGAAGTTATTTGATTTTTGATGTAAGAAAAGGGATTAATATGGGTGGATTTTGATAAGGCCGGCTGTTTGGCGTGGCTCTGATACTGTCACCCGTCCATATCACTGACAGTTGGTTCGTTATGTTGGAGCACTGCAGAGTGGCGATATAGACATGCAGAGATAATTGTAGTTTTGCTATTTAAAAAAATAAATGTAGTGCTTTACGGTGTTAAAATGATAACCTGTTTAGGGAAACTCTCAGTGCCTGTCTCTTGGCAAAGAAAAACCTCTTCTAGCAATTTTACTTGGATCCTATTAATCTATTTTTATTTTCCTGAGTATAATTTAAAGCCTCATTGCTGTTTGAACTCCTAAGCTAGAAAAGAAGGGCAGAGTGCATCTGTGTACTTTAGAGGTAAATACACATACAGAGGTTCCATGCCGTATTTTTCCAGTGACCTCAAGCTATGACCTCAGACACACATGGCTAGACATGGGACAAGTAGCTTGACCTGTGGTAAGCATTTTTGATCAAGGCACTATTCTTGGTGGTTTCTTCACATTGGGAGAAGAAAGATTGAGGAGCCCATTTGACCAGGGAGTAAATTTCCTTCCATTTTTTGTGCTGTTCATACTTCCTTATTCCCTCCGGAAGTAAGTTCCATGCCCAGGAAGCACACACTCTTCAGAGACTGGTGTCCTGTGATTTGCTTACAGGAAATACTAATTCCTTTATTCTCAAACCAGTTGTTTTGATGCAATAAACATTCTTAGAGGTCCCTGTGTTTCTGGATAAAAGATAATAGACCTTCAGTTTTATAACAGTGGTTCCAAGATAGCCTTGGTGGTACTGGTACAGGGGCTATTGGAAAGGAGATGGAGCATACTTTTTAGTAAAAAGGTGCATACTTTTTACTAATACATATTATTCATTTTTGTTATCTTTAGGGCTTTACTGAATACATGCTCAACAATATTAAAATTTCTGGATATTAAAGGAGTTGTAGCCATTTTCCCCCTTCTAGCCTGAAAGTCCTAGAGTTGCTTAGGCTCTCTAAAATCCCATAAATTAAGACCAAGATGCTGTCCTCCAGGACCTTCAGTGTGTCCCCAACCTCTCCCTTTTTCCCTGGGCCATGCCCACTCCCTTCTAGACACCAGTCCTTTACTGCCTGATGAGATAGCAATTGCCACTTCTTCCCTGTAGTATTCCTTTGTTGTTTTTGTTTAAAAGATGATTTATTTCCTTGTACTTTTCTTATATGAATGGTTTTCCTGCATGTATGTATATGCACCATGCATGTGCATGGTACCTACAGAGGCCAGAAGAGGGCATGGAACTCCCTGGAACTGGAGTTACAAACAGCTGTAAGCTGTCATGTGTGTGCTAAGAATTTAAGCTAGGTCCTCTACAAGAAAGTGTGCTCTTAGCCATTAAGCTGACTCTCCAGCCTTTGTTCCATTGTGTTTTTCCCTATGTGTATAAATACCTCAGGAGCTTCTAACTTGCATGACACCCACCACCATTTTTTATTCTCAGTCTTTCTAATTTCTCTTCCCAACTGTCTAAAATAAGTCTACATATTTCCACCACTACTTTCTCATGGTCTTACTAAATGGTAATGCTACAGTGTTAACTGTGCTGTATTTCATGCCCTCCCAAAGTGAAGTCATGCTATTATTTCACATGTGTATATGTATACACATATTCATGCTGTAAACAGCTATGGAACTGAGGAGTGGTGTGTGTGTGTGCGTGCGTGTGTGTGTGTGTGTGTGTGTGTGTGTGTGTGTGTGTTTGATGGAACCATAAACAGAGATAGATGTTACATTCTACCCACATAAAACCAAGCCATCTTCCCATGAAGGATTCTTTGTAAGGTTGTAGATGAGCTTTTCCCACCTCTAGAAATAGGGAGACACTGAACCTACAAGTAAAAAGATGTGAATGCATAATAGCTGAAGAACATTATACATAAAATGGCAAACTAGAGTATTTTTCATTTTGCACCGGTGTATTGGGCTTACTCGGTTTATTTATTAAGCTATTATCAAAGTAAAGGAAGACAAGTGGGTCTTCATCTAATGAAATTGCCCCCTTGTGGGCTGTGCTACCTTCAGTTATCCAGCTCATAATTGGATAACAATGGCGGTGATTACATTGAGGGCCTCAGACTGGACAGATCCTTCCCCTGTGCTCCTTTTGCACACAACCACTCATCCTAAGGAAGCAGGGAAAGGGCTGAGTCTCAGACTCTGGTCCAGATTCGAAACAGCAGCCAAGCCTGATGGGCTGTACCATCCATTCCCTTCCACTCTTCTTGTATTCAAGATAGTGCTACAAAATCACAAAAAGCATCTCTATTGCCTTTTGGTAAAAACATTTCCTCCATGGGTATTTTCTTTTTTCAAGAGCCTGCATTCCAGGAAGCTGCTCTCCTCAGGGCCAGACTGCCAAGGAGACCCACCTCTAAGTGTCTACCTTGTTTAAAGTGCTTGACTTACTACCCATTCCCAACCTCATCCCCCTCCGCCTTGCTGGTGTTGTCTTCCAGTTTCATCTCAACTGCTGAGGATTAGGCACCACTATAAAATTATATTGACCTGCAGGAACCAAGATATACAAGTGCCCATGTGCTTAAATGTCCAGGAGCCAAGCTGCTCGACTGATAGCATTTATTGATTCATCCCCTCGCTCTGCTCCCCTGAGCCAGAGTTCTCCCTAGTGCAGTACTGATGTGTTGGTGCTAACCATGGCATAGATGTCCTCACTGTGAACACAAAAGTGATATGTTTGCAGGCTGGGGACATTGATTATTGTCATGACCTTGATGCCTACAGACAGAATCTCACATGGCTGCATGATTTAGAATTTCTTTAAGAACAGCCATTTTCTTTTACTTGCCATGAATCCCCCTACCCAGACTACCATCCCTTTAAAATCTTTTTTAAATGTGCAATAATTACAGTAAATGAGGATGTGCAAAATGAAAGATAAATTGAGGACATTTTCAGGGAAGAACTGGAGAGAATGGAAGTTTCTCTAAAGCATGTTTTCTTTCTTCCACGAGCAGTTGAGACTGCAGAGTCTCCTCTCCAGTCTGAGCAACTGGCCCACAAATGCCAGGGGCTCAGAGGAGAATAACATTACCCAGTAGTCTTACCTCATGGGCTGAAAGTCTGTTACCTGGAGGGTGTTGGTTTGACAAAATGTATTCCCTAAGTAAATGCTATCTTTGGAGCTTTGTGGCAAGAATTCTTTATTTGGTGAGAAATGAGATTTGCTTTTGAAGCCTCTACCCATGCAGGTGTGAGTATCTGAAGGTGGTGAATGTATAAGCGGAGAGGCACACTTTTGGTGAGCTTACAGTACAGAAAGGTCCCCTTTCTTTTTTCCCTAAATTGTTGCCGGTATCTCTTTGTTGCTAGTGACGGGGAGTCCCTTATTCGGAACTCACTGCTAAAAGCTGTCCATCTATGTAGCCTCATTATTGAATGTAACTGAATGATTACCAAAGAACATCCCACATGCTGGGTAAATACTGAGCTCAGGAGATACATGGTGGGGTATGCCATTCTTCCTGCCTGAGACATTGGGAAAAGACTTCCCTGGGCCTCTTGTCTTCTATTCCCTCCATCTCCAACTGGGATGAGCTTTTTATGTAGTAGCCCAGTGGATCTTGGCATATATGATGACAAGCAAGCTGTGTGTGAGCTCCATCCCCACCCTCACAAACTCCAATCTACATATTCTGCCCTGTCCTTTCTTTGGGGTCATGACTTTGGCTTGAGAGCCTCTACCTGTGATCCTTGCTGTTGTGTGTAATTGGACCTGGTCCCTGCCCACAGAGGTCTCCCTACCCTTCCTACTCCTCACCTTTCACACCAGCCTGTACAGAACCTATGGCCAACCAGAGCCACCACTGCTCTGTCCCACATGTCTTCACTGTTGATGTGACAGGTTCTGTGAGCATGAAGCCCGTGCTCCAGTCTTAGGTACCAGAGTATGTGGCTATAGCAACTCACTCAGGACTTGAATTCATGGCCTTTCTCTGCTCTAACCCTTCCCAATCATAGGCCATGGGAAAAGGGGGAAGGTAGAGCACCCTTACCCACCAGCCTCTTGACAATACTGTTTCCTTCACTTCCTTCTGTCTTCGGTCATGCTGAGTGTCACAGTTCTTCCCAGGGACAGCTGAATGCTCCTTCCCTCCTGGCCCTTGTTATCTTTAGTTAGTGGGTTGGTACTAACCCTCAAGGACATTCGGTCTCATCTGGAGCCTTTACTCTTTCCTCATGGCTGGGGCCCCTGCTATGGTGTCAGGAGTCTCTCGGGGCCTGAGATTATCAGTTTCTATCTACATGGAGCCCTGGAGATCATAAACAAGGTCTATCTCCTGCATAGCACCTGCTGGTGCTTAGTTATTGGAGTTCTTGAGTGAAAGTTATTGATCCCCAAAACTGATATGGGTTACCCTCAATGCCACCAAGGTAAGGCCACAGATGAGGAGTGAGGAGACAGAAGTATGTATGGTATGGAGTACATCCTGGGAACCTCCCCTCTAGCTACAATGCTACATTCTTCCCTGGAAGCATAGGCTTGGCCTCCCTTCCAATTCCAGAGATGCACAGGCAGCCTGACCCTTCATTTGCAATGTCTCTATTTGTAAGAGCCCACAAGTTCTTTCCTGCCCTGTAGCCTGCTATGAAGGCATAGTGACAACATAGAAACCAGTGTTACTCTGTACCTTTGATGCTTTCTGGAAGGAGCAACAGGAGAGAATGTCAGATTGTGTTTGTTGTATTTAATCTACTCTGGTGTTGCAGGAAAGAGAGCATCTTCTAGTTGATGATCCCAGGCACAGGATGGCACTAGAAATAAGGGTCAGCCGGGTGGGGACCAGAGTGCTGTGGGCCTCTAAGGAAGGACTGGGACATCCACATTCCTCCACTGGCTGTGGATTCTCTAGGTGTTGCTGGCCTTGAAGTGCTGACTGCGGCTCTCTGGTGAACCCAGGTCAGGTGAGATGGGCTCCCTGCAGAGGTGTGAGATGGAACATACAGGGGGCAGGTGGGTACTGCTCAGGAAGGACAGCTCATCTCGACCTTGAATGCTCATAGTAGAGTGGAGGATTTGGAACATATTTGGTTTGAATGTGGGCTGTTACAGCCAGAAGCTATCCAAGACATTTGGCTATTTCTTGACTTTTTCCAAGTAAGTACCCATGATTCATGCAGAGTACAGTAGATGCCATTACAGCATACACATGATTCTCTGTGGAGAGGCTTTTAGTTCTCTTCCCATGTCCAGGTTAGCTCCAGGTGTCCTGGCTCCCTCATCTCCCCCTTCCTCAAAGCAAGCCCTGTTTGATACAAAGCCTAGGGATATCACTCCATGTTTACTGTGCTATTCATCAGCACAGTGTTAGAGGAGTGGTAAAAGTGTTTCATATATACATTTATGTTAATAACAGAGTAGATTAAATACAACAAACACAATCTGACATCTAGGAAGTTGCCATGGGGGTGACTACCATTGCAGCCACCCTAGGCTAAAGCAGTTCTGTGGCATGTACATGGTGGCTAACTTGCCTTCTGGTATGGAGTTTGTGCCGATAGCTGATGTGTTCTTATGAACTCCTCATCAAGGTTCTAACCAAGTCCCTGCAAGCAGGGAGAGTGGTGTTGAATCCCCACAAAGCCTCCTAATATGACTGTCTCCCATGTCAGGTTTCTACACTGTTGCCTTCCCACCTCCCACTCAGGGAGTGGCTTGTTAAAGGCAATAGAATATATGTGTAGACAGGGTCTTCACATAGGGCATAAACCCTGGATGGGCTGTCCATACTACACGCTTCCCTGGTATGCAAGGCGGGAGGATGCCTCTCAGCTCCCTCTCAATCACATAGCCTGTTCTTATGTAGGGCTGCAGTCTGGGTCTTTGTGTACTCCCCCAAACCCATACATCAGAATCCCCTTCCAACAGGACAGGCATAGCCAGAAACTGTCAGTTGTCCATTATGACTGCTGACATGCTAAGCAAAGGTGTTATATGAGGAATTAGTCATTTGAATGGAACCCTCTGGAAAGAGATGTTATTTAAGAGGTCTTGGAGCCTTATCATCTCTCCCTCCTTGGTAGGATGCAGAGGAGGTGTCTACAAACCAGGAACCATCTTTCACAGGACAAAGAATCTATTGTTGACATCACCTTGCCTTTCTAGCCCTCCAAAATGCAGAAGGAAGGGTTTGTTCTGTTTCTCAGCTGCCCAGCCAGTGGTATTTTGTAACAGTAGCACCAAAGGATTAGGCTGTGGTGACCCTTAGTAGCCAGGTGTCTCTCCCCACCCCCATCCATCTCTCTAGGTGCACTGGTCACCTGCCTCCTGGATAACAAAATCAAGCAATGACGTTGAAGGCAGGGAGTTCAGGGAAGCCAGAACCAAAGGTCTGTGCTCAGATTCTCACTTCACAGGGTCACACTGAGCTTCCAACAGGACAGGCATAGCTGGGAACTGTCAGTTGTCCATCATAACTGGAATGCTAAGCAAAGGAGAAGACACACTTGGTTTGCAAATTAGCAAGTTCTTTGTAAAACACTCCATCCGCTTGAGTGTTTCTCTGAGAAGTCCGGTTGATAGGAAGGAATTAGGAAAGCCGTCTGTCAGGACCAGCAGAGGGTGGAATAAATGGAGCATTAGCATCTGGAAGATGCTAAAAAAAAAGTCTACCTTCAGCTACCCTCTTGCTTAATGGGAGCTTTGTGGTTTTGCTCCTCTCCCTCCCCACCCCTCTCTTCTCTCTCTCAACTTCAAGCTTGCAAGTCTCTCTCCCCAGCCTCCCAAGTGCTGAGGTTAAAGGGGTGTGCTTCTACACCAGTTTCCTAGTTAGGTTTTTGTCCCCTTGATACAAATTAGTCAATTGGGAAGAGGGATGTCAACTGAGAAAATGCCTCTACCAGGCTGGCCTGTAAGCAAGCCTGTGGGCACTTCTTGATTAGTGATTGATGAGGGATGACCCCTCTAACTGGGGAGAGAAACACCCCTGAGCTGGTGTTTCTAGAGTGTATAAAAAGCAAGATGAACAAGCACTGAGGAGCACGTCAGGAAGCAGCCTTCCTCCTTGGCCTCTGCTCCAGTTCCTGTCTCCAGGTTCCTACCTTAAGTTCCTGACCTAACTTCCCTGAAAAATGGCTATTAGACAAAATAAACACATTCCTCCCCAGTTTGATTTGGCCGTGGTGTTTATAGAAACTCCAACTAAGACAACCAGGCTTTAAGTATTTTGTGTTTTTTAAATGCTGACCCCCAAATGCAAAGAAAATGATTGTAACCTATCTCATCTTCCTGAGCAAATCTCCTTCAATCAGTGGCGTCTTATTTGTGTGTGTGCGGGGGGGGGGGGGTTGGGGGTTGTGTGTGTGTGTGTGTGTGTGTGTGTGTGTGCACATGCATGCATGGATGTCCTTGTACACACAGGCACATGTGGGAAGTCATTATTTGTGTGCACACATTATATAGTCATGTGTATGAGTTTGTGTGTACAAGTGTGTGTTATTTCACACATGGTTTTGTATCATATGCACATGTGAAAGCATGCATAGGAGAGTACTGGTGTGTTCGCGCGCATGTGTGCTAGTGAGTTTGCATATGTATGTGTGTGCAGTATGTGTGGTGGGGAGAAGGGCACTTTCAGCCCTCTGCTTCAGGATGTAATCTGTGAGGAAAGCCATCTGTAAGCATCACCTGCTGCATTTCCTTCACCTCCCTGTGCTGAGTCATTAGATTCACAGTGCAGTTTCTGGTTCAGAGAAGGCTCTGCCTGTGATTGGCCCTGCATCCAGACTCTGCATCCTGGCATGTAAATGTCCCAGAGGGGTGGAGCCAGTCTGTTTGCTAAGGGCAGAGCAGGGTTGCCCGCTGGCCTAGAATTCTGCCAGGGGTCATTCTTCTGCACCATTTCCTCTCAGGCGAGTGTGAAATGGTGTGTCTCAGCCCAGTGTTTGTTAAACTGTGGATACCTGCCTGTGATTGGCAGCTTCTCTCCTGGGGGCGGAAACCAGGAAGGCTTTATACAAGCGAAGATGGGTTCAAAGTTAGGTGGGCGTCTGGTCTCACCCACAACACAGCTTTGGCGTCTGCTCAGCCCTGTCACCACGGACGGTTTTTATACAGTTCTGGTATATTCTTAAGGCTCCGTTCCTCATTGCTTAGCATGTAGGCCGCATGAGAGTGCTATCTATGTATGTGATTGGTGGGATGTGCTTTTTATTTGACGTGGAGTGGAGCTGTCTGCGGCCTGAAGTAGGCATTCCTCTGGCAGTTCCATCTCTACACAAAGGATTGGTGTGGCTTTTCATAGAGTCAGAGGGTAAAGACCTTAGGCTTGTCAGGCCCAGAAGGGTGTGATTGGTCACTCAGTCTGCATCTGGCTCAAAAGATGCCCCAGAGACCAGACGGGGCATGGCTGGAGCAAACGCGGGTGTGCACTAACGAAACTTTCTTAGTAGATGCGACTGGCTCTGGAGCCCACCCCACCTTTGAGCTGCCGTTCGCCCCTCTCTCTGACCGAGAACACAGAGCCTCTCATGGCTTCTCATCTGTGTTATCAGCCCGTTTATCTCCCCTCTTTCCTGTTTTCTGTAAGTCTGGACGAAGAGGACTCTGGGTGTGAACGCTGCCCTGCACACCTGTCCCTGAGTCCTCAGCACAAGTTTGTGAGAGACGACGAGCTGTGGCCGGAATGCCAGATGCACAGTGACGGTCATGTGAATGTTCAGAGGCAGAGGTGCCACCCAGGAATGGCACTGCCCATGCAAATTCAGGGGTGGAGCCGAAGACCGGGTGGCTGCCACAGCTCCACCAGTGTCGCCCAGCTTCAGGAATCAGAGGAGACAAGGACCCAGAGAGAACAGGGAGGGGCACCCAGGGCTGCCTTGCTGATCCCTGCAGTGGAGCGCTTTCTGCAGGGCAGATGATACTGGCGATACCATGCCGATGGCCGTAATAACGAGAGATAAAGGAAATGAAACATTGGGAGCCGCTGATGGATAGCGCCTTCAGTGTGCAGTTTAATGATCTGTGAGTGCAAATCTGTAGTTAAGAACGAGCCAATCCCTCACTTCCTCCGTGCGCTGTTCATCCCAGATAAGGAAATGAAGACGGGCTCAGAACCCCAATGTCGCAGATGTCATGTTCCACCTTATTAAAGGGAGCAGTGCCAGTGCCCAGAGGAACCCGTTAGGTTCTGGTGATGTCACCCCACTTCACACCAGGACAGTGAGGCAACACTCTCAGGTGCCCCTTTGGACACTTGGTGCTCAACTGGTGGCGTTATTATAGGAGGTCCCAGAGTCATTGCAAGTTGGAACCTTACTAGAAGAAATGTGTTCCCCCTGGGGGGTGGGTGGGAGGTGATGCCTATCCTGTTTCCTGCCCTCTCTGCTTCTAGACTGACCCAGATGTGAGCAAGCAGCCTCCCCCTCCCCCCTGCCATGGCCAAGACCCACCCCTCCTCCTTGCTCTCTGTTATGGAAGGTGCCCTCAAAATCTGAGTTCAAACAAGCCATTCCTTTCTTACTGTGTCACATATTTGGTCAGAGCACTGAAAAACTGATACCCTGCTTTGGCTCTGGGCACACAGAGCTGAAACCAGCTTTGAGTCTAGGTGGGCAGTGAGGGTGACTTAGGAGCAGACTCCAGCTGGGAGCAGGTACCCTATAGGTGAGGTGGTCCATAATGTGTAACTGTTTCTCTCTCCAGTGCTACATTGTCTTTCTGGCTCAGCCTAGGGTCAAGTGCACTTTGCAGGCAGCCTGCACAGCTGTGCACATGTAAGGATGGGATTCCAGGTGGTAAATGCTGTCTTGACTGTGCCAGCTGACCCCAGGGAGGTGCAGGTGAACAGAGGGAGACTTTCCCAATTGCTGGTAAGCTGACTAACCCAGCTCATCCCTCCCCAGTAGCCTTGGCAAACTGAGAGGGAACATCATACCATGAGTTATTCTGTTCAGAGCCAGGCCTGACTCCAGTAACCATGCTGAGAGCAAAAGACTAAGGTGCAGACATGACCACTGGCTGACCTGTGCTCCCCACAGATGTGGCTGGGTGTATGTAGCCCATGTGTGCAGACATCTACACGTGACTCTTCCAGATCAAGTGACTCTAAGTCCTGCCTACATGTTCTTGGGACATGGTTGGGCATGTTCTTGGGACATGGTTGGGCATGTTCTTGGGACATGGTTGGGCATGTTCTTGGGGCATGGTTGGGCATGTTCTTGGGGCATGGTTGGGCAGGTGCTGGGGAATGCTGATGGTGGCTTTGGAGTCAAAAGGGGTTCTTCTGTGCTTGAGAAGGGAAATTAGGAGCAAACGTGTCTGCTCGGCAACTTTGAGGAAACAAACATACAGCGGTGGAAGAGCTTTTTAACAGCCCTGCACATCGGTCTGGTTCACAAGACATTGGAAACCCAAAATAAAACAATGGGGAAGGATGTGCGGCAGCTTGCGGGAAGATCCCCGAATAGCTGACGGCTTCATTTCTGCTTGTTTATGGGTAGATTTCAGAGTCACATCTGTTACTTCTTTGTGAGCTTAAAGACATCCTCCGGGGTTGTTTGCCTTCCCAGCTTTCTTTCGTTCTTACTTTTTGGATGCTTTGAGACCGATGCTGCCCTGAGGTTGCGTGCCAAGGAGGGCCATTGGCAGAGTGGCCAGGCCAGCCCCGGAAAGCAATGGCTGCCATGGGACCTGGCTCCCGGGGGATTTCTTCACGGCACTTCTCAGAACACTTGCTCTGTGGAACAGCCACCTGAGATGGGGCTGCTGATCCCCAGACATGCAGGACTGTCACACCCACGGGCTCCCCCGTGCCCTCTCCATTTTGCTTCTTGACCCCAAAGCCATGTATCTTCTGTGAGGTCTAATCTTACACAGTGGTCACTCTTCAGGTTCAGGAACATGCCTGGTTCGTGGCCACCACTTAATCTGTGCCAGCCTCTTTCCTTCCTTCCTTCCTTCCTTCCTTCCTTCCTTCCTTCCTTCCTTCCTTCCTTCCCTCCTTCCTTCCCTCCTTCCTTCCTTCCTTCCTTCCTTCTCCTCCTCTCCCTTCTCCCTCCCCTCCTCCTTCTCCTCCTCCATCCCCCCTCCTCCTCCTCCTTCTTCTGATTCTTTTTGGCAGACACTTTCTAAAAGAAGGGCAGTCTCAAAGCACTGGCAGACTGCAGGCCTCTCCAAGCTCTGTTTATTTCTCCTGGTGGGATGGCTCTCTCAGGTGTGCATTCTCTCTCAGGTGTGCTCTCTCAGGTGTGCTCTCTCAGGTGTGCTCTCCTCTCAGGTGTGCTCTCTCTCAAGTGTGCTCTCTCTCAGGTGTGCATTCTCTCTCAGGTGTGCTCTCTCTCAGGTATGCTCTCTCTCAGGTGTGCTCTCTCTCAAGTGTGCTCTCTCTCAGGTGTGCTCTCTCTCAGGTGTGCTCTCTCTCAGGTGTGCTCTCTCTCAAGTGTGCTCTCTCTCAGGTGTGCTCTCTCTCAGGTGTGCTCTCTCTCAGGTGTGCTCTCTCTCAGGTGTGCATTCTCTCAAGTGTGCTCTCTCTCAGGTGTGCATTCTCTCTCAGGTGTGCATTCTCTCAAGTGTGCTCTCTCTCAGGTGTGCATTCTCTCTCAGGTGTGCTCTCTCTCAGGTGTGCTCTCTCTCAGGTGTGCTCTCTCTCAGGTGTGCATTCTCTCTCAGGTGTGCATTCTCTCAAGTGTGCTCTCTCTCAGGTGTGCATTCTCTCTCAGGTGTGCTCTCTCTCAGGTGTGCTCTCTCTCAGGTGTGCTCTCTCAGGTGTGCTCTCTCTCAGGTGTGCTCTCTCTCAGGTGTGCATTCTCTCTCAGGTGTGCTCTCTCTCAGGTGTGCTCTCTCAGGTGTGCTCTCTCTCAGGTGCTCTCTCAGGTGTGCTCTCTCTCAGGTGCACACTCTCTCTCAGGTGTGCTCTCTCTCAGGTGCGCTCTTTCTCAGATGTGCTCTCTCTCAGGTGTGCTCTCAGGTGCACTCTCTCTCAGATGTGCTCTCAGGTACGATCTATCTCAGGTGTCTTCTGTCTTGGATGTGATCTCTCCCAGGTCTGGTGTGTCTCAGGTGTGATCAGAAGGTGATCTCTACTCTTCCCCGTGAGTGCAGGTGTGGTTGAAGCTGGGCATTAGTGATTTCCTGAAGCTGAAAAACTCTCCTTGCTTATGGGGTGTTAGGCTTACCTGACATATCCTGAGTAGTCATTGGGACAGATAGAGAAGGCATCTTACCCTGTGAGGTGAAGCTTGTTGTTTGAACCCTACATAGGGCCTCCCATGAAGGAAGAATGTGCCGTCACTGGCCTCCGATGTGACTGAGAAAGAAACCCCAGAAGCTCAGAGGCCAGACCAGGTACCCAGCAGCACCGAGCTGCAAACTTAGGAAACTGATACTTTCTTGGACTTTGACCATAGTAAAAATATGTCTGGAGTCATATGTGTTTCCATGAAACATAAATTTTACAGAAGGCAAGAAAATGACAGACAGTTGGATTCCAAAGGAGCATTATGTGCTTTTAAGAATCATTGAATTTTGGTCAGGCATGGTGGCTTATGCCTGTAGTCCCAGCACTAAGCAAGCTGACATAGGATTGCTGTGAGACTGAAGCCAACTTGGGCTACGAAATGAGTTCCAGTCAACTCTGGGCTTGTCTGAGGCCTTGTCTCAAAACAACCACCAACCATTGTTTCCCCTCATCCACCTGGTGAAAGGCTCTCTACTATTTCGAACACGCATTGGTTTTTCCGAGCACAGTGTGTTCATTCCTCCAAGTCTTTACTGTTAACAGGAATATTACCGGGAATATCTTTCCATGAAAAATCCTCTTTCATGGGACTGGTCCTGTTTTCTGGCTGAGCTAGATAAATAGGGATTTCTTAGTCTTGCGGCCAAGTCCCTGAAGTCTGTCTGTGTAACCCGCTTTAACTGGAAAAAAATACCATTGCTCATGGCTGACGACTGCTCACAGTTGACAGACAGCTAGCATTTGGGACTGTGGCTGTCGACTGCAGAGTGGCCTGCTATCCACACTTGAGCTGGCCTTGGGTCTGGGTAGGAAGGAGTTTGGCTTATCACTGGTGTTGTCTACTGGGGGATGGCTGTAGAAGAACCCAGGAGTGGCAATGGGGGTGGGCTGAACAACTCCTGATTAACAGCAGCCTCCTGCTGTTTCCAGGGACCTGGGCTGGCCAGCCAGAGACCCAGCTAGCCTGAGCCTTAGCCGGGGAGTAGCCATCATTGTGCAAAAACCAGCTCTCTGAGGTCAGGGACGCAGCATCAGAGCAAGCCACAAATGAAGGAGCCTGCTCCCAGAGCACGCACGCCTGGCACTGACTTTACAGGGTGATTGGAACAATACAAACATAAGCGGTTTCCACTTTTTATCTGTGTCGGCAGGTTCAAGGGTATTCATTGTCTGCAGGCAATAATAAAATCATCATGTTCTCAGGTGGAAGTCACAGGCACTCGCTCCTGGAAAGTAAACTGGGGCCAGGAGGAGAGTGGCTTACACAGATCCTATTAGGAAGGACAAAGCCCGGCTCCTTAGAGTGGTTACCATGGGGAGCGCTTCTGAGCGCAGATATTCAGAAAGTGCCAGGCCTGAGGTTTGCAGACACAGCCCCAGCCAACTCATCTGTCCCTGACCCCTGATCTGTGAGTGGTCTTGTCGTGCCTGAGGACATCAGCCTGTGCATCTCCCTGGTGTCAGGGGTCTGTGGGGTAGAATACGTCCCAGAGACTGACTGGACTC
This sequence comes from Apodemus agrarius, assembly GCA_964023405.1. Classification (NCBI taxonomy): domain Eukaryota; kingdom Metazoa; phylum Chordata; class Mammalia; order Rodentia; family Muridae; genus Apodemus; species Apodemus agrarius. Next base: position 2,461,128 of record OZ030008.1, on the reverse strand, counting down.
ATCACTCAGGGCTCTGGGGAAGGAAGCCCTCACTGCCCTTACTTTAAGTCTCCTAGACACAGAGCTTGCCCCAGATATACTCTCCATTGGACCACGTGGCCAATCCACTTTGGAGAGTGATGCGCCATGTACACACCACCTTGACTGAGGGCAGGTGCATAGTGCAGGAATCCTTATACACAATGGTCCTTGTCGCTGCAGAAGCCCAAGCAGGGGAGACGTGAGACTGACGCCCATAGGGCTGAGCTGAGGAAATTGAATCCCAAGGCCAGACCAGACCAGGACCTTTGTCATGAGACACAGCACAGGCATCAGGGTACACACAAGCCCCAGCCTTGACATCGACTCTAGCTGGAGCATTGGGTGAAAGGTCGCTGGTCTCCCAAGTAGACACTCTGTGTGCTGGTGTGGCTATGGTGCTTTTTGGGAGAATGAGCTAGAGCTGTGTGCTTTAGAGAGAGCGCAAGCTTCCTGGAGTGTACCCTTAATGCTATGGTGTGAGAAGTCACTCTGGCCGCTTCACTGGAGCAGTGTATCTGTGTGGGCCGTGACATAATGTGGTATAATTGTTAGCATGTATGCACATATTGATCGTTTGGGTCTATATGGGTGTGAAGAATTGCTTTGTTTTCTTAAATGCAACTAAACCATCATTCTGCTCAGGAAAGGGTTTTAACTTGTTTGTGGGTGGGATGTGTTTATGGGTGTTTCAAGCCACAGGCAGTGGAGACCTTAAGCTAGGTGAAGGGAGTTGAATCCAATGCTGGCAGACAGAGCCAGTATGAGGGGCCAGGCAGGTCACAGCAGCTGCCACGCCGGCCACTGCACTGCTGAGTCCCAGTACTTCCTGTCCCCTGGCATTTCCTGTCTCCGTGACTGATTCCCTGAGGTGTCATCCCACAACCTCTAGAGGTTGTCGGCCAATCAGCAGCCAGAGCTGAGGGATAAAGCATTATGTAATTGGCACTTGGGTGCTATAGACCCAAGTGTGGGAGAGAGCCTGTGCCAGCTATAAGAGGTGGGGGGCTTGAGGACAGAGGACCAGGGGCTAAGATGGGACTGAGGGACAAAGAGGAACTCTCTGAGCAAAGCAGAGAGTTTTCAGGGTTCAGAGAGAAAGTTGTCACGCCATTTTTAGGGTTAGACACAAAAAATTATCTTAAATAACAAGTGTGAGTGTCCATATGTGTGAGTGTGTGTATATGTGTGTGTGGTATAAGTATGCATGTGTGAATGTATGTGTGTAGAGTATGTGTGCATGCATATGAGCTCAGAAGATGGGTGGATCCCCTGGAACTGAAATTATAAATGTTTGTAAGCCACCACGAGAGTGCTGGGAATCAAACCTTACTCTGCAAGAGCGGCCAGTGGTGTTAACCATGGAACCATTTGAGCTGTCTCTCCAACACTTGGTTTTATTTTCTTAGTAGGGCAAAGCACTGCTCCTGTGGCATGAACAGCTGGTATCATGTATGAGAGGAGAGAAAGGCTTTGCTCACGTAAAGCATTGATCCTGAGGAGACAGAGCGGTGTCTGTCAGGTGCTGAAACCCACGTACTTATTCTGCCTGCCCGTGAGACCGCACCTAGCACACTGTAGAAGCTGCAGAAGGAAGCTCCCTCGCCTCTTAGATGCATTCCAGAAGCCCACAGAGCTTCCCCTATGAGCTCACGAGCAGCCTGTGCATGTTCTCTCTCTCACACACACACACACACACACACACACACACACACACCCTAGTGTGATAGAGACATCAGTGCACACGTCAGACCCTTTACTGGGGATTTCCATTGTTTCCACGCTATCCTTTAATCTGATAACTGCATGCCCTTGCCTGAACTTTTCACCAGTCCATGGGGAACTGGAATGAATGCATCAAAGACGGTGTGGAGTGAATGACAATCAGGAGAGGCGTCTTGGCTGATGGAAAAGTGCATCGTTCTTTTCCTGGGCTTGTGATCCTGGCTTGGTTCAGGGGCCTGGCGTTCTATGTCAGAAATGGCTCTAGGTATCCCAGGAGGCTTCTGTCATTGTGTATTGGCTTTTCTTTTTAAGATTTATTTGTGTGTGTGTGTGTGTGTGTGTGTGTGTGTGTGTGTGTCTGTGTGTCTGTGTATCTGCCATATTTGTACAGGTGCCCACAGAGGCCAAAAGACGGCTCCAGAGTCCCTGGAGCCAGAGTTACTGGTAGCTATGGGCTGCCGGATGTGCTGGGAACTGGATTCCGATCTCCCGGAAGAGCAGGAGTTGCTCTTAACTACTGAGCCATCTCTCACACCCCTGTGCAATTGCTTCTGCTCGGTGACTCCCAGCTGGTATTCATTGGTGTCTGGAATGATAGGAGCACAGATGTTAGCTCATGCTGATCCGGGAAGGCCTCTGTCTGTTCAGGGGCCACCGAGGTATGTTCACTCAGTAACTCACCTTGGTGAGCTGCAGGTCTGCTGGCCGTCAGCTCTCCATGAGTAGAGAGATTTAATTACGCCGCGTATGCAGAAGTGTCAGGATTAAGTTAGAGTCATGTGTCTTGGATCTCAGGTGTCTGGGTTCTGAGCCCCCCAGAGATCTGCAATCCATGGCTCAGCAGGAGAACTGGCTCCTTCCCACTTCCGTCTCTCCTAGATCTGGTTTCCAGAAGGTTTTCACAGGCCACAGCATGTTCACGCCCCGGGAAAACAAGGGCCAGACATCTTCGTGCCTGGAGCTTCTTCAGCCTGGCTCAGTCAGGCACCCATGGCCCCTCATTTCCTTTGAAAAATAAAACACAGCATCTGACAGACATACTGAGACTTCTGGCACGCAGCACTCTCCGATTTTACTCTGATCATTACCCCTTTCCTCCTGCCAAAATATATTAAAAATAATCTTAACAGAACACAAAGCAAAAAGAACATTTTCCAAGTCAAGCTGCCGGGCGGCCCAGAACGGATCGCGGGTGAGAGCCCACTTTTTTCACAGTGACGAGAAAAGCAAATGTTGTGTGTGTCTCTGTGTGATAAACACAGCGGCTCGATGGAGTTCTGGAGCTGAGAGAGTGAGTTAGCTTCTGAAAGAGGCAAGCCACAGCCGGGATGGCCCAATTTTCCTGTGAACGTTGTTTTTGTTTGTTTGTTTGTTTGTTTTTAGTGTGATGGCTCAACAGTTTGTGGCCAAACCCAGGACCTGTGGGTGTGACCTTGTTTGGGAAAACAGGATCTATGCACTGAGTCAAGTTCCAGATGGCTGGCATGGCAGTGCTGGAGGTAGAGGCTGGTGTTACCAGGCAGAGCAAGGAACCCCGAGAGTGCCAAGAGCAGGAACCACCAGGCACTGGGAGAGGAAAGGGAGCATGGCCACGCCCACATCTGGAGTTTGGCTTCTAGACCTTGTAAAGGACTGTGTTCTGTTAAGTTGCGGGTTTGTAGCTGTGCCTTAGGGAACACAGAAAGGTGAGTCACAGAAGGAGTCAAAAAACTATGAAGAAAACGGTCGCTTCTGCCATCCCCCCCCCCCCACTCCTAGCAGTGACGTGGAGGAGCTCTGTCCACTACGAACAGCCATGTTCTGTTCCTAGAGTGTCTGCTGATAGTCTCCAGTCCACGCCAGGGTTGGTACCAGGACTCAGGGGCTGTTACAAGGACATCTGTGATCCTCAGGACGAGAGCCAGCTGTGCACGCTCACAGCCTGGATCTGCCTCTCGCTCAAGACAGCGGAGACAGAGCTGAGGGAGGCAGGCGTATCCAAGCACTAGGGGTTCTGTTAGATCACCTGCACAGGATGGCAGGCTCTGTCTCCTAAGACCATTCAAGGAAGCCTCAAGGGGTGAGTGGACCTGGAAAGAGTCCTCGCGGGGGGAGATTACTATTTAGGGGACGGGTTTGTTCATTCACTCCGCAAACACCGTAGACAAGGTTTTATCTACCGATGGTCTATTGGTACATAGTGGAGATGTTAACTGTGGAGAACAAAAAGGGCTGGGGCTGGCAGCACAGCAGGTCCCGCATAGGGGGGACTGTAGCCCAGGGGCATAGGGCAGCACTGGCAGAACCACCACGCACTGCGCCAGGGTCCGGAGTGTGGGCGCCTAAGTACCTATAGAGCACACAGGAGGCTGCCTGGCTAGTGCGGAGGTCTTGGCCCAGAAGGCAGGGCCATTCTCAGGGCTCCAGGTACCTGTTGAGGAAGCTGCCTGGCTGAGAGGAGGCTCCATCCTTCCCTGGTGCCTGGAAAAGCTGAGGCCTGCTCCATGCTTCTAAGCTGCGGGTTTTGATAAGAAGAGACAGTTCATAGTGTCCATGCTTTATTATTAAGAGTAGAAAGAGAAAAGGAGATAAAGAAATAAGAGAGAATGAGAAGATAGAGGGATGAGGGATGGCCATGACCACGTAGGAAGGGGGGGAAGAATAGAGAGGGGAAACAGAGAGAGGGAGGGGCAAGAGAGGGCAGAGAGGGATAAGAGGCCAGAGAGAGAGTGAAGAGGGGCAAGAAGCCTTCTTTTATAGTAAGCTGGGTTACCTGGCAACACCGAGGGGCGGGGAAAGCCTGGCTGTAGCCAGGTGACTATAGGGGTGGAGTCCAGCCAGAACACTAGGGGCCTGGCCACAGGTGACTGATGGCCACAGGATTGATTATGAAGTTGAGGAGTCAGTAGTCTGGGAGTATAACTCTTGGTTCCGTCCCTTGTAGAATGCTCTACTGGGTCTCCGGAGTGGCCTTGCTACAGACTGTCTCACACCACGGTCCCACAGTTAACCTGGTTGCAGTTCACTGTCGCCGGTGGACGGCAAGACTGGAGACACACAGCTGCACTTTTGTGAGCGCCCAAAGCGAGATGATAGACAGGCGGCCAGAGGCTGGGCGCCTGACAGCAGCTCTGACTTGGAAGGCGTAGGTAAAGAGACGAGCTATCTGCAGATAGGCAGGCAGGATCAATGGTCAGGGCAGAGCAGGTGCAAAGACCCTGAAAGGTCCCCAGAATGACCAGGTGTCTTGGCTGCGTGGGCTCAGGCCCTGCCTGGTGTATACAATAACGTCTGGGTTAGAAGGACACTTCCCACTTTCTCAGGCACAAGCCTCCAGTAACCCGTCACTTGTCACTCACACGCTCTCCTTCCTGCTGCCCTGCCTTGCTGTGCCCCCTTCTGTTTTAACATGCCACGCCCACCTCTGTCTGCTGCTATACCCCGCCCTGCAGCATGCCTCGCCCTATCCGGTGTGTATAGCCTTCCTCTTTGCCCCACCAACCTCCAGGCTCAGGGACCTCTGCAAGGCTGTGGCAGCCTCTCCCCGCCTCCCCCTCCCCCGCCTCCCCCTCCCCCGCCTGCCTCACTCCCCCACCCCCGCCCCCAGGATGCCATCCCATCTGACTGAGGGAAGGAGGATTTCTAGCACAGCCATTAGAGGGCAGGGACTCGGGGAACAAGCCCACTTCACCTGTCTTTCATTGAAGTCTCAAACATTCTGGGCTGGGGAGATGGGCTTAATAAGGACAGAGTCTACTGTGCAGACTCAAGGACCTGAGTGTGACCCCAGAATCTACATAAAAAGCTGATTATGGTGCTGTGTGCCTTGATCCCCAGCTTGGGGGAATCACATTAGGTAGAGACAGGCATATCCTTGGTAGCATAGACAATTAGATGTGCTTTGGGTTCAGGGAGACACCCTCAGAAAATAGAGCCGAGGAATGACTGAGGAAAGATCCTAAAGTCAACCTCTGACCTCTGACCTCATAGCCACAGTAGCATACATATGCAATAGAGCCTCATAGACACAGACACTCATACACACCCCTGACCCCACACATGCGTACGCACACTCACACCCCACATGTGTCCTCTCTCTCTCTCTCTCTCTCTCTCTCTCTCTCTCTCTCTCTCTCTCTCACACACACACACACACACACACACACACACACACACACACCTATAACATTCCAAGCCAGCGTTGGTAGCCACCCACTGCAGTGGACAAGACCCTCCCTGTTCTCTCGTAAGCCTTGGAAAAGGCTTAGATTACATCAACATGGAATCCTAGTAGCTGTCCAAGAAAGTGCCCAGGATGGGAGCCACATAGCGCTCTGGCTCCCAGGGGACCCGCAAAAGGCCTCGTTCACTCTTTTCTCTGGAATCAAAAGGGACAGCAGCCAGGGCCTTCACGTATTTTCACGGGTGCAGCACTGGCACACACTGCTGGCCGTCTGGCAACAAATGTCCCTTCAGTTTGATGGAGGTGACCACCAATGCCGCAGGTCCCTTCTGCTTGTATTCATGCGTGGCGCACCTGCCTCGATGCCCTCACTGGCCCATTGTGCCCTGGCTCGGTCAGAGACCTCTGGAGAGTTTCCTGCATTTTAAGTTGTTTCCAGCAATTATTCCCGGGCAATAAAATTCATCTCTAAAAATAGGTCGCATAAAGGCCTCTGCTTCTCTTCTAATTAGTGTAAGGATTTATTGAATATACATCATACGTATAGGTCATAATATTATTAAAATTACTATTAAGACTTTACTCATCAAAATCTTTCGGGCGGTGTGGAGACAGGGAGCCCGACGGGCCCCGGGAATCGTATCTGCATTAGCAAGATAAAGGACAATTTAGGACAATTACAAAAGCAGTGATTTAGGGTACAACATAAAACTCTGCTGAGAACTAATTCGTAATGCCAGCTGCTGCTAAGCTTCTTAATCTTTATCTAGTTCAATTAAAATCTGAATGTTTGGGATTTCATTAACAACTGGGGGCTTGGAAATCACACACGCTTTTACACCGTGCTCTGATGCCGACTTACAGTGCGGAAGTCGCCCCAAATGTCCAAAGGTAGAATTAGGTATTATTGAAACCTCGGTCCTTTAAGGATACGGGGAAGCAGAGACTAGATTCCTTTGAGTCTCCTCCAGTCAGATCCGGACAAAGGAAGGAGACCCCACTCTAAGCACTGCTGAGGAGGGTAGACCTGTGGGCCCAGCTAGCTCCTGTGCAGATGAAGACCTCCTTTTACAGGCCTTTCTAAGGCCTTTTTCTAAGGCCTTTCCTTCTGGGCGCCTGGCCTCATCCGGCATGGGGCCGCCTCAGGGTAGTCTGCCGCCTGTCTCTTTGTTAAGCCTGATCAAGTCTTCACAAGCAGTATTTAATGAAGTGAACGGATCCAAGCTGCTTTGCGTGTAGCTCCTGGTTGGCTAGGAAAGCCAAAAGACCGTGTTCCACGTGTTTCCTTGACCTGAGTCGCTGTTGGCTCAAGCCTTATTCCAGGCACGGGGAGGGTGCCCCCGCCCTGCTGGGAAGCTCTGATGGAGACAGAGGAGCCACAAGACTCCCTTTATCTTGCTTCTCCACTCAGTCCTCCTGAGACCCCAGGTCATACCTGGAGGTGGAGCCGAGGAGCCTGGGTCGCCATGGAGCTCGTGCTTCATGGTCCCCATGCAGTCTCTCATTGTGGAAGGCTGAGAGGTGTCCCCGTGATGCCCATGCGCAGTGACTCTAAGTAGCAGTGGGGGCTTCTGCTGACGGGGTGGAAGCTGTGGACTCTGGGATGTGAAGTCATGCCAGCTGTCCCCATCATGTCCCAAGTCTGCTCCCAAAGGCAGATAGGAAGATCGGAGTTAGAATCTGAACGGGGGAGATCGGATTGCCTCTCTACACAAATGTCCATGAGCAGAAACAGGGCTTGGTCCATCCCCGCGTGCGGTGTGCACATCGTGAAGGGACGGCGCGCTCACCTGTGCGTGCTTGCCTGACAGCCAGAGGTCAATGTCAGGGGTGTTCCTCAACCTCAGGGTCTCTCCCCGAACCTAGAGCTCACTGTACCGCCAGCTTTGGCCGGCGGGCCAGCAAGCCCTTGATATGCTCCAGTCCCCACCTCCCAAAGGTGGGGTTACAGGTGCACGCTCCCATACTCAGCTTTTATTGGGGTGCAGAGGATCCAAACTCAGGTTCCCATACTTGAACATTAAATGCATCATCATCCACAGAGCCATCTTCTCAGATCAAATTACATCTAAGTTGTGCTTTGTTCGGAGAACGTGCGATCGAATAAAGTGCCCAGTTAGCACCCTACATGCAAGCTGCCTCCCTTTTATTTACAGCCTGGGGCACCACAGAGACCAGGACAAAGGTAGTCAATCATTCCAGACCTCCCCAGGCTTGCAGTGTCTGAGGCCAACATCAAGCATGCCTTTCCTCAGCCACAGAGAAAGAATTGCTTCTGTCTGCACACTGCCCTGGAGGCCCACCTTGGTTTTCAGTTCTTTCTCCATAACCCTCTGAGCTCAGTTCTTAGAAGTCAGGGTTTTATAGGGTAATGACAGGCAGCCTGTGGTCCGACATGGCTCCTTCCCCAGGTAACCACCAGAAGTGTGCTCTCAGCCATTCTGCACCTGGTTTTCCTGGTCCTAATTGGTTGCTGTCCTCCATTGGTATCCATTGTTCTGGCATCTGTGTTGTTCCCTTCTGGAGCAGATATCTGGGAGCACAGGAGGGCTGTCTTGTCATATCTGTTTTCTGTGTATGTTAACATGTGTATGCACCACATCTATGTATACAAGGTGTATATTAGATGTGTATTTGTGCCATGTGAGTGTGCTATGCATATTTATTTGTGCATGTGTGTCTTGTGTGCTATGTGAATTATAAACATGGATGTGTGTGCATCTGTGCATGTTACATGTGTGAAGATATACATATGCACACATGTTTGTTGTTGGGTATATTATATATGAGTATATGTTATGTATGTTATATATGCATGTGTCATATATTAGGTATGTCTGTGTCAGGTATTGTGCTATGTATGTGTGTAACGTGTATGTATGCAATATCATATGCAGTATGCTGTGTGTTCTTCATATGCCTAGGTGGCATAGGTGTACATGTGTTGTTGAGTGCTATGTCACATGGAGTATTCTGTGTGAGCTATGTATTAGTTACATATGTGTATGTGTGGTGTGGTTCTCTGTGGTATATGTGTGTTGTTGAGAACTGTGTGTCTTTTGTGGTATCTGAGTTTCTTAGCATCATCTGCCCTGTCCCTGAGAATCTGTGAAAATGGCTTGCCTGCCCCCCCTGAGAAGCCTTTTTATCCTGTGACTGGTATTTCTATGGGGAAACTATGCATGGTCTGACTGAACCTCAGGTCCAGGACTGACTCTCTGGCTTCTAAGTGTCTCTGGCTGGGGGTGGGAGGTTCACACTGCAAGTAAGCCTGAAGACCTGGTGCTCCGGAGTCAGAGGGTCTGCTGGTTCCAGAGGCAGCATCACCACCACGCACGCGCTGGGAATGGTGTTCACCTCAGAGCTCGGGTAGCATCTAGACCACCACTTGGAGCTTGTCACACTGGCTTGGGAGGGAGGAGGCAGAAGCAAATGAAGGAAGGAAGCGTCCACATCCCCAGCAGATATGACTGTGTGTCAGCAAAGATGTGGGGCCCGCAGAGCTGAGGATTCGATTCCTATCTGTGGACTTGGCCTCTGATCTGAAAATCTGGGCCACAGATTGATCGCATTGCAAGTGACTGCCCTCCCTGTAATTACTTTGAGCATTGCAAACCTTCTAATATCACCCTTCCTTTTTCTTAGTCCTTTTAATATTTTATGACAGTGCCAAGCACTCTAGTGTAATTCAGAGTCCCAAGATGGGCTGCGCGCTTCTGCTCTTGGCCGCCCTTCCAGAACATTCTGAGCGCCGCCCTTCCCCCCCCCCCGCCTCTCTGTCACATGGGCTTTCTTTTTCATCTGCTGATTTGGAGTCTTTTGAAGGTTGTCGAATGAGTGGCCATTGTGAATTTGACATGACAGATAACTGTAGAGTCTCACAGGCAGAACAGCCTACACGCCTTTAGAGTGTGTGCCGCATGGGCAACGTGACAGAGGCCCTATAGGAACCTCTCGTGGTCCTTTCTGAGCATTCCAAGGAGCACACGTCATAGTGTCCGTGTGAATCGTGATGTGCAGAGCCAGCGCTTGGCACCAGCTCCAGTCAGAGCAGGAAACAGCAGCTGCCAGGTACCTTTACCTGATCTGATAGAATACGGACAGAAGCGACTCAAGGACAAACAGAATGTGGTCCCTCAGGTCAGGGAGAGCATGGGAGATAATGCTGTCCATCACAACCCCAGGGAGAGCATTGCAGAGATTGTGGCCCATCACAGCAGCAGGGAGAGCATTGCAGAGATTGTGGCCCATCACAGCAGCAGGGAGAGCATTGGAGAGATTGTGGCCCATCACAACCCCAGGGAGAGCATTGGAGAGGGTGCTGTCCATCACGACGGGGAGAGCATGGGAGCGGGAGTGTGAGGTTGCTGCTGGTCACATTGTCTACACAGTCAGGAAGCAAAGAGCAGTGAGTATTGGTCCTCAGCTCACTTTCTTATTATTATTCAGCCTAGGACCCCAGCCCCTGAGAGGGTGCTATCCAAGCTCAGGGTGAGTCTTCCCACCTCAGTTAAGCTAATCTAGAGAACCCCTCCCAGACACGCCCAGACGCTTATGTCCTAGGGTTCTAGATCCTTCCCGGTTGGCAGTGTTAATCATTGAGATGGCCTTGTCTTTCTGAACCTGGTGGGGGATGGTCCCCGTCTCTCTGCCTCAGGTTCGTGTTGGGAGCTCTGTCATTGTTCCTTCCCTCTGTGCCAGCATCCCCACGACTGCAGCAGGATCAGCTTATCCAGTCAGCTCTCGGTGGACACTTGTGTGTTACTGAAGATGCTGTAGATGCCCATGACAATGGGAGCCTCCCACGCCGTATCTGACTGCCAGCCTCGATAGTGGCCTGGTGAAGAACCAAAATGCCTGCGGAAATGAAATAAACAGAGTTCCAGGAACCTGAGGGAAGGCAGGCGCTAGGGTGCCTGGGAAGACGCAGGCATTCTGTATCTTTCTAGGGGTTCCTCAGGAGCCTCTGGCTTTGAGTTCATGTAGCTCGGTTCATGCCATATTGGAGATGGTGAGATCTGGGGGCTCAGCAAATGAGCTCTTGGATAATTAATTTCGAGTACACATTTAGCAGTCACAAAGCCACCAGGACCTTCAGCACGGGAAGGGTGGGCTGGTTTTCACGCCAGAGAATGAGCAGGATCCGAAGCCTTTTGAGGGGACGGGGAGGCCTGGAGTCATGAAGCCAGACCCTGTCCTTCTCGAAGCACAGAACAGGAAAGTGCCCACAGTTCCTCTTCGACCACCTGCAGAGTGGAGAAAGCCAGACACGCCAGCATTTGTCTGCTGACTCAGCTCCTTCTCTGTACTTGTGCTGAGGGTGGCGTGGATCAGAAGAGATGGGCTTCTGTGGTGTCATGATCCACACGAGCCGCTGAGTGCGCCCTTCTTGTGTGCTGGTGAGCCAGCTCAGGGTCCTTCAGGGTCGGGCGTGAACAGATAGATGAGGTTTACAGCTGACAGAAAGGTAGGGGACTTGGGGTCTTAGGCTTTGCTGCCTGCATCCTGCCCAGTCCTTAGCTGTCCTTGGCTATGCATGGGAAGTTGCTCTGAGTCTGTTGGAAGGGTGAGCCCAGGAGTTCGGGCTTGCAGTGCCCTGGCGGGGAAGATGATGACGTATTGGAGGGTCTTCCAGGTCTGTCCCCTCCCAAGAGACTTGGTCTCAGCTGCATATTGGCAGGTCCAGAGCTTGTTAGAAATCGGGGCCTGTCACTCAAAATTTGTGCAGTTTCAAGATGCCAGTGACATGACACAGGGTATAAGCTTGTGAACTCAAGCCTCTGTTGACATACTTACCCGTGAGTGCAAGCCTCTGATGGCTCACTTACCTGTGAGTGTGAACCTCTGTTGACATACTTAACCGTGAGTGCAAGCCTCTGATGGCTTACCTGAGTGTGAGCCTCTGATGGCTTACCTGTGAGTGTGAGCCCCTGATGGCTCACTTACCTGTGAGTGTGAGCCTCTGATGGCTTACCTGTGAGTGTGAGCCTCTGATGGCTCACTTACCTGTGAGTGCTGAACCAAGAGTGTGCAAGCACAGGCCATCAAGTGAGCAGGCCCTTCCACAGCAGGCCAGCTCTCACAGGATCAGCCATGATGAACCACCCTGTGCTCTCTTTGGAAAGAGGCCTAAGGCCATTGGCACTGGCTGTCCAGTTACTGACCCATACAGGAGCTCAGGTCCATCGGTGGCAATAGCGGTGACCTGGCAACGGCTCCAAGTCCAGTATCACTGTGGGATCGATGTCACCACGGGATCTGTCTGTGTGGCCCCACCTGCCTCAGATCTGAGCCTACCTTCTCAGCTGCCCCGGCACTGTGAGAGTCAGGCCTCACTCCATGCATAAAGCATGTTGGGAATATTGGGAGGACACGTCTGTCATGACAGACATGTTACTTGGAGTTATGAAGGTGAGTGTGACTAACTGAGGTGTCTTAGTGGGTAAAGGCACTTGCTACCAAGCCAGATGACCTGAGTCCCATCCCTGGACCCTCATGGTGGAAGGAGAGAACTGATTCCCATTAGATGTTTGTGATCTCTGCATGAAAACTGTGGCTGGCACACACACACACACACACACACACACACACACACACACACCACCCCAGCATGCACAGATACAATCAATCAATTAATAAACCAAGCAAGCAATCAATCAATCAATACAAATGCATAATGAGATGGTTTATAAAGTTCACGGAGGGGAAGGTTCTATGGCTGTTATGACTGGAACTGTGTGTCCTCTCTGCCCTCAGCCGGGCTCTCTGGTACAGGATGACATTTGTAAGACTGCTTCCTGGTTCACACAGGTGGGTAGGCCAGGATAGACCTCAAGACTGACACTGATGGTGTCTGATGGTTCAGGTCACTTTTTATCTTCAGTTCCCTGGCTAAGCCCAGGGAGGGCTAGCTCCAGGTCACCCTCAAAGCATTTAGGGGCTAGGTGGTGAGCTAGTTAGACTTTTCCTTTCAACAAGCCAGGATGAGGTTTGACTGTACCCACCAGGTCACCTAGACAGCTCAGATCAAGGCCCAGTGAAAGAACGGGTACTGAGCAGCTTGGACAGCAAAGGAATCCCCAGACAGGGAGTTTTCTATTTTTTCAGAACTCTGGAGACAGATTTCAAAGTCTTAGGCTCTCTTGACAACCACAATGGTGAGACTCCCTGTTATAGCTGGTGTGGAGCACACACAGCCGGGTAACCCTCGGGGTCACGTGTTCTGGGGGAGTTGAGTGGCTTGCTGACCTCTGCAAGGCTCAATGTTAACCCACTAAACACACACACACACACATGCACGTGTGTGTGTGTGTGTGTGTGTGTGTGTGTGTGTGTGTACGGTAGGTAGGTATGGTTCATGTATGGAGTGTGTGAAGGGCATGTTGTGTGTGGTGTGTAGATGTGTCTCTATGTGATACATGCATGTGTATCTTTGTGGGTGCGCCTCTCTGTGTGAGCCTGGAAGTGTCAGCAGAATAAAACCAAAGTAAGCAGGTAGACACCGTCACCCTCGGAGGCTCTCTTCCATCTCCTTGTTGGCCAGTCTCCCCGAATGCAAGTCTCTGGAAGTTCCCAGCACCAAGTTCTATTCTTCTTCTGTCGAGAAGCCCCTTAGAGCCCCTTCCCCACACAGGGGAGGGCTGGCTCCCCTGTCCACTGTCCGTGTCATCCTTGTAGCCACCCCAGGTGCAGAACTCCGATCAGAGCCTGTGTGTCCTTCCTCCACTCTGTGTTCCACGAAGCTCATCTTGTGTGATGACGCTTACCATCCAAGGCGGAAATGAGCCACTGCCCCCGGAGCTTATAAGAGGGGCAGAATCCCAGGCCTCTCTCTCTGCTGTGACCTTGACCCTCTGCTGTTAACCCCGGACTCTCTTGCTGAGTAACCACGCCCACGTGATTGCAGAAGGGTCTCAGTTCAGGTTCTTCTAATCACACCACCCTGTCCCTTAGGTTTTGTGCCTCCTTGCTGGGCTGCCCTGAGCCAGAAATGTCTGTGTCTGCAGCCCCTCCCGACAGACCCAGAGGCATTTCCTCTCACTGTAATGCCATATTCAGTCGGGCTTCATTCCAGCAAGGCCTTCTTGTTTGGGCTTATGGCAGCCTACCAGGGTTTAAATCCCATTTGCGCCTTTGTGCCTCAGACCCGTGCACTACCCGGGCCTAGGACAGCCATGTCCCCGATAAGCGTTCTGCTAAGCCCGGGTGGTTGAGGACACTTTGTTATGCAGCATCTCCAGCCACTGTGAAGGCAGAGTCCGGGCTGAGTGAGACACTGCCCACTGAACCGCTGGGTTTCCCTGAGGGGCCGCCTCTCCATCCTGTGCCCTGGACACTTATTCTCCCAATGCATGAATCTCCTCATAAAATCTCTCAAACCAAGTGGAGGAGACTTTTAGTTTCATGCTCAGAGAATAAGCCATCGAAGGCTGTGGCGGGCAGAGCAAGGGCTGTCCACTCCGGAACAGCTTTGCTGAGATGCGATCAAATACAGATCCATCCAGCGATCAAGCTGGGGAGACAGCTCAGTGGGTGGTGTGTGCTCCTTGCAAGCACGAGGACCCGAGGTGGATCCCCAGAGCTCATAAGGTGGGGGAGCACATACCTTGACGTAGCCTGCTAATTTGTTGATATATATGATATGTAATGTATAAGCACTTCCAATAAATCAACAGATATATCTTTTACCTGATTACCTTTATGCAGGTGAGGAGAACGCTGAAGCAAATTTCACACGGAAAAATACAGAATTTACACCCGAGTAGCAGAGCTGCAATTATGTTCTCCAGACTTCCACCTCTCACAGCTGAGCTCATTAACCCTTTCACAGCCACCTCTCCATTCCGTGCCCTACCCCCTATTTCACTTCATTAACTTTGATTTCCTTAGCTTATGAGTGTGAGCAGCATCCTGTGGTATGTTTCTTTCCCTGTCTTGTATCACTTAACATATCTTCCAGCATCATGCTGTCAGTGCAAATACCAGGTGCTCCTTTTTAAGGGCTGAATAGTATTCCTTCCTTTTTAAAGGCTGAATAGTATTCCCTCTTGATAAGGGAACTTCATTGTCCCCATTCGTCCATCCTCAAGCACCCAGGTGGACTCCACATCTTGGCTATTTTGAAAAGTGTTCCGATGGACACGGGAGTGCACATGGGACTCTGAGGTTGGAATTTATCTTTCTCTAAGTATTTACTAGCACTGGGGCCGCCGGCTCACGGGGTAGTGCTATTTTTAATTTCTGTGGGAAGCTGCATGTTGTTTTCCATCATGAACATACTCGTTTATATTCCCACCAACCTGTCAGCACTCAACTCTTATCTTTCCGATAAAGGCGTCCTAACAGGTGTGAGATGATAGATCTTTGTGTTTTTAATTTGCATCTCCCTGTTAATTAGTGATGCTGAACACCCCCCCCCCTTCCCCCTGTGAACTGGTTGGCCATTTCCATGTCTTTTTTTTTTTTTTTTTTTTTTTTTTTTTTTTTTTTTGAAGAGGCATCTCTTCTGGTTCTTTGCCCGTTTTTTTAATTGGGTTGGTTGTTTGCTCGCCTGACTCGTTTGACAGTTAACGCTCGCAGCTGGGTGGTCTGCGCTGGGCACTTCCCTGGCTGGTGAAGGGGACCCTGCTTCCTTCAGTTGCACCTCTTCTTCCTGAGGCAGGAGCAGGATGAGAAGGCAGAGCTTGTGAGCCAGCTCTAGTGAGAGGCTCTGGGTGACCCGGGCCCCTCAGCTGGGAGGAAGCTCCCAGGCAGGGTTCTCCACAGGAGACAATCCTCAACAGCGTCTGAGCAGCATCTGAGCTAGGACCTGAAGCTCAGAATAGAGGGAGCTACACTGGGGGTCAGGGGCTCAGGAAGGCATGCCCTGCCTGAGGCTGGCAGCGGTGTGCCTAACAGGACGGCTAGACTGTGGGCTGCCCACGTGGAGCTGGGGTGATGCTCACAGCCCAGTGAAGACGTCCCTCCACTGTCCCCTCCACCTTACCTCCATCCTGTCCTTTCCAGTTCAAAGGACAAGACCTGGAAGCTCACCTCCCAGACAGCACAGGGCTCTCGGGGGCCTTGGAGATGGCTTAGTGGGCAACGTGCTTGTCACAGGTGTGAGAACCTAAGGGTGATTACCAGAACACGTGCGAAAAGTGAGTCCTGGGACCAGGAGTGAGAGTGCATGCCTTAATCCCGGAACAGAGGAGGAGGAGGAGGAGGAGGAGGAGGAGGAGGAGGAGGAGGAGGAGGAGGAGGAGGAGGAAGGCAGAGCTTCGGAGCTGGAGACCAGCCTTCACCTGCTCACTACTGTGATCCCAGCTGAGCCAAATGAGTGCGCCAAAGGCCAACGGTCAAAACCACCAAAATAAAGCAACCAAGCTGGCCAGCTCCTGAGGAACAATAACTGCAATATCCTCTGACCTCCACATTAACATGCATGCATATGCATGGGAGCCTGCACACACACATACACACATACACATGCATGTGTATACACACACACCCATATGTATGCACTCATAGGCATGCACACACATGCACATATGCATACATGCACACATGCACACTCATACTTACATACACACTACATGTACACACATGCACACTCACATGCACACCCATGCTCTCACACGCTCATGCACACATATGCTCACATGCACACACATGCATACATACATGCACACATACATGCACACATGCACAGAAGCCCACATGCATGCATTCATATACTTATGCACACACATACTCACACACACATGCACACTCATACACATACCACACACACACTCACATCACACCCATGCACTCACACTCATGCATACACATACATGCACACACATGCAAACATGCACATGTGCAAGTACACACCTGTATACATAACACACCACACACACACTCACATGCACACCCATGCACTCACACACTTGTGAACACATACTCACATGCACACACACACACACACACACACACGCACACGCACACGCACACGCACACGCACACGCACGCACATACTGGCAAGAGAACAAGGACACTCCCAGACAGGGATTTGCTGGATCTTCATTTTTCAAAGCCCATTTCATCACACGCTAAGGAGAGGAACCAGCTTCCCACATCCGCCCAGTTGGGAAGGAAGGGCTGCAGCCCTCGCTGGTGGAGCCTGCCCCTGACCCAGTTTGTAAGCTGAAGGCTCTAACAAGTTTGAAAGCAGTCTGTCCCCCTCAGTCAGGCTCGGGCTGCAGAACAAATGTGCTGCTCCAGCAAAGACAACAGAGGTGGAATGAACATCTGCGGGGGAAGAAGGAAGCCGTCAGCGCCTTCTTATCGGATGTTCCGCCTCTCTCCCTTCCCTGCCCGCATCTGCCCAGACTTTGAGCAGGGATCACTTTTGCTTGTTAAAGGGAAAGAGTTGCTTTTCGGCACAATTAATTAAGTAGGCCACCAGTGTTGCTGGCTGATGGGAGTGAGGTTTGATCAAAAAGATCGGCTAATTGTTAGCGAAGACACGCTGACCGCGTGAAACCGGCTGAGAGAGGAACCTGGCTGCACTGTCTTCAAAGTGCCTGCCCTACCCCCACCCCGCTAGTATGGGGAGTGAATGGATGAGTCCTGCCTCAGAGTCCTTACCCACAGCTGGGAACGTCCACCTGTTTGTCTCTTATTTTATCCAGATGCTGGTCAGATGGGGGTACCTGGTCAGATGGGGGCACCTGGTTAGATGGGAGAACCTGGTCAGATGGGAGCACCTGGTCAGATGGGAGCACCTGGTCAGATGGGGTCATCTGGTCAGATGGGAGCATCTGGTCATATGGGAGCATCTGGTCATATGGGAGCACCTGGTCATATGGGAGCACCTGGTCAGATGGGAGCATCTGGTCAGATGAGGGCACCTGGTCAGATGGGGGCACCTGGTCAGATGGGGGCACCTGGTCAGATGGGAGCACCTGGTCAGATGGGGGCACCTGGTCAGATGGGGGAACCTGGTCAGATGGTGGCACCTGGTCAGATGGGGGCACCTGGTCAGATGGGAGCACCTGGTCAGATGGGAGAACCTGGTCAGATGGGAGAACCTGGTCAGATGGGGGCACCTGGTCAGATGGGGGTACCTGGTCAGATGGGGGCACCTGGTCAGATGGGAGCACCTGGTCAGATGGGAGCACTTGGTCAGATGGGAGAACCTGGTCAGATGGGAGCACCTGGTCAGATGGGGGCACCTGGTCAGATGGGAGCATCTGGTCAGATGGGGGCACCTGGTCAGATGGGACAACCTGGTCAGATGGGAGCACCTGGTCAGATGGGAGCACCTGGTCAGATGGGAGAACCTGGTCAGATGGGAGCACCTGGTTAGATGGGAGCACCTGGTTAGATGGGGCCATCTGGGCATGGGTCCTCAGGCACCCTCAGGGATGTGCAACACCTTACTACATGTTTGAAGAACACAGAACTATAACTCTATGTAGCCTCAGACTTTCACAGCAGCCCTGGCACCCTTGTAGTAAATTCTTTCAAATCCTGTTTGAAATGAAGTGTTCATTCAGAAGCCCCTGTCATGTCCTGGGTGGATCTTGAGCAGGTAGACCCATCCGATTCAGCTGGCACCACACAGCTGACATTGCCCTGAGTCAGCTTCCCTGGCCACAGCGTGCTGAGGCTGGGGGAACTCCCCATGGCGGTTTTGTATGTGGAACAGTGACAAGATCTCTCCCCACTAGAGACCAGTGGCAGCCCATCCCCCACACATTTGTGAGACAACCCAGAATGCCTTTGGATGTCACCAAGAATCCCTGGGGACGGAGGCCCTTTCTGCTTACCTCCTTGGCTTGTTCCTGGTTAAGCTGAGGTGAGCCCAGAGAGTCGGGGCTCTGCAGGAGGGCTGGGTTACCTTCTCTGTCTTGGCTACAGACACCTCCACCCTGCACTGCCAAGAAGCAGAGCTAATACTGGGGAGAGTTGAGTGCCCAGGACCAGCTCGATGTCGTCTTTACACTGTGCTTCCGCGTGGCTCACATGTGAGTCTTTCTAATGAGCCAAGTTCCCAGATATCTCATTTCGCAGTAGGGAATCCACGGGGCTTGACTGGCCAGCACTGAGCATCATGGGATACATCCTCAAATCTCTTTTTGATTTCTGCTTTGAATGACTTAAAAAACTCTTAAGTGTGCAAAAATGAACTTAACCAGTACATGTGAGTTAATCCTTTATCATATCTCCTGAGGAAAACTTGCCCACTGACAGATTTATTTAGAGCAGGAATCTGGGTAGCTGGATGCCTGATGGGGGTTTGTACACTAGGAAAGAGCAGAGGGGATGCAAGCTTGCTTCCTACCCAGAAGGGCTTCGGATCAGTAGATTCTGACAGGATATCTTCCCCTTGCACAGCACAGGCTGGAAATTCATAAGCTCCAGGAGGTCAAGGGAAGTGTGTGCGTGCGTGTGGCTGGCTTGAGCTGAGTGTGACCTGCTGCTGACTCCTGAGTTGCAAAGATGAGCTGTTCCTTCCCAGCCAGGCCAGCCATTCCTTTGGCAAGGACCAGGCCAGCCATCCTAGTCTG
Organism: Apodemus agrarius; assembly: GCA_964023405.1. Taxonomy (NCBI): domain Eukaryota; kingdom Metazoa; phylum Chordata; class Mammalia; order Rodentia; family Muridae; genus Apodemus; species Apodemus agrarius. Next base: position 2,441,688 of record OZ030008.1, on the reverse strand, counting down.
CATATGATGGGGGGAGGAGGCGCCGAGCTGAAAGCCTCCTTCCCCAACCTCCAGCAATGCCAGTGAGTGTCTTGGTCACAGTTGGTGCTGCACAGGAATGCAGAGGTATTTGAGGATCAGAAGAATGTGTGTGCGCGAGTGAGTGTGCAAACACACACACACACACTTGGGGGGGGTCACTTTCTGGTGAGTGCTATCATTCCAAAGCCACTTTGGGTGAGCACTGTGTCCACACTACTGGACCTCCTTGTTGTGATCATAAAAAGAGAAATGGGTATAAGAATATGGGGTATGGTGAGGTGTGGGGGAAGGGCGTGCCTCAGTGGGCCCATGCGGAGAGAGGCATTCCTTCTCCGTGAGGAACCAGCCGCACAATGGTATAGTCTAGAATAGAGTTTATTTAGGGCCTGGGGAGGGGAATTAAGAGAGTAGTAGAGGCAGAGAAAGGCAGAGAGAGTAGAGAAGTAGAGACCTGCTGTGACCATGTTGGGGAGGGGGAAAGGGGGAAGGGAAGAGCCCAAGAGGGCAAGAGAGAATAAGAGAGCAAGAGAGTCAAGAGGAGAGAAGGGGGGGGAGGCCAAGCAGCCCCTCTTACAGTGAGCCAGGCCTCCCTGGCTGTTGCCAGGTAACTGTGGGGTGGAGTCTAGACGGAGTACCAACACTCCTAGGAAGTGTGCTTTCTGCTATAACTTTTAATAAAATGCCCCTGCACCAGCCCTGGGCTTCCCCCAGCAGGATGTGCTCCTTGGTGCCACCTGGAGTGGGGCTCCGTTTCCCCGGGCGTGTCTTCCTCCTGCTGCTCTGTTTTGTTCAGAGCACACGCCTGCCTCTTGTGCTGACTCTGCTCTGAGCTTCTCTCCTGAGTCACAGTTGAGTGGAGCACTGGGGGTGACTCAGCGCTTCTCATCCTCCCTCTGGAGCTGGAGGCCGGGCTGCAGGGGAGGCGCTGGGCATGCAGCCTCCACCGAGTGCCCAGATCTGGTTAGGCAGGCTTGGGGCCAGAATGGCTAATGACTGCGGCGTCCCCTGAACCAGAGGCTCTCTTCCAGACACTCCTGGTCCTTCCTGTCCCAACCCTAACTGGGGCACACTTCGCAGGGTCTACTTGCTGTAAGCGGGTCAGGGCGCCACTAACATCTAGCAGTGGAAAACAGTAACTCTACAGTAAGTGAGGCGGCCGCAGACAAAGAGAGCAAACCTTAGGAGCCGGAAGACTCAGAAAGCCTGGGTTCAGCTGCAGTTCAAATGAGAGAGTGGGAGCCACCCAGATGGAGGGGGGAACCTACCAACTTGAAGGGAGCTGCTTATGTAGAGGGTCTGCATTAGGGACCCCTCAGGAGGGAAGGGAAATGGAGAGAGACAGGCGAGAAGGCAGGAGCATCGCAGGATTCGGACTCAGAACACAGGGAGGGGGTGCCGGCTCTGCAGGTGGCAGTCAAAGGCTGTACCTCACACTGCCCTGATATGAGAGGTGTCACGCGGCCTTGCTCCGTGGCCAATCCAACCACTATGCTCCAGCTGACTCTAGTCCATTTGGCCAAGGGTCTCCTTCCCAGGGGCCTCCTGACATTTGAACTCTATGGGGTGACTGTGACCCACCTAATCCCACCTTGCCTGGCCATAAGGTAGACTTCCAGAGAGTGGGAGGGGGCAGGTGGAGGAGGGCAGGGGCTCCGTGGGCTCATTAGTGGTTGATGGAGGTCAGAGTGCTCTGGCATTTATTTAACTCTGCAAATTAGACCAGTTAATTTCCTGGGAAATGAATGTAGTCTTCTCATTGATCCGGGGAGCTGCCCCCTCTACCTGGAGTATGGAGGGGGTGGGAGGCACGTTCTGTTCATTCCTAAGGCGAGGTCACCTTTTAACAACAGAGAAAACCTTGATCATCTCTGCTTTTCTAATGTCCCTTAAATGTGGCCCTTGGAATGTTAATCTGTTAAATGTCTCCTTAATTAAAAAAATGCAAATTGTGTGTTTGCATATGCAATAAAGAGAGAGATCATAGGGGTTCTCCTGAGAGGTAAAGCCTGAGGAGACCCACATGGCCTGGTTGCCACCTGAGGCTTCTGGGAGACTTAGCTAGCCACGAGCCAAGGGTGGGGGCCACCCCCAAAGAGACTGGGGTATTAGAGTTCTTTAGGATGAACCATAGAAGCTCCACATAGCAGTTCAAGGTATGAATTGCCCCTTCAGTGGCGAGACTGTGCAGAACAGAGAACTCAGCCAGCTCTCCTCCACAAGGCAGAACTCATGTTCCAGCGCTCAGGGGTCTTCAGCCCACCTGCCTGTGCTGCGTGGCCGTCATACCCAGCTCCCCAAATTCAGTGCTGACAAGGAGGGCGGATGCTTTCCACATAGTGCTGGCTTGTCCAAAGTCCAGCTCCACGTCTGTTATGTCTCCTCTTAAGGTATCATCCCTGGCTGCAGCCTGGAAACCCAAGTGGACAGCATGGATCATCCCCTGCCCCTCATCCTGACTGCATATCTGTCTACCTGCTGTAATGGAGCCTTGGCAGCCAGACCCTCCCGTCCCAATCCCCGTTTCTCTCTTGACTCTTGATGGCAAAGTTTTTCCCAAGGAACAGCAGAACACTGAATGCAAGTACACACAATATATGTAGCTGGGGTGCTACTGCAGCTAACAGTCACCAGCTGATGTCATGTGTTACCTTCACATCAGTTTCAGCTGTGACCTCAAACTTATAATCACCTGGGAAGAGAGAGACCCTCAACTGAGGACACTGCTAAGATCAGATGTCTCTGGGACATTTTCTTAATCATTAAGTGATGTAGGAGGGTCCAGCCCATTGTGGGTAGTACCATCCCTAAGCAGGTGGGTCTGGGCTGTACACACACACACACACACACACACACACACACACAGAGAGAGAGAGAGAGAGAGAGACAGAGACAGAGACAGAGACAGAGACAGAGAGAGACAGAGAGAGACATGTATATATCTGTGTACATGCGTATCTGTGTGTATATATACATTTATATACACAGATATGTGTATATATCTACACACAGATGTGTGTATGTGTGTGTGTGTGTGTGTGTGTGTGTGTGTGTGTGTGTATGTGAAATCGCTGAGCTAGCAAAAGGAAGCAAGGCGGAAAATGAAGCAGCATCCTCTATGGCCTCTGCCTAGGTCCCAGCCTGAGTACCCGCCCTAACTTCCCTTGATGATAGACTGACCTCTAAGCTACAAAAACACTCCCCCCAAGTTGTTCTTGGACAGCATTTTATCTCAGCAAGCAGAAGTTGCGTTATGTAGACCTGAAGGCCCCCTTCTGTCTGCCAACAATCACCATTACCTTAGCTAACTGTATATTTCTTTTTCTCATTGTTGAGGCCAAATTCCTGACAAGAAGCAAGTTAAGGCAATTAAGTGTTCCTTTTAGCTCACATTTAAGAAGATATTCAATTCACCATGGCAGGGGAGACAGGGTCGCAGGACCATGAAGTGTTTGGTCACATTTATCTACAGTTTGTAGCCACAGTCTAGGAGATGTTTGGTCACATTGTATCCACAGTGGGAAGTAGAGCCATGTTGTAAAGAAACCCAAGGCTTACCCCTCATGACCAACTTATTCCAGCCAAACCCCACTTTCCAAAGGTTCCACAGCTTTCCAAAACAGCATCAGCAGTGTGGAACCACGTGTTCAAACACACGAATCTGTGTGGGATAGCTCACATTCAAACTGTAACAACCAGTGGCTTCACAAAAGCATGGAGTCCTCGCAGGACTCTTGGGTCAGTCATGCCCAGGTGGAGTCAGTGTGTCTGAAGGAGGCTGTCCGTGCAGGGAAGACTGCTGGCGGCGCTGTGACTTCAGGCCCTCAAAGCCTTCATGCAGCCTTGCTGACCTCCATCTCCTCATCCAGCCCACTGAGGTTACAAGTGTATGCCACCATGCCCAGCCCAGCCCTGACATTTAAACTCTTACATGAAGAGGCTTCAAGGCACCCAGCATGTGTAGGCCACATTTCATGTGGCAGGTAGGTACTATGTGACTGCATCCTGTGTGTGGTCGGCATGGTGGAGACTTCTTGGTTTCCTGGCATCAGGAGAAAGAGAACCAGATTTGTGGCCCTTTCTGAAGAGAAATCAGGATGGGAGGCTTGTCTGGGGCCAGAGGGTGTTTGGTCCCTTGGGTTTTTGTGTCTGCAGTCTTGGGGGTGGGGTCGGCACTTTGGGTAGGTGCAGAGCAGGTGCTGTGGCAGAGCTGCTGACTGCCAGCAGAGGGTCCCCAGGAAGCACCAGCACTAACACTCCTGCCGCAGGCATTGTGGATCTCTGCAGCTCTGTGACTGCACACTTTGGAGGCCTGGCTCCAGGGAGCCAGTGGGCTTTACTTGGAAATTATGGGAAAACTGGAACTGTCCCTCCCTGCCTTTGGACTTTTAAACACACACACTTGCTCTAATGGGTTTGGCCTCCTCCTGGGAGTCCCTAATCCCCCCACCCCCAGGACCTGGCTCCCACCCACCCGCTGTGATGGCATCAGAGAGGATCTTGGTGGTGGTGGTCCATTCTGTGTCCTGAGTGAATTGCTGGTAACAGCTGGATGAGGAAAAAGACCCTCACCTACAATCTTTGCTTAGAGGTATTAAGCATGCTTTCCACGGCCATCCCTCTGCTGCCTCTGATTGGTTTAGGAGGCTAAACAAACTGCTCAAAGCTCAGACTCCATGGTCACATGTTGAGCAAGCAGATGATGGTGTTGACCCATGGGTAGGGCATGGCTTGCCATGGGAGAGCTGCTTAGAAAAGACATGTGATTCCTAGGAAATAAATGCCTAACAGTTGCTCAAATATGTCAGGGGCTTTCACAGCCTCCTGGGTCCCACAGTCTGCCTGGTCTGGCAGAGCAGGTCAATTTTAGCTTGCCTTAGCCTGATCTCAACCGAATTACCTCGTGTGAAGAGGATGAGTATTTCAGGGTTTCAGTGTGAAAACCAGAACTCATGAGGGCTGTAGAGATTAAGCTTCTCCCTCCAAGAGGGTTCCAGGCATTCCGGTAGATACCGGGGAGCCACTGAGACTCTGGGTTTCCACAAGTCTTCTGCCATGGATTGTGAGGACTCAGATTAGATCCTCCAGGGCAGGATGTGTTTGCTGTGCTAGCTCATAAGTGAGAGTTATAAAAATGGCTTGTCTCCATTTCCCTGGAGGAAAGATTCTATTTGATTTCAAGTGGAGCAAAGTCCCAGGTAAATATGAGCCGTGTCAGTCTTACGACCCCTCACCTCTGCCACCCTGGAACATTGCCAGGCACTGGATAGAGTAGCCATGAGGCACATCGAGAGGCATGCAGGAAGGACACATGCCTGCCCTCCTTCCTAAGGTCTCGTCTCCAGGCCACTCGTGCACCAGGGACAGGTTTACTGGCTTTATGGGTTGGGGTCCCCTCAGCAGTCATGCTATGGTAGACTTCAGTGGACTCCAGGCCTTCTAATGAGAATTTCACATCAAGGGATGGGAGGGAGGGTGACCTTGGGGTTCTGAGGAAGTCCCTCACAGTGGTCTGCTAGAAGCAGATGGTTGCTTTGAACTCTCATATCTTCCCTGAAAAATTCATGCACCCAAAAGCCTTAGAAGAAAAGGCAGATACCTTTGACTATAGAAATTAAAGGCACTGATGATCAAAAACACACCATTTAATATTACAGTAAAAAAGAGTAACTTAGGGGAAAATATTTAATGTATTTGAATGTTTCCTTAATAAATAAAGATCTCTTTAAAAATAAATGAGAGCAAGACTAACCACTCAATTTGTTTGGGACAGGGTATTTAACAATGACTAAGTGACACATTATCAGTAGAGGGCTTATGTAATGTATACCAAAAGTGCAAAAATCATACCTGACCTGCTGTTCTACTAATGAGTGGCAAAGATTACAGTTAGAGGCAGGAGGTCTAAGGTGGCAACAGATCTTTGTATACACACATGCTGATGGGAGTACTCTGGGCTGTGTGTGTGTGTATGTGTGTGTCTGTGTGTGTGCGCATGTGTGTATGTGTATGTGTGCGTGTATGTGTGTGTATATGTGTTTGTGTATGTGTGCATATGTGTATATATGCATTATGTATGTATGTGTGTTTGTGTGTGCATGTGTGTACATGTGTGTGCACGTATGTACACACATGTGTGTGCACATGTGTATGTGTACATGTGTGTGTTTGTCGATATGTATATGTGTTTGTGTGTGTGAATATGTGTGCATGTGTGTGTGTGTGTAAGTGTGTAATTCACCTGTGGGTACAGGAAGCATATGCATGGTGAGTATGTGGAAGTTTGAAGACAACCTCAGGTGTTGATCCTCAAGCACCCTCCACATTGCATCTGAGACAGTCTGTCATTGTCCTGGAATGAAGGTTGACTAAGCTAGCTGGCCTGAAGCTTCCAATCTTGTCACCAACCCACCAGTCACTGCTAGGATCGCAGGCACACACATTGACAAGGAGGGAGTTTAATTCCGTGGGTGATGCAGAACTTGGTTTACAATCTCCTGTGAAGAAAGCAAGCTCCCTAGACAATACCCAGTAGGACCGCAGTTGTGGGAAATGGGACTCTGGTCATACATGCATAAACGGACACAGCACTTTGGAGAAGCCGTGTCATGGAGTCCCATAGTTCCTCTGGTGGTGCTGAGGGAGGGTGCTTGGCCTTGTCCAGGGAGCATGAGCTGTCATCAGGACCCAGGTCTGGCCCTGCAGAGTACTAGTGTTTGCCGAGTCCTGCTTGCAGGACGCCCACCTCAGGCTGGCCCCGTCTCACCCATCTCCTTACAGAGCGGGGCTGGGTGTGCTTTGCCATTTCCAAGAGAGAAGAGAAGCATCCCCCACCCCTGATTATTATTATTATTTCTTCTTCTTCTTCTTCTTCTTCTTCTTCTTCTTCTTCTTCTTCTTCTTCTTCTTCTCTTCCCTTCCTTCCTTCCTTCCTCCTTCCTTCTTCTTCCTTCTTCCTTCCTTCTTCTCCTCCTCCTCCTCCTCCTCCTCCTCCTCCTCCTCCTTCTTCTTGTCCTCCTCCTGTCTTCTTCTTCTTCTTTAACTGACAGTTCTTCCCAGGGCACAGGGAGCTAAGCATGTGGGCACTCAGCCACCCATATTCCCGGACCTGGGTTATGTTTTGGAAGGAGCTGATAGCCACCAGAGCAGCCGGCACTTCAGCTGAGAGTGATTCGGGGTAAGATGGGAAGAAAGCTGTGTCTGGCTTCTGCTGCCCGAAATCCTGAAGGCCTGGCCAAGACTGAGCAGCACCGCCTGGACAAGTCTGAGCCTGAAGACAAAGGGGCCTCCAGGGATCCTCCCTGCCTTCTTCTGCCTGGGGGGTGGGGGGTGGACCACCAATTCTCACCATGATCATAACATAGGTATCAGCTTGCAAACTTGGTTTTTCTCATGGGAAACTAGATATAGAAGCTAGCCATCCCATGAAATGGTTGTCAAAGTCCCATGGCTTCCTGCAGTTCAGTGGCCTGTCTCCTGTGACATGAAACTTCCAAATTGAAACTGTCCCCAAGGCACAAGGAGATGAGTGTTCCCACTTTCCTCTTATCGACAAGTTCTGCAGAGAGTTCTGGGGCACATCTGTAAAGCAAGCCTCCAGAGAAAGGTACACACGTTCCTCACAGCAGCAGATGCTATCAAACGCCATTTCCCAAATGACTGTGCCCCACAATGCCGTGGGGCCCTCATCCTGTAGGGGAAGGGCCTCTGCCAGTGCTCCAGTCATGCTGCTGACTCATCAGAGGGACCCGCTGGCCACATGACACCTTGTTCAGACATCTTCCTCTTCGCCATCCTCACCCCTGTGTGAGCACTGACCTCACAGGGGTGTCCTTCTCATGCCAGAGCACGGTAAGAAGCACATCAAGGTGACACCTAGGTCTATGTCCTCTGGGCTACTTCCCTGAAATCGGAAGGCCTCCTAAGTTGCAGGCTGTATCCCCAGCCACAGAGTCGCTCTTTCCTTCTGCCTTGAATATGTATGAAAATAGAGTTGGTATTGCTTACCTCGCGAAGCCCTGCACCATGAAACGCATAGTTAAACTTTGTCATCCTGGGAAGAAAGAAACAGCAGTGTCACCCGAAGGCTCCAGGCGTGTGGGACATGCCCCAAGCAGCACCTCCTCCCAGAGGGTGCTTAGCTCTGCCTTCCCGCTTGGCGAAGGGTTGAAGGTAGATTCTCTCTCCACCCTTCCAGCCTCCCCCGTGTTCCCTCAGCCAGCAGGGCTGCAGCCCCCTCAGGCCTGTTCGGGGCACAGGGCCAGGCACAGCTTCAGCTTCCTTGCCTCCCCTAGAGGAGGGTGGTTTGCGGATGTCTTAGCAGGACCCTGCCCTGAGCTGATTTTAACTTTGACCCTTGACCCTTGACCCCTGCCCACTGGGACTGAGCACTTCCTCGCTTAGATTCTCTCCGTTCTCTCAGGTTGGACGTATCCTTCTCGGGGGTGTTCCTATCCCTGTCAGTGCTGTAGATCCAGCCTCCTGCGCAGGCAGATACCACAAGCTATTTCAGGCCAGACCTCTGGTTACACAGCCACATCCAGGAAGCCTCTCTGCCCGGCCCTGAAAGGCTCCATCCCTTCCCACACCAGTGTCCTGAAGGTTGGCCCTACACAGAGCCCCTCCTACCTTGAGCTGGGGTGACCTCTCGTCTATAACTTCGGTAGACATTTGCTTATTAGGACAAGACAGGATCTTTGTACACTCTTTGGTCTTGGCCTATGGAGAACAGGAAGCTGTTCAGAGGTGGTTTCAGCCATTCTAATAAATAAAGAAAACAGAAAAAAATAGACAGCGAATTGCCTTCGTGCGTGCATATGTGTGTTCGCACATTCACATGCACACACCTGGGCTGGCAAGCCAGGCGGCTTCATTTTTCATAGACAGTCAGCCAAATGTGGGTTGTCAAACCTTCAGTTTAGGTGTTTCAGAGTGCGGCTCTGTTCATTGGAGGCAGTCATGGGACGATCAGAGGTGAGCACGATCTAGTTGAGGAAGGTAGACACTGGTAGGAATGCATGTTTCACAGCCAAGTGCTAACAAGCAGGCCTGGACAGCTGGGGGCAGCTAGAGGCTGGGAGAGCTGGAAAGTGGGGTCATAGGCCATCTCTGCCACCAGAAGCCACCTGTGTCCCTGGGCAGACATTCAAAGCAGGTGCATCATGGTGGAAAGTCTGTTGTTCTGGGAGCTGCTCAGTATTAAACTCTGGGGTGGCTCGAAGGCCAGTGGTGGACCCAGCTCTATGGTGCTCTTGTGCCTCTGTTAGCTTTGTGCAAAGCATGTCTGATGCCTTCTTCCAGGGCTTAGGAATGGGGATACTGGGAAGCCACTGGGAGTGACCCAGTTGGAAAGTGGATCTAGACAACAGGGAGCTTGTACCAACCTGACCCTCCAAGGACCAGGAAGAGTATCCCATCATCCAGCAGGAAGGCATTCTGCCCCCGTCTAACTAGCAGTACCCCGTCTCCTTGTCTGACCTGGCCATGCCTTGTCCCTCCTGGGAAGATGCTTTCTTTCACTCACCTCTTTTAGGGCTCAGATCAGCCGCTAGTCTTAGAATGTCAGGCGTAGGCTCTGCTCACAGGTTCTTGGGTGGCTCAGCCGACAGTGAGAAGGAGAGAGCAGAGATGCACACGAGTATTTGCCCATCCACCCAGCCACACGGGGTTCTTTCCTTCCTTCTCAGGGCCCTCTGAGTCCTAGCTCTCTCTTCTCAAAACAGCTTCTCCCCTGCCCCAGCCACCACCCTACCACCCCTGTGGCTGGATCTTCTTCCTATAGGGGGGTCCTGGAGTGGGACCTCCAGGCAGGATCCCACAGGACCTCGGGGAGGCTGACCCATCTCTCTCTGGAGTCCTCCTCCCCTTGAGGGTTCCATGGCCGATTTAAGAGCCTGGGTAATATTGAGGGTAGTGGGAATTCAAGGGTGAGAGGGTGACCTCGAGCATGGAAGTCCCCAATGGGGACATGACTTCTTCAACCCAGACTACAGATTGCAGGCTTTCCCCAAATAACAGGTAGGCAGCCGTCAGAGCTATGGTGGCGATGAACTTCAGCTGAGAAGAGCCAGGTGAGTTGAGGAGAGCTAGCCCTCACTGGCAGAGCCATGACAGTGAAGCTTGTGGGGGTTGGGGAGCCCTCCCATGTCAAACCCAACGCAAGTCAGTCCCATGGACAGGGATGACTGCATTTTGCTGTTTTCTTGGTGGGTAGCCTCAACTCAAAGAGGTCAAGCAGCAGCCAAGGTTATACGGCAAAGAGGGTCAAAGTGGGGTGTGTCTTCTGTTCTTTCTACTGTGGCAAACCCTTTAAGGCCGACTGTTTTAAAAGACAGGAATTTATTGATCATTATTATAGTTAAACAAGGTCAGGGGGCCAGCTGATGCACTGTCTGAGGAGGGGTTCCCTCTGCCTCATAGATGGTGCCGTGTTCCTGAGCAGGAAGACGTGGAGACCTCTTAGGTCTCCTTCACAGTACACGGGGCTTATACTGTGTGGACAAGATGGTGCTTCCAGGTTGAAGAAGCTGGGAAGTTTGGTTGTAAGTGCTCAGATTGGAGGGGAGGGCTAACTTCCCCTCCAGCTCGCCTCTACCCCAGCCAGCCCTCTCTGCACAAAACTGACTGCAGAACAGATCTCACTCACCTCCTCTCAGGGATGTCTCCATGCAGGGGGCAGGCATCTGTATATGAACTCTGTGTCTCTGTGCTACGGGAGCTAATGACTAACTCATGTCTCAGCAACTCAGTGTGGTTGAGTACCAGCACTTGCACAGTCAGCAGGAACAGGGTGTGGACCATTGACAAATGTCACTGTATTTAGACTGATTTCTTTCTTAATGGCCCAGCCAATTTGGAATGAATGAGCAGGGACCATCAGCAATTCTGTCTGCGGCCCCATGTAGTCGGGCCACAATGTTCACAGTCGCAAGTAATTATAGTCCCTTTGCTTCAGAACTTAAGAATAACCTAGACAGGAAGCCTTCACAGGTTCTACCCACAGGGATCTGATATTTTAAATTTTTAAATGTTCCGTTTCAATGCTACACAAAAGGTGGCTATCAGAACCATGAATAAGTCAGGGCAGGTTCGGACACCTGCTGGCCAGTTACTCAAGCTGTTCTTTGCGGACCATGGTAATCCCTGTGCTGCAAGGTGGCCCTTGACAACACTGTCCCCGGGAAGATGACTAATAAATCACACCGAGAAGCTCTACCCCTCTCTCAGTGTTCCCTGAGGGGTCATGAGGAAGTTCCAACCTGGACAGAATGGAGACAGGCAGAGTGCAGGGACCAGGCCAGGCTGGGGTCGAGGGGACAGGTGGCCTTGCCTAGATGTTTCCCAGTCAGGCAGCAAGAGCTGAAGGATGGTTGGGGGAGGGTCTCTGGCACACACCCCAATGACTGGCACCTGTCTTTGATTATGACCATCCCACCTATTGAAATGGTGTCCCTGGGAAGAGCTGTACACACCAGCCCAGGACCTGGTAACCTATGAACCTTTATATTCCAGTGGAAGTAGAGATCACCCCACCCAACCTAGTCACCTTGGGGAGCACTAGCTTGTCTGGGAGGATCACCTTCCTCAGATACTTTGAGGGGAGATGGTCTGATTTCCAAAGTATAGCGCCTCCCCAACCTCCCCGCTCAGACCTGCCCTTCCTTGGTGTGTCTGTTCCCATTCCAGCCCCCATGTTTCGTTTCGCAAAAGTGTGCAGACACTGGGTGGGTGAGAGGCCCTGGGCAAGTCACGTGGCTCCCAGAGGCACCTTCTGATCCACGCACCTGCCTCCACTCAATGTTGAGGGCCAAAGGAGAGGTACGTGAAGCACAGCACGAGCCTAGCACACAGTAAGCGCTTTCTTTCTTCTCCTCCACCATCGACAGCACTGCCTTAACTGTGAGTGCCCCACCCATTCAGTTATTATACTGCCACCACAGATCTCTCCTCAGAGGCCTTTCTCTCTGAGCAGCTGCTATGCAGTCCAGTACACGATCACCTTTAAGTCAATTTACGTCTCCTATGCGGAAGACCATGGCATGGCCATGACTCCGTCTCCTTCTATCAATGCTGAGTTCACACGCACAGTAGGCCCTCGGTGTTTGATGGGAGGACCCGGTGCCTGCTGTAGCCCAAATCTGTGGATATTTGGCCAGGACTTGCTTTCTTTGGTGGGCAAAGTGTAGGGAGGCTCTATAAGACCTCTCAGGTCTCAGTGACCTAAGTCAGGTCACTGTCACAATCCCCGAGGGCCCCCTGGAAATTACAGAGAAGAGCTATGGGCATGGCCATGGCTGTATCTCCACAGCAGCATCGCCCACTCCCCAAGGGAGGCTCATTGACTTAGTCAGGGTTCTTATTCCTGCACAGACATCATGACCAAGAAGCAAGTTGGGGAGGAAAGGGGTTATTCAGCTTACACTTCCACATTGCTGTTCATCACCGAAGGAAGTCAGGACAGGAACTCAGACAGGTTGGGAAGCAGGAGCTGATGCAGAGGCCATGGAGGGATGTTACTTATTGGCTTGCTTCCCCTGACTTACTCAGCTAGCTTTCTTATAGAACTCAAGACTACCAGCCCAGGGATGGCCCCACCCAGAAGGGGCCCTCCCCCCTTGATCACTAATTGAGAAAATGCCCCACAGCTGGATCTCATGGAGGCGCTTTCCCAACTGAAGCTCCTTTCTCTGTGATAACTCCAGCTGTGTCAAGTTGATACACAACCAGCCAGTAGACTTGTCATCCCAGGCTCACAGCAAAGACAGAGGTCTGAGTGAGGGCACTCTGCCTGCAGTCTAGGTGGTTAGGAAGAACGGATCCACCAGCTCCCATGTTCGTCAGGGCTCTCTCCCTCTCACCATGACGCTCACAGCAAGGGTTGGAGAGGGAAGGCCTGGGATGGAGCTTTACCCTCCCCGTTCCTTAGTCATCTGGCCCTGAACAAGTGCACCATCTCTGAGGGACAGACCTTTCCTGTGGGTGACACTCATCCAGGCACTGATGTCCCAGAGGCATTTGAAAACTGAGTGATTTTTTTTTAACTCGGTTAGTAGAATGTGTTGTTCGGCCATGGTTGCAACGGTGACATGGTGCTGGTGATAGTGGTGGCGGTAGACATGGTGGTGGTTATGGTAGAAGACATGGTGGTATGGTAGAAGTAGAGGTGGAGATGATGGAGGTGGCCATAATGAAGATGATAGTGATGGTGCTGATGATGGTGGAGATAATAATAATCTGAGGATAGGATGATGGTGATAAGTTGGTGAGCATGATTATTATGGTAAGGGCCACAGAGCTGCTGCTGCTGCTGCTGCTGCTGCTGCTGCTGCTGATGGTGGTGGTGGTGGTGGTGATGCTGATGCTTATGGTGGTGATGCTGATGGTGATGGTGATAGAGATGATAGTAGACTGGTGATAATGAAGGTAGGATGAAGGATAGCGATGACGTGATGGAGGTGGCCAGTACTGCGATATCAAAGATAATGGTGGCCATGATGATGATGGTCAATGGTCATGGTGATCTAGTAATTGATGGAGATGTTAGCTGTACTAATGATAAAGAGAATGCCAGCATTAATGAGGATTGTCTAGGGAGGATTGAGATGGAAGTAGTTATAAGATGAGGATGCTATGAAGATGGTGATGATGGTGACAAAGATGATGATGATGAGGGTAAGGGTTACTATGACAATGACACTGATGACGTCAAGGGTGATGGCATTGATAACAACAGTGGAGATGATGATGGCGACAATGATGGAGATGACGGTAAGGATGAGGAGGAAGGTGATATGGTCATGATGTCAAGGATATCAGTGACCATATTATAGCTGATAATGATGATGATGATGATGGCACTGTAGTGATGGTGATGGTGGTGGTGGTGGTGGATGTGGTGATGATAATGACGACGACGACGACGACGAAGACGACGACGATGACTATGATAATCACGGTGGCCATGACGTGACTCCTGAGTCCAGCTCAGCGATCTCTTCCACATTCACACGTCTGAGTCTAGCCCACATGCACAGTCAAGTCACTTGTCCCTGGCTCACACGTGTCGTGTCCTTGTCTGTGAAGCACCACCTCTCACTGTGACCTTTGTGGTCCACATGTTCCCCACTCATTGCAGCCACGGCTCCCACCTGCAGGGTTTTCTGCTCTCGCCTGTGCCAAGGTTGTGCTCAGCCATGAGCACGCGCACCGCACTTCCTTCTTCTTCCCCGGGTACTTCTGAGAGGCATGAGTCTCTGCCCTGGGGTTTTAGTTTTCTGTGGCTGTGGGGGGTTAATTAGTTTGGTTTCTTCACAATAGCTTTTACGGTTTTCCTATTAGCTGGGCAGATGCTCGAAACCTCCCCTTCCTTGGGATCTTCTGTGTGCTCTGAATGGCAGGCCTTGGTGGGACTGCAGAGTAGCAGGACCAAGGACAACCTGGCACTGCTGGCACAGCTCGGCTCCTTTTCACCTCAGAAGGAGAGGCCTGGGGCTCGGTGTGCCTTCTTGGTTGGATGAAGGGAGGCATATCAGTCACCGTGAGCCGAGGGCTCCGCTCCTCCTCTGCTGCAGACCCAGCTCTACCACTCTTGCCAAAGCCCTTAGGAAGGATGCTGGGATGAGACTGGGGAAAAGAAAGTTGGAGTTTAAAGGACTGAAACCTCCAGGGGCTTGTGTTCTGTCCCCTGCAGCTGGGCGCCGACCGGAACTCAAGCAGAGCTTAAGGGAGGGACGGCCTGCACAGCCTGCTGCTGCATCAAGTGTGGGGACTGAGAACACACCAGGGCGCCGGGGTCCACATACATCTCCTGCCCTTTCTGTCGACCCTCCCTGCTTCTCCCTGACCCCCAACCTAGACTCAGCACTCCTCTCCTTCATCGTGTCTTCCCTCACCCTCCAGAAGAGACCGATCCCTACTGACCGTTTCCTGTATCTTCACTTATAATAGCCAGCGCTTGCCCAGCGCAGAGATAAAAATTGAAATTGAAAAGAGAAGTCTGCTCAATTATACTAATGGTTCCCCAGAATGCACTTATTCTTTTAAGTGTTGAGCCATCCTGAGGGCCAAAATGACATTGGGAGGCTGGGGATTCTGGATGAAACCTCGCTGGGCACCTGGCATGCCCACGAGCCCCACGGAGGACGGCTGTTTCTGGAGCAAACGCCCGCGATGCTCATAAACAGACCCTTGGAGGTCGCACAGGAAAATCACTACAGTGTTGTTCGTGACAGCCAGGACAGGCAGCCAGGGTGAACCCAGATGTCCCCAATGGGACGGGCGGAGTCATCCTGGTGACACTGTGTGAGAGACCTTACACACAGTCTCTCCTGGAGAGCCCCAGCAGAAGCATGGAAAGGCTGCCTGTTCATATCAGCAAAACATGTCTGATACCATTTGCATGAAACCTTGAAAAAAAACTCCAAGTACTTATTTGTTTATGTTTAGGAATAGAGTCACGAATATGAACAGACGTGCAGACTCATTTCCCAGTGGAAGTTTCTACTGTGGATGGAGGGACCACCATTAAAGACAGTGAGGAAGCAGGCATACTTCCTGCAGGCATAAATGGTTTCTGAGAGTCTGGACAGAGATGGGAAGTGTTTTTCCTTACTTTCTGATTTAGGAGTGTGTACATGGAAGTGTGTGTGTGTGTCTATGTGTGCTTGTGTGTACGATGTGTGTATAAGTGTGCGTGTTCTTTCATGCACATGTATATGTGTCTGTGTGCTCCTGTGTATGTGTGCATGTGTGTGTGCATGTGTATATGTGTATGCATGCTCTTGCATGCACATGTGTGTGTTTCTGTGTACATGTGTATACGTGTATGTGTGCTCTTGCATGCACATGCATGTGTTTCTGTGTGCGTTTTTGTGTGCACATGTGTGTATGCATGTGTGTGCATGCATACACTCTTACATGCACATGTATATGCATGTTCGAATATGTTTCTATGGACCTGAAACATTTCATAGATCTGGTCCAGTCATGGGCTTGACAGAGAGATGGCCACAATAATTTTCACTTAACCCAATATCAAAAAAAAAAAAAAAAAAGATACAGTTCTAGGATCCAGATAAAACCGGTGCCAGGCACTGAGGCATGAGGAGGTTACAGGGCTGTGGAAACCGACAAGCCGCAGGAACTCAAGCATCCTGCAACCTTCCTGCCTTTGCGTTGCCCTGTGATGGAGGCTAGTGGGCGTTTCCCCAAGTGGGGAGCCCTGCAGGGCTCAGCTGACAGTCTGTGTCTTTGAGGGTTCCCCCCCCACCTGCTAGCTGTATGCTGCCCTGCATCCTACGTGCAGTAGCCCATATGGAGGGCGGGTGGGAGAGGCCCTGACGGAGCGGTCCCGTCACGGGTTGTTGGCTTGCCCATTCCAAGCGCCACCTCGTTGCTTTCAAGCTCCTTTTATGAACAGGAAGGGTATTACTGTGCATAAGATGAGTTAATTAAGGAATTATAATTCCCAGAAAGCCTCTTTGACATAATTTTAAAACCCAGGTAGGTGTAATCCCATCATTGGGAACCTTAAATGGAACAGGAGGCTTGAGATACTGTTCTGACTGGATGAAGCAAGCGATGCTATCGGCAGGGTGGGGCCGGGGAGGGAGAGCTGTCTGAGCAGAGGAGCAGAGGCGTGTGGAGAACAGACCAAGGGTGAGGGACAGCACACTGCTCTGAGCCTGCGTGGCACACCGAGGGTGCCAGGAGACAGTGGGCATCTGGGTGGGCCACCCCGGCTGGGCGCCTCCCAATGTCAGGCCTGCCTATGCACACGGCTGCCTGCCATACAGAGGTGCCCCTGTCTCAGGAGCATGGGGAAGGGCCCAGCACCCATCGCTGCTGCTGTAGAGACCCCTCCGTGAGGCAGCTCTGTGGGCCTTCCACATGGGATTCTGTGGTAATTTATAATGAACTTGTTCATGTTCCTTCTACAATGACGGCTAGACTGAGCAGGCATGTCCAATCTTCTGACTTTGTAACAGGACATTAGTTCACACTTGAGAGCCTCAAAATCAATTTACACACACACACACACACACACACACACACACACACATATATACACACATATACATACATATATACATATATGTATGTGTGGCATGAGCTGATCTTGTAATATTTTAAGTTCTTCCATGGGTTTCACTCAGTCGCCCTTGGCGGTTTGTAGTGCGCATGCCTCGGATCGACGCACCTTATGGAATGATGGTTTCTTGGCCTCTGAGGTCTGTGCTTAATTCTTTTGGTATAAAGCCCTGGATATTGTGCAAAGAATTCAGCTGTTGTGTTCAGTCTGCTAAGGGCTATGTTTATCAAGGCCTCATGAAGGAGACTGCTCCATCGACAGAAAGCGGGGCTTCCGGGACAGCGCCCGAGACCCTTCCTTCTGTATATCGCTCCCCGCTAGCCTCCTCAGCAGCCTGGCGTACTAGCTGGGGAGATGAGGAGATTCTGTCACTGCTCAGCACCAAGCAAGGGCCACTGTACTGGGAACCTCCCAGGACCCACCTGGCAGCTAAGGTGTCGAACGCTGTTAGGATTGAGACAGAAAGGGAGTAACCCCTGGGCTTCCACGCAGACCCTAACTCAATCTTGGCATGTGAGCCTTTACATCCACTTGTACTGAGCATCGCTTCAAATACAGACTCGGGGAGAAATAAGTCACTCTATAACAAAAACAATAGTGTCGTGGCCTAACACTAAACAATCTGAGCATTGCGTGTGGGACAGTCAGAACCCAGCACGCCCGCTCTACCGCGGTGTCGGGAAAAGACCGTCGGTTCCTCCGGTTCCCCCGCACCGCTCAGCTCTTCAGATAAAAGAGCAAGGAGGGAGCTGGGACTGGAGGTTCTTCACAGCTCGAGAGCTGGCAGCCGCGAAGACGAGGACGCCGTGATTGCAGAACATGGGCGCTCCTTCCTCTGATGATAAACACCTTTGTTGATTAATTGTCGTGTGCTATTAATAGGAAGCTGAGTAATCGCCGTGATTGGCAGAAGATGGCTGGCCCATCTGCTTACTGCATCCTAATGGCAATGCAGAGAGTGTGCGGGGTGGTGGGGCAGCAGGCAGACCTTGCAGACGCAGGCCCTAAAATCCGCCAGCACTCCTCTTCAGTCTCACGGGCTGAAGCTGTGGATGGCAAGGACACACCGAGGCCTGGTGGTTTGACTCAGGAGGGAGATGGTCGGTGTGCTCTTTACAAAGGTCACGATCATCAAGGCCTGATGACCTGCAGAATATGGAGTATTGGAGCTGAAGAGCTCGGGGAGGGCACTGGGAAAGAAGTCGAGACCAGAGTGTTCGGACTACTCATCCTGCTATGGTAGATAGTGGACTGCCACCCTGCCAGGAGGGTGGCCCTGCTCTTCCAGAGCCTGTGCTGTGGGAAACAGCTCCAGTAATGGTGTTAGAGCCTGGTGAGGAAGTCAAGATGAGAGATCTCTGTTCCAAAATTCTAGGAGGTCACTAGGGACAGACAGAAATAGCATCTGCGGTGGTGAATATTGGTCGGCTTGACGGGACGTAGAAGCACCCCGAGACAGACCTCCAGGCATGTGTGTGTGTGGGGGGGGTTTCCTGGAGTGGGTTGAGGTGGGAAGGCCCACCCTGAGTGTGGGACACACCATTTTATGGGCCGGAGCCCTGGACTGAAAAGAAGAAGCCAGGCACTGCCTCTCTCTCTCTCTCTCTCTCTCTCTCTCTCTCTCTCTCTCTCCTTCCTGGCTAGCAGTGTGACCAGCTGCCTCACGCTCTGCCGCAGTGCCTTCCTGCCAGGATGGACGGTACTTTAAAACCAAGCCAAGATCCAGCCTTCCTTGTTTGCTCCTCCCTCCCTCCCTCCCTCCCTTCCTTCCTTCCTTCCTTCCTTCCTTCCTTCCTTCCTTCCTCCATTTCAGAATTTCATCAAAGCAACAAGGAGGAAAGTAACTAATACAACATCTTAAGTAAAGATTGTCCCATCCATTTAAACAAAAGAATATAAGGAACTGACGCCTGCTCCATCGAGGTCAGTGGCTTCTCTGCTCCACACTGGTAAATGGTGTCTTCGTGTTTATCTAACCTCTCTGGACATGACAGGCTCATGATGTCCCATGGAACCTTCAAAGCTCCTGTTAGCAGTAGATGTGTGTCCCACAGCTAGAGAGGCCTTCTGTGTGATTTCCTCTGGAGAGTTCTCTTAATCAGGAAATGGACTGTGGATGAGTTGGTGAATTTCCGCCACAGATCCAGAAATTAGACAAAAAAAAAATTATGGATTAAGGTGAAAGAAACTCAGGTTAGTGGCCCTGACACCCCCCCCCAAAAAAAGTAACTTTCATTCAGATTTATTCATGAGATTGGCTGAGGACCAAGAACACAGAAAGAACAATGTTGAGGAGTTAGAATTTTTTTTAGTTACACGAGAAGGTGAGTGTGTGTGTGTGTGTGTGTGCGTGGGCTGTTTTGGGAACAGAGAACTGAGATCCTGGCCAATGGTTGTCCTGCATCTAGGGAAACAGTTTCTATGAGGCTGAGATAGGAGAACAGGAGTGCAGACACCCACTCCCCTGTCCCACCACCCAAAGACAGCATGGCTCTCCACCGGTCCCCTTATCCGGTGTGGGTCCGGGGAGGTCGTAGCTGCATGAATTGAGGTCCCGGAGCCTGAGTGGCGTCTAGCAGTCCAGTCTGGCCCACAGGCAGGCTGCTGCAGACCAGCACCATTCCCCCATGCCACACGTCACAGGGCAGCACGGTGGGTTTGTGCAAGAAAGGTAGAGAACACAGTGGCTCGCTCTGGCTCCTCCTTCAGAGAGGAAAGCCCTCAGTCCTGGCGAGCCTCAGAAGTAGAGTTTGACCCGTGAGGAAATAGTGTAGAGTGACAACAGGAACAGGAAGCGAGGGGAGGCTTGGAAGATGGTGAGGAGGGCCTTGCTCTGGCATCTAGCCCTGCCAAGGAGCAGGGCTCAGCACCTGACCTGAGGTAGGGGTGGGGAGCTGGGGTAGTTCTCAGAGGCAGTGTCTTGGGGAAGCTGTTGGGGGGGAGGGGAGTCTTCAGAGGAATAGTAGTGTGGGGATCACAGTGCCAGCTGAGTCTTCTGCTGCCACGTGACAGATTACAGCCACTTCTTGGCCGACTGAAGTGGATACAGACACGCTAGCCAGCCTGGTCCCTCGCCACAGGCACGCAAACCGCGGGGCTCTGCTGCGTGCAGCGTGCAGATGCACATGAGAAGCCGCACCCCACAGTGTTTTCCCCGAGGCTCCTTTCCCACTCTTTTTTGTCTTGAGCAGCACTGGGGATTGGGCCGAGAGCCTCCTCATGCTAACACACACCCCTACCACAGAACTACCTCCCCAGTATGAGTCCTGATGTCAGAGACTCTGACTCAGCAAGCAGTTCTGAATGTCATGCCCCATGTGACCTTGATCTTGAAAGAGCTATCCTTCAGTCTGGTGAAACACTCCCTGGTGTGTTAGTTTAGTGGTAGGTGTGCGATAGTGGTATGTGTGTGTTAGTAGTAGGTGGGTGTTAGTAGAGGATGCGTTAGTGGTGTGTGTGTGTGTGTGTGTGTGTGTGTGTGTTAGTGGTGTGTGAGTTAGTGATAAGTGGATGTTAGTATTGGGTGTGTTAGTGGTGTGTGTTAGTGGTGTGTGTCATGGTAGGTGGGTGTTAGTGTTATGTGTGTGTTAGTGGTGGGTATGTTAGTGGTGTGTGTCATGGTAGGTGGGTGTTAGTGTTATGTGTGTGTTAGTGGTGGGTGTATTAGTGGTGTGTGTGTTAGTGGTGTGTGTGTTAGTGGTGTGTGTCAGTGGTAGGTGGGTGTTAGTGTTATGTGTGTGTTAGTGGTGTGTGAGTTATTGGTAAGTGGATGTGAGTATTGGGTGTGTTAGTGGTGTGTGTGTGTTAGTGATGGGTATGTTAGTGGTATGTGTGTTAGTGGTGGGTGTGTTAGTGGTGGGTATGTTAGTGGTATGTGTGTTAGTGGTGGGTGTGTTAGTGGTGTGTGTGTTAGTGGTGTGTGTGTTAGTGGTGGGTGTGCCAGTGGTGGGTGGGTGTTAGTGGTGAGTGTGTTAGTGGTGTGTGTCGTGGTAGGTGGGTGTTAGTGTTATGTGTGTGTTAGTGGTGGGTGTGTTAGTGGTGGGTGTATTAGTGGTGTGTGTGTTAGTGGTGTGTGTGTTAGTGGTGTGTGTCAGTGGTAGGTGGGTGTTAGTGTTATGTGTGTGTTAGTGGTATGTGTGTTAGTGGTGTGTGTCGTGGTAGGTGGGTGTTAGTGTTATGTGTGTGTTAGTGGTGGGTGTGTTAGTGGTGACTTGGTTTGGGGATGGCTATTTGAACACACATCTGTAGTCTTTCCTGCTATGCAGGTACGACTCCTTCTCCTAGGACTTCTAATCACTCTTCCTCCGATTTTGCTTAAGAAGAATTAAAAGAAAAAACCCTTGAACACATTTCTCTCTTTGGGCTTTCCCAAAGTGATGTGGAGAACGTAGCAGGATGCTGACTCCCACGTCTCTTCCTGCGGTAACTAAATATAAATATCTGTGACAAATCGCAGAAGGAATCGTTAATGACAGCTGTCGGTGTTATTTCCAATGGAGTAGACCTTTGTGCCCCTCCCCCCCAAGTAATTAACTCAGAGACAGACATCTGAGGTGATTTTAATTTGTCACCTACCTGGACGAACATGCCCACTGAGTCAGGATCACAGGTACTCACCAGGCAAGATGAGCCCAGCTGGAGTGTCTGTGAGGTGTGGGCTCCCTCCTTTGCCTGGTGATAGCTGGTAGGACTTTTTTTTTTTAATATATCTGAACTTGACCTCAGCCTCCTCGGTATCAGCTGGTTTTGACTGGCAGGAGTGTGGCCCCGAAGCCAGGCACAGCACAGGGTTAACCCTGCTGTGTCTGTTCTGATGGTCAGAGTGAAATGGTTGTTCTCTTCCACCTTCTGGCGTTATTACATGACTTCATCTACGGAGTTTCCCTGAGAACTGCATACGCATCCTACAAAAGTAATTACAGAAATAAAAGCTCAGGTTTTAAGTAAGTTTGTGGGATTTTGTCGAATTCGTAGCTGTCCTGGGAGGCGCGGGAGCCGGGCACACCTCTGAGTGCACAGTCAGGCCAACAATTTTCATACTTAAGGGAAAACTGAAACGTCACAAAGTTCCCTTAGCGGAGACTTTCTACTGCCCCGGGACACCATGACTTCTGACAGCCCTGTTTCCCCCGTAACACCCTGTTTCCCCCTTAACACTGCACGTTTCCACCTATGAACTCTGTGGCGAAAGAGTAGAGGACCAGAGGTTTTCTTGGCTGTTATCCTCCCCAGAGTGCGTTTTTAATTACACCTTACATTCGTGGATTACTGAATTCATGTCTTGGGGCTGATTCCCCTCAACTGAGACATCCTTCCCTAAAGGGAGGGGAGAGAGGCTCACGAGACTCAGAAAGCTAAGAAAACTTAGCAGGCTCAGGAAACTTACCAAACCTCCAGCATCGGAGAGTCCTTCCCAAAGTTCTGAAGGCAGTGATCATTTCAGGGTGGGGGTCACTCTGGTGGAACAGCCCACACATTGTGTATGGGACTCCAGGGATACAGCCTTTCCTGCAAGGAGCCCCAGTAAACTCACTGACTCACTAAACTAGATTTGGATACAGTAGTTACTTTGATCTGTCGTCTGTGCCCTGTCTGGGGTGAATAGAGATCTGGTCACATCTCTCCAGGAAGTTACTCAGCCACACCTGCTAGCACACTTTGGATTGTGGCAGAGGCTACACTTGGCTTTTGAGAAGCACCACTCCAGTCCGCATTCCCTGCCGCAGTCTGGACCATGCTCGACCCACCCAGCATCTCCACCACTTGGTATTTTCAGCTTTTGGATGTCAGAAGGAGGAATGCTTTTCTTTTTGTTGTTTTGTTTTAATTTTTATTCTTCCAGTGTCTGGCAGAGTAGATCACCTGATGCTTTATATTGACTCTTTCTAGTTCTATGCAGGTGTCTTAGTTTTACTTCCTGCTGCTGGTAAAATAGGCTGACAAAGTGGACGTAAGAAAGGAGTTTACGGCTCACAGTTCCAGATTCCGTCACTGCAGGGAGGTCAAGGCGGCTGTCCTGTCACAGTCCACAGTCCAGAGCAGGCAGCGATGAATAATGCACGCTGCTGTTCCACTCTCTTTCTCCAACGTCATGTAATCCCAGGGTCCCTGGCCAGGGAAAAGTGCCGCCCACAGTGGACAGGTCTTCCAACTCCAATTAACTTAATTAGACAGTCCCTACAGACATTCCTGCAGGCCAACTTCATCTCAATGAGTCTTCCTGCTCAGGTGGTTCTAGATGAGCAAACTGACAATAAGTTAACACCCACCATCACAGTAGATAAGTGTCTTCTTATTGATTTGTGGATATTCTTTCTATATTCTAAATTGCCTCGTGTGGCACTTACCTCCCTATGGTCAGTCAGCTGTCCGGCCTTTCCTGTTCTTAGCTCTGCAACTGCACAGTGTCCAACGACCTGATACCCCATGCATGCGTGACACTGGGAGCAAGAAGCGGTCCCATTTCCCCTTCTCATCTGGCACAGAAGGTCCAGACCCAGGAAACCTCAGTAAGGACAGAGAACGTCTCCCTGTCCATGTGTGCAGCACGCGGACTCCCAGATGTCTCTGTGGGGCTCCAGTACTTCCCTCTTTCCTCCTCCACACTTGGAGTGAATGGAAGGAAGCTTTCTTGGAGCCCACGGTTTCTGACTCCCAGCATGCCTCTCGCTTGCACACTGCCCCATGCCTGGCCATGTGTCACTTCGGGGTCAGCTCCAAGTCCTGGATTTCCACAGCTTATAAGTGACATGTCTGTTTATCTCTACAGACAAGTCCAGGCTGGAGTGAGTGCGGGACCCTCGAGGTTACAGGTGCCAGAGCTTGGGGCAGTGAAGGCACCTGAGGTGGCAGCCCGTCTCCCCGAAGCAGCCGGTCTCCTGACTTAACATTTCCTCTTCCATTAAAATTAATTTCACAGTCTCTGGCAACGCTCCAGGCCATCACAGATTGCGTAACGGCGGTGGCTCGGGCTGTAAATCCATTCCACCGCCGTTATCAAACTCATTACCTTGTAAACTGCCTTAATATACTGAGGCTCCTTGGAAGACAGTCTTCCTGTAAGGTGAGATTGTATTCCACAGCCCAAGAGTGGACGCCTTTCAAATTAATCACTTGAAGCATGGCTTTTAATGCAGGTAGATCCTACTCTTCCTCCTCCCTCCTGCCTCTCTTCCTCCTTCTCTCCCTCTCTCTTTTTTGTTCCCTTCTCACCTCTCTTCCCTCATCTTCCTCTTCTTCATCTCCTCTCCTTCTTCCCCTTCTCTTCCTGTGCTATGCCCCTTCCCCTTAGCTCTGTCCTCCTCCTCCTCTCTCTAGTCCTCCTCCTCCTCCTCCTCCTCATTCTCCTCTCCCTACTCACTCCTCTCCTCCTCCCCGGCTGCTTTTCCTCATCTATTTCCACCCTCCTCCTTGTCTACTCTTCCAACATTTCTTCCAACCTCCCTCTCCTCCTCCCTCTCCTCTTCCAACCTCTTCCCTCTCCTCCTCCCTCTCCTCTTCCAACCTCCTCCCTCCCCTCCTCAGCTACTCTTCCACCCACCTCCCTCTCCTCCTCCCCCTCCTCTTCCACCCTTCTCCCTCCCTTCCTCCTTGTCTACTCTGCTACCCTCCATCCTGTCCTCCTCCCTCTCCTCTTCCACCCTCCTCCCTCTCCTCCTCCTCTACCCTCCTCCCTCTTCTCCCCCTCCTCTTCCACCCTCCTCCCTCTCCTCCTCCCCCTCCTCTTCCACCCTCCTCCTTGTCTACTCTTCCACCCTCCTCTCCTCCCCCATCTACTCCTCCAGCCTCCTCCCCTCCTCCCTTATTCTTCTCCCTCCTCTTCCTCCTCCCCCCCCCCGTTCTTCCATCTCGTCCCCCCTTTCTCCTCTTCTTGTGCTGCCTCAGAAGCACATGAGAATGACAGTTGTATTTGACTTGGCTGTCTTGGTGAAGTTTATCTTGGTGCACACAGAGAAGATGGCTTCTCTCCCTGCCAGGGTCTAAAGGACCTGCCTTTAGTCGGAAGCTACAAGAAGCAAATCACACACATGGAGTCTGACCCCACCCCGAGCGTCACCATTTGCCCCCCAGTCTGGTTACAGGTATAGCTGGTACTGGCTCTGTCGGTGGACCCAGGGTTGCCCTCAGCCCTGCACAGCACACCTCCACCATCCTTTCAGCCCCAAGACAGGACCAGAGCATCGTTGCCTATGGACTAGAATTGTCTTCCTGCAGTTGTGACTGGGAGGCCATGTCATCAGAAGATCCTGGGCTCCTCAGGGCTCAGGAAACAGAGATACAGAATTCTCAGCCCTGCCTCTTCTGTGTGGCCTGACCACCCCCGGGCATTTCCTGGTAATGCACTCCTAATTGGTGGGCCCGGTGAGAATCAATAACTAATTTCTCCTTAGGGCTTATCCAGGTGGCATCGAAATGGAAGTCCCTGCTAAGTCCATGTGCCTCAGAGACAACACAGAAAGGAAAAGGTGCTCCCCACTCCCTCCTTTCCAGACCCTAGTGGTCATCCCTGTGCCCTGCCCATCCTCTGCCCGCACCCCTGTGGCCTGGCTGCCGAGGACGCTGTGGGTCATCCAGGGCCCTCACACGAGCTGCATTGTCTGAGCAGCGCCTTGTCCCCTCCAGCTCCTCACTGATCTTTGTCCCAGTGAGGACCGTCCCATTCTTGCTCAGACCCTCCGTGTCACACTTTTCTGTCACTGGGCCAGAGAGCCCGAGAGAGGAGGACAATGGTCCTTGAGGAGGAGGCAGAGCCCAGGAGTATCCTCCAGCTGCCAGGAGACTGACTCCCCCAGCCCCCGCCCCATGCTTAAGAGCGTCCTCCTAATTGGGCACTGTCAGCCACCCTGGGAGCCACATGCGTTGTTTTATAGGCCATTTTCTCATGAGGAAAAGCAAAGCCGACGCAATTCTTGCTGGCTCTGGGGTTTCCGCTCCTCGCTCAGCACATCCCACCAAGGCACCGTGGGAATAAAATCCTCCGGTGGAGCCGTGTGTTCACTGAGCAGAGAGGAACGTACTGTTTCGTTTCCCTCTCGCAAAGAACCCAAATCCTTTAGTTTCTCGACAGTAAGCAGCGAACAAACCTGGCCTGGGGGATCACATCCTCTCAGCCGAGCTCTGCGTCAAGCAGATGAGAGGGAGTGGGACGGGAGGGAGGGGGGGAGAGTATGAGCGAGCTCAAGTGTCCAGCTGCTTCCAACAACATCTAAGCAGTCAGGCACCCACAGGCTCTGAACATTCTTGACTCTATCTGTGACCCAGCAGGTCACTCTTGGGGAAGTTTAGGAATCTCTGACAACCGAAAGCAAGAAGAGCAGAAGACAGAACGCACCCCAGACAGAAACCACCTCGTCATTTCCAGCTCCACGCAGGCCTCGCCACACACGTGAGCCATCTGGCTTTCTGCTTCAGGAGAAGCATCTGGGCCGTGTAGGATGCCCACAGGAAGAGCCAGCAGCTGGGAGCTGAGCAGAGGGAGGCGTCCTGGCCCCCTGGACAGAGCTACGGGTCTGCTGTCCCACCATCACCGAGCCTGGTCTCCATCTGGTGACACATATTCAAACTTCTCACAGTCACAAGACCTGAGCAGAGTTAGACACATGGACAGTTCGTATGAAAATGTGCTTGCTTTCTTCATAGGCCACGCCCGCCGTAAAGGCCTTAGGTGTGGACGAATCAGAAGGCTCATGGAATGTTCTAGATTGCTCTAGAAATGATGGGGGAGGGTCATGAGAGCGTACTTGGTTGCTTCAGGTGCACAATGTTTATCATGGACTGAGAAATAGTTTCTTCTGGAAGATGAAACATTTTCCTCCTAGTTTACTTTACTGCTTACTTTGTTTGGTTTGGATTTTTGAGACTGGGTCTCTCTGTGTAGCCAAGACGGGCTCTTCCTAACCGTTAGAGTTTCAGGTATGAGCCACCACACCCAGCTCTCCTCGCAGTTTTTATTTCAAGAAATTGTCTCACTTTGTCAGGGCGTGGTTATGGCGTGCTGAGATGGAATAAGGGCATTTGTAGGGCACCGACTCCATTCCAGGTGGTTGGGGGAGGGGTAAGTGCATCATGGGAAATCCTTGCTATCCAGTGCTTGGCCAGGAGAGGCGGCTGGGCTCAGCTGTGCTGTCTCGTCCGCATCTCCAGGCACCTCGAGTAGACAGCCAGCCCCTCAGGCTCCGTGCAGACGAAGGCCACAGCGCTGACCTGCCCCATGCACAACCAACCAGGAGCAGCCAGCACAGGCTCCTCGGACCCTTTGTTTATGAGTTAAGCCAAGCGGAGAAATGGCATGCCTCCTCTGCACCTCTATCTGTTCACCGTTAATTGTCTGACTTCATTTTCTTCAAGAGGCAACAAAGGGCAAAAGCCATGCTGTTGATTTTTCTGTTTAGCTGGCTGTAAATATTCAGGCCGAATTTGACTGACAGCGCGATATTATGTTCCCCAAAGCTTGCGCCGTATGTGAATATTTTAATTAGGATTGTAACAAGCTATTGAGAAAGTTTGAGCTAAATTGGTTCAGCTGTTTTTGCATTAGTGAAGCATGAAAAGGAATTTTTCATCTATTAGAAAATATTCCTTAAAAAAAGAAAAGGCAACTAAAATATCAGCCGGTTTAGGATCTTTGTCGTCAGCATACAGCATCTGGGTAGGGACTGACCAGACAGACTTGAAATGTGGAAAATGGAGCTCAGAGATTGGCTGGCATCGTACCCCTTCCTGCCAGAGCTGCCTGGGGTCTGGGTGGACTGATGGGAGGATGCGTTACAAAGGTGTAAACGCTCAAGCTGGATATATCCTCCTGGATCCACATCAGCTGTGAAGGGGCTGTGCCCTGCTTGGCATTACCACCCCGACCTTCAACTTTCACATCCTGACAGTTCTCATGGTGGTGGGAGCCTGCGGATGCAAGCCCAGGCTATCCCAGGGACGACTGACAGGAAGTTTTGTCCCACCCTGAGTTCAGTTACCAGCTACCCTGGGCTCGCTCAGGCTTTGGGTGTTTCCTGACATTGTTGGTCTCCTCTCCCTGGCCTGTGTGGAGAGAGACACCATTGCAGTTGAGAACAGGGCGTGGTTGTCCAAGAGCTGCTATTTACCCATTTAGAAGCTCTTGCTTCTTCTGACCCTGCCTCCCCCCTCTCCTTTTCTGAGGCTCACCAGGTATCTCTTACACTCTGAGGTAAACTACTCTTTAAAAAAAAGATTCATTTATTTTATTTATATGAGTACACTGTTGCTGTCTTCAGACACACCAGAAGAGAGCATTGGATCCCATTACAGATGGTTGTGAGCCACCATGTGGTTGCTGGGATTTGAACTCAGGACCTCTGGTAGAGCAGTCAGTGCTCTCTACCCCTGAGCCATCTCCCAGCCCTGGGGTAAACTACTCGATGTGCTTTTTTTCTGCTAGTTCTTGGTTCCAAGCTTCCCCTCCTACAGGGTCTTGGCAGTCCCCCTGGGGACCTGACACCATGAACCAGGGATAGGCATAAAGTTGCAAATATGAGCCCAGTGGTGGGAATCTTCATGTTTCCAGAAGGAAGAAAAACAATGGCCCCATGTGACACCTCCTAATTTGAGACAGGAGTGACACAGGGATCAGATTTCCAGGAAGCTGTGCCATCTGGGCCAAGCCCTAAGACCCTAGGAAACCAGAAATCAGTCTGCGCTCTCTTAAATTCAGATTACTTTCTGTTTGTGGTTGTATCCTTCACAACAGGGCCTTCTCTGACCTCTTGGTGGTTCTTAGTAAGTACTGAGATTGGGGAAGAGGTGTAGTCTCTGTGTGCTGTGTTGGGAGGCGTGTGTGCACACACATGTACATGCATACACACACACATGCACACACTCATGTGTGCTCACACACATACACACGCACACACAGAGGCACACACACATACATGTGCATGCACAAACACATGTGCACGCACACAGGCACTTGAACGTACGTGTGTGTGTGTGTGTGTGTGTGTGTGTGTGTACGCGCGCGCACGCGCGCGCGCGCACACACACACACACACACACACACACACACACACACACACGGCGCTGGGTTGCACAGCCCTCCATCGCCCCAGCTGCTCACTGCAGTGAGAAAATCCCACTAACGACTGTCAGGAGGAATTGTTCTTGTTCTCCTTTGTCTGAATGTGGAACTTTGACAGATTCCTACAAGCTGATCCACCGAAATCATTTCCCAGCACACTTCCTGCGAAGCCCTCCTCCCGGGTGGTTGGTTTGGAATGATGAACGCTACCTTCTTCACAGCCTCATCCGCCCCCTGTGCCCAGCCTAGTGCTGAGCTCAAGGGCCTGGCCTACGTGGGCCTCAGGAAAACTCACTCTGAAGTCTCTGTGGCAGCTCCTTGGGAGGCCAGTCCACACCTGACAAGGTGCTTGTCGCACCCCAGCCCAGTAACTGCCCCATCCACGTGTGAGCAGAGGCAGAAGACTGTTCTTCATTACCTCCTTCTGCTTCTCTTTGGAGTCTAGAGGAGAATGTTCTAAACCAATCGGCAGCGCACTGTTAATTAGCAAAACCTAAAACCCAGCCCCCCGGGCACAGGAATGCCCACGCTCATTACGCTGGTCCAGGGTAGAATGCTCAGCCTTCCCGGTCCTGGAAGCCTCGTGCCAAATTCACCTTGAAACAGATTTGCTTCTGTTTTTACAGGCTGGGTTTAGAAGCTTCAGGCAACGGGGAACCTGGCCTAGGGCCGAAGACAGTAATTCTTACCAGAGGGAACAATCCCATTAATGCAAGGAGAAGGCAGAGGAAGCCTCCATAAAGCTGCACAAAACCTCCTCTCCACGGGGAGCCGTCCTACAGACTGTTTTCCATAAATTTCAGCTCAGGGCCCGTAGGAGAGATGGGAGGCATTGCTCCTTGGTGCACCAGAATCTGCTACAGAGCATCGCTATAGAGCCTGGGGCAAAGTGGGTCTTGAGAAGACTACTCCACAGCACAGATATCCTCACCCCTGCCAAAAGCGGGCTGGTGGGTCAGGAGGCTGAGAGATCTCCATTGAAACCCAGAAATCTTACAGCAAAGCTCACCCCATTCTTCACGCACGGGCAGCTGGAGTTCATTGCCTTAGAAGACCTTTTGGGGCCTCTGACCTCAGGTCTCAGCTCAAGCTCACACAAGCAATGAACTCACACATTCCCACCGAAGGGCGGCCTCAGAAAGCCTTGTAAACCCGTGTTAGCTCCCACAAGTTAGTGGGTTGGAAGACCCGATGCAGAGACCATGCCTCTAAATGGCTTCCGGCTAGAGCTGCCTTGCTCCCTCCTGTAGAATAACCACGAACCACTGTCGCATCTGAAGCAAGATCTGCTGGGTAGACCCCCTTTCCTCGGGCTTCTCTCTGCTTGGTTCACTTGGGGCTCACGTTCAGTGGAAGACCCCTGGGAAAGGCTGTCTCCCCGGGCAAATAGGTGCATAACTGCTCTGGACACTGCATCGCAGCAGACGGGGGTCTCTAGGGCTTTTGGCCGGGTCGTGCTCTGAGGACTCTTCTCACCTTTAGATCTGACTGCGAATAGCATGACCCCGTGTGAGCCCAGGCTCCTCCTGGACAAGCGGGGCTCAGTTTCTTCCTAGACCTGGTAGCGCCCACTGTCTGTTTCCTGTGGTCAGGAGGGAGGTGCCAGGGAAGCAGGGGACTTGCTCGGCCGTAGCTCACCTCCCCCCACCACCACCACCACCACCTGTGCTTTTCCTGGCTTGCAGGCCAACATTGAGTGGTGTGCATGTGCATTGAGTGTTGCCGGTCCTTCGCTGAGATGCTGGGATGGGAAGCCTGTTCCTTCTTCCTGCAAGCACACCTTGAAGCTAGGGTGCAGACTGTGGTTACACCCAGGTGGGACTAGGCTGCTCTGGGCAGAGTCACGCGTGTGGATTTCATGGTGTCCAGACCAGTAGCAGTTCCTGCTAGAAATGCAGACCCCTGTCTCTGCCTTGAGTCCCTGCCTCTGCAGCTCCATGCTTGGGAACCGACTGCCTCAGGGTGCTGGGATTCAAACTAAGGTTCAGAGATCAAAGCTGCCACCACCGGGCCAAACCCTCCCCATCTCTGATATCAGCTGGAATATCGGGAGGACAATGTCATCCAAACCCAGGACCACAGCCTCCAGGGCCAGAGTCCAGGCTGCAAATCTTGTTTGACCTGTGACTGAAGTTTTTACTTAGTTTTTCTTGTTTTTGTTTTTTCCCTTACATCTCCATCCCCCACCTCCACCCCACCCATTAAATTTAAATTTTTAAATTTAAATTTATTTTTCAGACACACCAGAAGAGGGCATCAGATCTCATTACAGATGGTTGTGAGCCACCATGTAGTTGCTGGGATTTGAACTCAGAACCTTCAGAAGAGCAGTCAGTGCTTTTAACCACTGAGCCATCTCTCCAGCCCCCCCACCCCCACTTGGTTTTTCAAGACAGTGTTTCCCTGTGTAGCCCTGGCTGTCCTGGAACCACTTTGTAAACCAGGTTGACTTCAAACTCAGATCTGCCTGCCTCTGCCTCCCAAGTGCTGGGATTAAAGATATGTGCCACCCCTGCCCACTTATTTAGGTTTTTGTTGTTGTTTTGCTTTGTTTTGTTTTTTATTTGTCTGAGCGTTTCAAAGTATTTTATGCAAAGAAAAATACCATGTTATAAAAAGAACCAGAAAAACAGAACATTAGTAGAGAAGCCCAGGGTGCCCTGCCCACCCCTGCCCTGCAGCTGCCTGCCCCACCCCTGCCCTGCAGCTGAGCCCTCTCCCCCCTCTCTCACATCTTGTCTGGTTTTAGTACAGGGTTGAGCTTCATGAAGATAGAGTCACATGACCTGCCTTCTGAGTTGGATTTTTACTTTCTGTCTTGAGAGGTGGAAAGAATCCCATGCTGACTCTGGAGCCATCGCCTAGGTTAGCCTCCCAGGAGGGCCAGAGCGTTTATGCAAGCTGGAAGCTCTGTCCGCCTCAGCACTGTCTCCTGTGGTGAAGTAAATGTTGCTCTTGTTCCTGTGGGAACAGGGTGTGCAGCACATGGGAGTTTTTAAGTTTTATCACTCAGCTTTGGCCAGAGTGACTATACAGTTTCCACTGCTGTATAGAGGTCTATTTTCACTGCTGTATAGAGTTCCATTTTCACTGCTGTATAGCATTCCATTTTCACTGCGGTATAGAGTTCCGTTTTCACTGCTGTATAGCATTCCATTTTCACTGCTGTATAGCATTCCATTCTATAAGTGCTATCATCCATGCTTCCCTTGACAGTTGATTTGTCTTCTTGCACACTTCCATGCTAATTTCTCAGGTATTTGCACCCAATATTTGATTGTCCAGTTGTGAAGGCACAGTAGACTTTGTTCCTGTTTCACATAAATTCCTTGTCATTTTGTGTGTGTGTGTGTGTGTGTGTGTGTGTACACGTGTGTGTTACACACATACCCGCATGCATGGGCACAGATACCAAGAAGAGGCATGAAATTCCTGGAGCTGGAGTTGCAGGCAGTTGTAAGCCATCCCCCTGTGGGTGCTGGGAACCAAACCCAGGTCCTCTGCAGGAGCAGCAGATACTGTTAACTGCTGAGCCGTCTGTCCAGGTCTCGATTTCATTTCTGAAACTAGTGACTCCAGGTGCTCAGTGAATCTGGAGCTCATTGGCTGGTCCAGGCTGGCTGGCCAGGGATCCTTCTCTCTCTGCTTCTTTGGTGCTGGGTTTATACACAGGCGTGGACAGCTTTTATGTGCTTCCCTACCCCATGCCCGGGTGTTTCCGTCAAGGATTTCAGGAATGTTGTGCTTTGCAGTTGGGCAATTTCACTTTCCAGGATTGAACTGGCACTCACACCAGCCTGTAGCTGTGGAACCTGTCTCCTTCTGTCTTATTCCAGATGTGTTCTTTTCCTCACTGCCATTTTGTCCCTGTCTGCAGAGGTACACAAGCCCTTTCTCAGATTTGCATACAGTGACCAGCATCTCCAATAAGCCCTTCCTTATCGTCCTTTCCTTAGCATCCTCCTGATGTCCCCAGGTAAATGTTCGTTCTTAATTGAGTGTGGGAAAACAATCGATCATGCTCTGTACAGACTGGGGTTTCCGTATCTCATTCCGGAAATCTTCCCTTAACCCAAGGTCATGCGAATATTCCAATACATTTACATCTGAGATTTCTCTCAAAGTTCATGCCTTTTTTTTTTTTTTTTTTTTTTTTTTTTTTTTTTGCATTTAAGTCATTTGTCCTTCCAAAATTGATGCTGGAAGAGTCTGAGGTAGAAACCTGATATCACATCATCTGTCACCTGTGAGGGGTCTCTCTCTGGCTGTGCCCCTTAGCTGACGGGGCAGCAGCACCATTCCACAGGGATTATCAGCACCAGCCACGTGACATTCCACAAGTGTCACGAGCACCAGCCACGTGACATCCCATATGCCCTTCTCACAGGTATGCATGTACAATTGTTGATTTTGATTGACTGGATTAAGAAATACTAGGGTCCTGATCCTGGGTGTGGGGGTTACAGGTGAGCTGGCCCCAAGGGTGTGAGCTTGGGAGAGCTGGCTATGTAACTTGTCTCTAGTGAGGCAGTATGGGTAAGGGAGATACCCTCCCTGCCCTGCCCTCTCCCCTCACCACCCATCGCAGAAAGGAGAGCATGCCCTGAGGTCCCGAGAGCCAGAGAAGTGGCCCTGCCTCTCAGTAGCTGCAATGCGACGCGTGTGAGAGCAGGCCCTGCAGCAAACCTGGGCAGCAGGGGAGAGCAGGCCCTGGTAAGCCAGCCAGGAAGGCTGGAGAGTGAGAGTCATGGCTGGCTCTGAGCAGCTAATTTACCTCTCCAGCCCAGATCCAAGGCTTTGAATTGGCTCACCCAACATCGACCCCAGCATGCCGGAGTGCTTGAAGGCCGGTCCAGTCCTACAGATCCAAAACGACAGGATCTCCAGGACACAGGGTGGCAACAGCATCTCCGAGAGGAGTCCCAGTGAGGTTCCAATATTGATAGAGTAGCAGAAGTCAGAGGCTTTGAACCAGACCAAGGAGTTACTGCAATGAACATTTGCAAGGAGAGAAGTGTGGGCAAAGGGTGTAGTATGGACACACAACTGCGATACACTACAGCTTCCACAATGCCATTCTTTGTCCTCTGCTGGGGAGGGCGTTGCAAGGGCGGAGGATAGGTACAGGGGAAGGGGAAATGAGTGGGATTAGGGATGTGAAATTCATAAAGAAAGCATTTTAAAGGAAAGACGGATGGACGGGTGGATGGACAGGCAGACAGACTCAGGGTCTTCAGGAGACACCTGTGCATGTGTCTGGGAAGGTCTGTCCAGAGAGGCTTTAGTGAGCAGAAAGGACTACCCTGAATGTGAACAGCACCATCTCATAGGGTAGGATCCTAAGTGGATCAAATCAGAAATAAGGAGAAGGCTACACCGGGCTACGCCGGCCTTCATCTCTTTGCACTTACTTCTAAGCTGCTGAGATGTGAGCGAGGAGCCTTGTGGCCCTGCTGCTCCAGCCAAGAGCCCTCACACGCCAGGCCTTCCCTGGCACGATCCAGCAAGGCCAGACAGCAGGTGAAACCTCCCTCAAGTTGCTTCCTGTAAACTATTAGGTCACCGCAATAACAATGTAACAAATGCCACAGGTTTCCGCTCTCTCCACCTGGATGTGCATGCAGGTCAATGGAAAACAGCCTCTGTGAGCTGAGGTTAGATAAAATGTTGGCAGATTCCCACCCGCCCTCCCTAGCCCATCTGCTGGAGTCCACCGACTGTTCTTCTATGGAAAATTGGAAATGCCTGCTACGAAAACCACCCTGAAGCTTTGATGGGGATTTCTGCGAAACTTTGGTCCAATTAAGTGAGAGCTAAGAACCTGCATATTTATGAGAGGGCTATTTCCCGGATGGCGCACGTGTCCTGGGAGCCCCGTAATACGCGCTCTCTCTCTTCTTACCCTTTGCTGTGGTTTCCCCTGGGTGCTTTGTAAGCACTCCACGCCTTACTTCTTATTAAATACATCTTCGCCCTGTTCCGTAGTGTTGAATACAGTGGACACTTGTAAATTTATCTTATATCTACCAAGCTGTTCAACTTCTGCTTTCTCATGAGCTGTAGATTGCTTGGAGGGTTTTTTTTTTTTTCAGTGTGGAAAATCATAGCGTCTATGAGTGATGCTAATCTTAATTATCTCTCTCTAATCACTGGTTCTTCTTTCTTGTTAATTAGTCGACATTAAATAGAGGTGTAAATTTATAGCGGGTAGCTGTCTTGTTCCTAATTTAAGAGGCGATGGTTCTGATGGTCCATCATGGTAAATGATGTTTGCTGGAAATTTCTTTAAAACACCTCTGATGAAATACTGGAAGCCTTGCCCAGTTCACTTTGCTAAAACTTTCATCGGGATTTTTCCCTCCTGAGAGATTAAGCCATGTAGCTTTCTCTTTAATCTGTGATCGTGGGAATTACGCTAATAAACACTCTGCAGTGGAACCAAACTTGTGTCGCTGAGATAGTCAGCTCGGCGTGACAGATACTTCATTCAGCCCTTCTGGACTTAGAGTTCAAAAGCGTTTGCCTTTCCTATGGCCATGGCTTGATGGCTTGCTTGTCTTTTTATATTTATTTATTTATTTATGCTTGGGTTTTGGTACTCAGGCTGAGTACTTCAGAACATAGATGGACTTTTCCCTCCCTGTTCTCCAGGAGAAGTTACTCAGCACTAAAATCCTATAGGGCGTTGCAGCTGCTGCGGTGCCAGTTGGCTTCGCCTCCTATAGGTGTGTGGACACACGTGTGCGCTGCACACGTGTGCAGGCTGCTGACCACAGACTTGCCCTTTAGACCGCTGTGGAACCGTGAGATTTAGCACTTAACTATCAAGTCATTTTTCATCTGCTTGGTTTTCCTTTGGCTTTCGTATAACGACAGAATTTTGTATGTTCCGAGCATTCTAGTCAGAAATTGTTACCCAGTTGGTCATTAGAACATCACACTCCGCGGCCTCGGACGAAAAGTGGAAACGCGGGGGGTACAGACACGGTTGCAGGCGCACTTGTGAAATGATAAAGGACGCTGATGGCAAGTGGCTGTGCTCCCGAGAGTCTGGGGACACGGATACCTCGCTCGCATGTCCTCCCTAACCAATGTCAAACATCTGAAAGTGATCTTCACTGATTGTCTAGCTTTTCAGATAGTATCCAAAGGAGATTTCACTGTGACACGTTTGCGTGCTCTTTTGGAAGAAAGAAAAAAAGGAAAGAAACCCCTCTTGCTCACCCCAGCGCCCCTGGCGTGCACCTGTCCTCGGCTTCCTGTTCCTTGGGTGACCTTTGTGCTCTCTGCTCCCACCCCTGTGACCCCAAACCTGCTGTCCCTGTCCTATGTTCAAGGGTTAACTGAAAAACTGCCTTGTCAAAGTACTGGTTTTGTCTTTACTGGAGGAGAGAGACGGCAGGGCTTCTGGGGACTCATACTTGAGGTAGCTCTTTCTGAGGCTCTGCTGTTAGTCCTGGGACCCATGGCTCACTGCTTGGCTAGCAGGTTTTCATGGCTCCCCCATGTTCCCCCTCTCATGCTCCTCTCCCCTCCTCCCCTCCTCCCCTGCTCCTCCTCCTCTGCTCTCCCTGTTCTCCCACACTTTATCACATACTACGGCAACCAAGAAAATTAGCCGGGCAGTGCAGTGGTAACGCACGCCTTTAATCCCAGCACTTGGGAGGCAGAGGCAGGTGGATTTCTGCCCGCCTGGTCTGCAGAGTGAGTTCCAGGACAGCCAGGGCTACACAGAGAAACCCTGTCTTGAAAAAAGAGAGAGAGAGAGAAAAGAGAAAGAGAGAGAAAGAAAGGAAGGAAGGGGAAGGAAAGGGAAGGGAGGGAGGAAGGAAGGAAGGAAGGAAGGAAGGAAGGAAGGAAGGAAAAGAGAGAGAGAGAGAGAGAGAGAGAGAGAGAGAGAGAGAGAGAGAACAGTATTTGAATGTGACACCCTGGACCTGTGTCTAGAGTCTCCTAGACTTGTCCTTTCTAGAAGTCATTCGCTTGAGCCCTAGACACACAGCCAGTGAGCCTTGCTGATTGCGCTCACACATTAACTGTCCCCCCAAGTTCTCCAACTCTGTGGCTCGGCCTGTCGCCAGCTAGAGCAGTGCTGAAGCACCGGTTCCAAGTCAGGACCACGCCAGACCAGCTTTTCCTCAGCACTGGGTTATAGTCCACCACACTGAGAGACAGTCCTCCCAACCCCCATGGCCTCAGTCCCTTCTCCTGCCTCCGGACCCCTGTATGTGCCGTTTGATTTCCCTCTTTGCCTACTAGCCGTCCCTAACTGCTAAGTCACACTGAGAAATGTCACCTCTGCATACATCTCCGCCCTGAGCACCTACCTACCCATCGCAGGCCCCTCCCTCCGTCTCGGCCTGAGCTTCCTTCGGTCACAGCCAGTAGAGCTTCCATTTTAGCTCACTTGTCTTCTCTCGCCTGCTCTGCATGGTGGCCCCGGCTTGCCGGCCTCTCTCCCTCTTGTGTTCCCGGCCTCCTTCCTGCTCTACCATCTTAGATCTGGTCCAGATCCACCAAAGCGCTACACATACATGGACACCAGCACTTCTCTCCCGCCTATGCGCTCTGGGTAGAAATGGAGTCTGAGAATCGGCAAGCAGAGTGGGTAGCACATTCTCAGGGAATTGACTCAAAGCCAAAGCTTCCTGGTTGATTCAGGGCTCAAGATGGCACCCATTGTGGGCATCCTTCTCACGCTTTGGTGGGGTTCACACCTTGGCAGAGCTAATATCACAGAGACTGGAGGCCTGGAGCATGGGCCTAAGAGCATGGACTCTAAGGCCCAGCTCTGGCATGGGCCACCCAAGGACTCAAGAATACACCAATCCTTTTCTTAAGAAAACTGCGTATCAAGGGTGTGCACCTTAGCACACTCACACTCACCAGGGGATGCATGGATGTTCAGTGCACAAGAACAGGAAGAAGCAGAAGGGTTTCTGGGTAGAGTGGGGGAGGCAGATCCAGAACCAGGTCCCGAGGGCCCAGTTTAGGGTGATTAAGAACACTAAGAGCCCTGGTGCTGCTCGGAAATGAAGGACATGCCTGCTCAGGGTGTCTGCAGTCTCTGTGTGAAGTCTCTATCAGCCACCAGGTCAGAGTGCCGCCACAGAGGGGCCTCCAGACAGTGCCCCACCCTTCCCCCAGGCCCAGGAGCAGCCCGAGTGAGAGGCGTTGAGCAGAAGCTGGGAGGCATGAGGTCGCTGGCTCTAGTGACAAGCCGGGCCCAGCCAGAACACCTAAGCCCAGGGACCTGCCTGGTGCTGCAGCGTGAGACAGGCATGCAGCGGCATTGGTGTTTCAGAGTCATGCAAGGGTTCTCTGCAGTCGGAGGCTCTCCTGCCGAAGCTGGAGGAATCTGGAGGAGGGCTGACACCAACTCCCCTGTGGTAAGAGACTGACAGCAGAAGCATAGCTTCGCTGCAGGCTTTGTCTGTGTTTGGTCAGTTCTCTGGCAACCCGAAGCCCCTCAGAAATGGCCCCAAGTGTGGCCCCAGGCCAGTTCTCCGGGTTCAGCAGGGTATCATGCATCCTAAAGTTTGGTTACATCTTAATTTAGGGGCTCTTAAGGCTGGATCTGGTGGCAGGGACCGAGTGTAAGCAGCTGGTGAGAGAGCTGATCCTAAAAATCAAGGTGCTGTGGTAAGAGGCTGAGGCAGGAGGATAGTGATCTTAAGCTTGGCCTGGTTGCTTATTGAAATTGTCTCCAAAAACAAAAAACCAAAGAAAAAGAGAATAATAGTTACAGAAGGGGAAGAGGGATGGAGGAAGAGGAAGAAAAGGAGAAGGAGGGGAGGAGGGGAGGAGGAAGAGGAGGAGGGAGGGGGAGGAGGAAGAGGAGGAAGGAGAGGGGAGGAGGAAGAGGAGAAGAGGGGAGAGAAAGAGGAGGAGGAGGAAGAGGAAGAAGGAGGAAGAGGGGAGAAAGAGGAGGGGAAAGAGGAGGAGGGGAGGAGGATAAGGAGGAGGGGGAGGACAGGAAGAGGAGGAAGAGGGGGAAGGGAAGGGGAGGAGGAAGAGGGGAGAGAAAGAGGAGGAAGAGGAAGGGAGAAGGAAGAGTGGGAGGGGAGAAAGGAGGGGAAGGAGGAGGAGGGGGAGAGGGAGGGGAGGAGGAAGAGGAGGAGGGGAGGAGAGGAAGAGAAGAAGGGGAGGACAGGAGGAGGAGGAAGGGGAAGGGGGTGGGGAAGAAGAGGAAGAGGAGGAGGAAGAGGAGGAGAAAAGGGGAGAGAAAGAGGAGGAGGAGGAAGAGAGAAAGAGAAGGAGGGGGAGGAGAGAAAGAGGAAGGGAAGGAGGAGGAGGGGAGAAGGATAAGGAGGAGGGGGAGGAGGAGAGTAGGAAGACTAGGGAGAGAAGAGAACGAAAATGGAAAGTGTGTTCACCTGACAGGGACACAGCCATGGACGGTGGAGCTCTATGCCCAGACCCTCTGACGGACGGACCACACAGTTCACCGCAGCAATGTGCGGGGCTCAGCCCAGAGCTGGTGAGCGCTGAGCCTGGGGTCGTCCTTAGCTGGCCCAGTCCGCCCAGGACTGGTCGAGCAGATGAACAAAGCCTTCTGTGAGAGACTGACAAGCCGGAATTGCCCAGGAGAGGCCAGGGAAGGGCTGCACACCAGGAGAGCCCACGGAGACGTCCCTCTGAGTGTCCCCAGAGTGGGTGAATGACTCTTAGGTGCTTATCTGCGCTTAACCAGTTTGTGAGGCTTAAGACTCAGCCATGAACAAAGCTGGTGGCAAGATACGATCAGAGGGGGAGCGATTAAGTAACAGAACCCCAGCTAATTATAAGTGAAACCAATTAAAGCAACAAAAGAAACTTGCAGAAAGCTGGGGCGGGCTCGCACAGCCACAGGCTCCTGATAGGAGCACCTGGAGCCGGCTGCAGACTCAGCCGACCCAGCCCTGAGAAAGCTGAGCCTCAGAATTAAGTCAGAGATGGCTCGGGTGGTAAAGGGACTTGCTGCACAATCATAAGGACCTGAGTTCAAATCCCCAGTAGTCCTGTAAAAAGCCAGATGTAGCCAATCATACCTAGAGGCCCAGCACCGCGGGTGTTTTAAACAGGATGATCATTGTGACTTGCTTGCTGTCAGCCGAGCTTCAGGGTCAGAGATACTGTCTAGGCAAGAATATTAGTAAGTCATGGACCAGGATACCTACACTTGTACATGTGGGCATACACATCACTTATCAATAAATAAGTAAATTAAAGGGGAGGAGGCCTTGCCATGCTGGCCTAAATAGAGGACAAAGAGTGAGGTTAGAAACCTCCTCTGGACAGGCATCTTAGTGATAATCAACTCGGTCGGAAACACAGATGAATTACAGACACTTCAGTGATCACCACACGCCCCACCCTGCCATCAGCTGACTGAACTTCAGAGAGCTCTGCCGGGGCCTCCTTGCTGTGGTTTGAGTCTTCGTTCCAATCTAGCTGTTGAGGCCTCACCCCTGGGGGTCATCGCAGGAGGGGGTCCTGGGATTTTATTCTTGAAGGAAGAAGCCTGGTGGAGTCCTAGGATCCAGAGAGGATTGGAGTAGTAGCTGCCAATCCGGCTGGCGACGTGACCAGTATTGCCACTGGAGATGGGTCTTCCCAGCGAGTGTGTAAATACTGATTACATCTTTGGCTTTGTAAATAACTCAATGGTGATTTTTTTTTTTTTTTTACAATATTGCTTTTATAGAGCCTATAATAGGAAGGCAGGGTTTTTTCCTCTCTGTCACTTGGATATTAAACACTTTAATGAAAATACACAAATGAGCTCTCTATAAAACTTGGTCTGAAGCAAGCTGTGTGAGGCTCAACGCTTCGTTAGTGCTGCGAGGCCCCAGGGAGCTGATGAACAAAGCTCTTGTCATCGCTGGGGAAGTGGGATAGTGGTGGCCGTTGGTCCAGCCTTTCTCCCTTGCCTCTGTTCCCCAGGAGCCCCCGCCGCGCTCGGTCGTGGCCGCTTAGCAAGGCTTCCTGGGAAAGGATGAGAACCGCCTGGCCTGGGGGACTTCTGTATTGGGAGCATGCCTACTTTTTAATTGGCCTTGGTGTTAATGAATGGATTCGTTCTGTTTGGAGTGAGCAGGGCTGGGCGCTGGTGCGTGTAATCTGATTGCAGCCGGGTGCTCAGAGCCCTGCGGAAGGCTCCAGAACAGCCGTGATTGGCTTGGCCCGGGCTGCACCGTGCTGGCAGCCTCGGGCACCAGAGGATGGTGGGCGAGTGAGGTGGGTACCTCCGTGTCCACAGGCCTCCTCCCTCAGTCCCGTGATGGTGGGATCCGACTGTGCTTGCGCAGTAGCTGCCACAGAAGCTGTCTTGGGGCCAGACTGTTCTGGGGGTCCTTGTTTTTCTGGAACAATCCTTCATCAAGCAGGGGAGGGCAGCGTCCCTATCAACCCAGGAACCTGACATACTGTGGATGGTTTTTACCCCGCCTACTCTTGAGCCATGGGGGCGGGGGAGCGACCGCTGGTGTCCCATTGGACAGCATCTGGCAGATCTCCAACACCTGCTGTGTGTTCCCAGACTATCGACTCAGTCTGCACTGGTCACACTCTGAGAGGGTCAGGCGGGCTCCCTGACATCACAGATTGGTATAGCATCGGCTCTGTCACCAGGACCCACCTCTGGAGAAGGAGACAGCGTGTCCCTGGTGGGACTCTGCTCCCCCACAGCAATGCTGCACAGAGCTGAGTGGAAAGACACTGGCAGAAATCCCCTGCTCCTGGTGGGGCCAAGCACATGTGCTATGCTGTGTCATTTGAGGCTAAGAGGCACAGAGCCTGGGCTTGGAGGTGACTTAATATCTCTTTGATCTGGTGACAGGCCTGGCTTGGGTTTATTAACAGTTTCCGATTCAAGACTAAAGATTAACTTTCTCTAAAGGGGTTACATGAGGTGGAATTATGATTTTGTCCCTTGGTTGAATCTCTTTCCCACATCTATGGGGGATGTTCTCTCTGTGTCTCTGTGTCTCTGTGTCTCTGAATCTCTCTCTCTCTCTCTCTCTCTCTCTCTCTCTCTCTCTCTCTCTCTCCTTCTCTCTCTCCCTCCCTCCCTTCCCCACTCCTCCCTCCCTCCCTTCCCCACCCCTCCCTCCTCATCAAAGTCACATTTTCGCTGGCCTGGCATTTTGGCCCCAGAGTTAAGCATGTGAACCATTTGGCTGTCTGATGGTCCCCAGAGGCCCCAGTGCCACATCTTCCTGATGGCCCAGCCCTTGTTTGTGACTTGGCTTCCAGTTCAGGAGTCAGGGACTGGTGACATGGCCTATGTGTCACACTCAGATATAACGCAGCTGCATCAGGACGAGGTACCCAGCCTTCCCTGCCCAGTGCGTATCTCAGGTGGAGGCTACCAAGGGTTTTATCCAAGCACACATAGCCAGCACCCAGTCTTAGCCTCATGCTTCCCTGCATGTGCCTGGGCAGGGAGGGTTGCGTGTGACTTCCACGCCCCTCTCTCCACATGCACAGGATCTGTGCCCAGACCGAACCTGGGACTCCAGTTTAATAAACAGCAGTGTCAGGGTTGGTCCTTGGACTTCGCTGGAGCTCAGTACCCCCTGGGTGCCCTTGGTGTCCTGGAGAGGCACAGAGATCTTGGTCACTGAGCCCTCCTGAGGAACCTCCAGGCACAGGGCCTGGGCCCGCCCGCCCTCCTACAAGCTGGCCAGGCACCCGTGTTCCCTCTTCCGTGAGGAACAGCAGAGCTATGCTGGGTCTCAGCTTGGCGCCAGGTAGGTGTGGCTGCCAGTCGGAAGGGTTCGTGCCTTCCTCCCCCATCTGTTTCTCAGGCCCTGGAGTCTAGGGATGAGCGCAAAGGCCTCAGACCTTCCACACCACCTGTCCGTCCTATGCTCAGCCAGGGCTCACATCCTGACCATTTCTTTTATTTTTCCTACCAGCTGCTTCTTTCTGATTTAAAAAAAAAATTTTTTTTCTGTTTCCAGGCTTAGCTTTTAAACACAGGAAAGGGGAAGTCGGGGTTCATGGGTCCCCAGCAACTGGCTGTGGGTGCGGGGCTAGCAGGTCCCTATTGACTGGCTGTCACAAAGCAGCCTACACATCCTTCCAACTGCTCTTGGAGTTCCCGCCGCTCCCTGTGGAGAGCCCTTGGGCAGGGAGGGGCGGAGGTAGCTCTGGCTATCTGTCTGGGTAGGCAGGCTTTGCTCTGCTTTGCATGGAGAAATGAGCGGGGCAAGCCCTTTCCCTTCCCATTTT
This sequence comes from Apodemus agrarius, assembly GCA_964023405.1. Lineage (NCBI taxonomy): Eukaryota > Metazoa > Chordata > Mammalia > Rodentia > Muridae > Apodemus > Apodemus agrarius. The sequence goes on along the minus strand of OZ030008.1, from coordinate 2,398,315 downwards.
GAATTCTTAAAGGTTTATTTCAGAGCCTCTTTCATTGTTCTAAAAACAGCCATGATATTCTTTGTTCTACGGAGATAATGTGGCTGAGATTCCATTACATCGCCAGTAATGAATGGCCCCCTGGGCCTCTCGGGTCCTTTGGTCTTAATGGAGAAAAAGCAGCAATTCAGACGGTAGGATCCCTGTATCTTCCGCTGCCCAGCCGCTCAGACTGAGGAGCGAAGGGCAGATGTGGATACGCTCACACCGGAGGGACCTTGGCCCACCAGGGACGGCAGGCTGTTCTGTCAGACTCAGAACACAGGGACCATCCTCCTCTTTGGATGAGATTTGAAAGGCCAGCCGTTGAGACCATGGGGGGGGGGGCATGTGAAAACCTTAATGATACGAGAGGGTCTGGCTTGACACAGGTGTGTGTGGGTTTGCACAAACTCTTTACCCCTGTCTGGTAACTGCATAGAGCCCTTGCTCCCTCCAGGAAGGGGTATAAAGTCTCTCAGTTCCAGGCAAGAGAGCACTCATGGAGGGCACAAAAGTATGGGAGCGTTTGGGGATTCGGGTTAAGTCAAGCAGAACCTAACACCCATCAGGCCAGGCCCTGAACTTGGGGTTAGTTCCTGATCTCTGCAGCTGGCCAGCCACACCCTACTCCCTAAGTTCACTTCCTCAGAGCCCAAAATGGTGAGCTGGTGCAATGAGATGCTTAGAAGACTCAAGAGGCAAAACACAGACTTACCCTGCATAGATCTAGGGAGGACTTCTGGAAGAGGGGAGGACCAGCCATCTGTGCGGGTCACAAGCACTAGATACGCATTGCTGCGGAGAGGGATCTCATGTGGTGTCCAGAGAATTCCAAGGAGTCTCAGGAGGTCCTTGGATGGTCAACTCAGAGGCCATCCTGCCTGGACTCGGGAGCTGCGTTCCTGTGACTTTGGACAAGTCGCTGAAGGTAGCCAGGCCAGTTGTGAGCTGTAAGGTGGGCCAGTCATCACAGGGTTGGTGTGTGGAAGAACATGCGGGAATACTGGATGAAGTGGTGAGGTGTTGGTGCTGATGGAGATGGCTGTGGTTGTGATGCCATTGACAGTTGTGACGGTGTGCTGGAGCCGGTGATGCGGAGCTATCCTCTGCAGTGTCGGTGGCCGTGATGCTTTGCCAGCAACGGTGCTGCCAGCTGGAGTAGTCGGAATGGTGCTTATGATGCATGAATGGTACCTGCAGCCTCATTGGTGGGAGCGGGGATGATGGTGCTGGTACTGGCTGTACAGTTTTATTAGTGTTGGTGATACAGACAGGGCTGGTGTCTACTGACAGTGGCGGTGCTGGGGGAGGTTGGGTCTTTTGATGGTGGAAGTTGTGTGGTCCTATGTGCATTTGCTGTGCGGGGAGGGCCGGAGTCTGCGGCTCACTGGGGACAGGACTTACAATGCGGAGCTGACATCTGTGGCCTCCACAGTTGTGTCCCGCTGTCTGTGCTGGCACCAGGGGCGGGCAGAGGACCCCTAGCTACCGTCCACTTTGTGATCTGAGGTAAGTGCTCTGGGGAGGTCCTAGGAAAAGAGGGTCAGGAATGGATGAGACGTCTTCTAGGAGAAAGGCTGGTCAGGGAGGGCGGCCTGCTGTCTTCTGCCAGAGACGAGATGAGTAGGGCCAGAGACAGAGCGAGCGCTGCAAGGGACGCTGTGCCGCAGCTCAGCAGAGCCCTCCAGGCCAAGACCAGAAGAGCCGCAGGGCAGGGGTCGGGTCGGCCTGAATCTCGGTGTGCGCAGAGGGGCCGCCAACCACAGATGCTTCTGAGCAGCTCACACCTGTGTGCCTTGCGCTGTGGGTTTCTCCAGAGGCTCGGATGGCCTAGGAGGAAAGCCCTTGTGTACAGGTTAAGGACATGAGCTCAGGAACAATCTGACCACGTGCTCTCTGTGTGAAGCAGGCGCACCTGACCCTTTCTCTTCCCACACTTTGCCACGTCTAGTGCTTCTGTCTGCCAGTCTTCTGGGTCTGGCGCAGATGGGTGCATTCGAGAGCCTGCTTTGCAAATCTTCTAGGCCACTTTTCTCTTCCTAGTCAGTCAACAGAAGACAGCCTGGCAGCCATGGGATGGCCAAATCCTGTGTCCACCTGCCCCCAGCACATGCCAGGAACTGCTCCCTTTCGTGTCTGTGTTGCCAAGGGAACTGGGGTTTGGAAGGGACAGTAAGTGTGGGGTTTTTGCTTTTTGGGGTTTTTGTTTTGTTTTGTTTTGTTTTGTTTTGTTTTTTTTGCAAGCAGTGCTCAGTGATTATTGAAGGGGCTCGTGGCTCCATATGAATGAAGAGATTCAGAGCTGGGGGGAGCTGAGCAGAGAAGCGAGGACTGGGAGAGGCTGGCCAGAGGCTTGGCCTGACCGGCATCCCTGGAAACTCCTGACGCAGCCAGACGCCCTGTTCAAGGTCTACATGCTAGACAGAGGGTAGAGTTGGGTGGCCAAGATTCTCTAGGACCTGAGGTTCCAGCATATTCAATCACTTTACAGATTCGATACAAATCCCTCCAGTTCCTGGTGTCACGTGACTATCAGGGGTCATTATGATATGAGGCAAGAGTATCCTATGGTGTCTGTCTGTGGACACCTGCTCACTCTGGCTTTGTAACACTCTGAAATTTGATACAGAGAGCTACATTCCCAGGGAGAGCATCCACCCACCTTAAGCTCCTTCCAAGTTCCTCTCAGACCGGAAGAACCTGAGGATGCTCGCACTTCTTAATCTCTGGCTCTGAGTGACCATGGTCCGACTGTCCCTTTGAAACTGTGGCTTGGGAGGTCCTCGTCTCACTCACTGGAAGCAGGTATGGGCAGAAGGACAGGGGGTGGCTTAGATAATGGTGCTATTTCTCTTCTTTTCTTTTTTCATTTAAAAAAAAAGCAGCAGGTTCTCAGAAAAGAGGCAAAGACAGCATGGAGTCTCTCTCTCTCTCTCTCTCTCTCTCTCTCTCTCTCTCTCTCTCTCCCATAGCGACTTCCTCATTTGCAGTCCAGGGTTGGCACAGTTCACAGCCTTTAGATACAGTTGCCTGTTGGGTTTTGTTTTTGTTTTATTTTGTTTGTGTCCTGAGGGCTTAACTGGAGATCTGAGAGAGCTGTATTTCAACCACAGTACCGGTGTGACTTAACATTGTTTAACCTTTCTGAGCCCTGGGTTTTGTTTTATACAGTGTATAAGGAACGTGAGAGCCCCACCCCCCCACCCCCACCCCACCTCTGACTCCAGCTGCAGCGCGCCCAGCTGTTGTTTTGAACATCCAATAAGATTGCAGAACTGGAGCCCTGGGCACATGGCCTCCCTAGCCAGTGGATGTATTAGTGCTTCTAGTACTTGGTAACGCAGAGTTTGCAAACTCCTAACAGCTCGAGATGCCTCTGGAAGGAGTTGGAGGAGGGACAGAGTGCACAGGGTGTGTATACAAGCATTGTGGCTGCCATCCTGGGTCTGGTGGGGTCTTGGGAAGGCTCTGGTCCCTCTGGGGAAATGAAGCCTGGTAATGTTTGGCAGAAGGCTCCGCAGAACAATCCAGCGCTCCTTACTGAGAGACCAAGCCAGGTGGCTGGAACAGCTAGAGTCTGCCAGAGTCTGCATAGGTTATTTCTGAGGGTCACCAAGGGAGGCCAGAGCCCCATCCTCCCATACTGAAGGCAGAAGATTGAATATTCTACCCCCAGCTGCCTCCCATTTTCAGTGTGCAGAGGAGAGGGGAAAGCTTCCCGTTTATACGGCAGAGATTACTGGAATGCCCATGTCCGTGAACTAATGTGAGGTTTTCCTAAGGACAAAGAAGAAAATTCCAGCAACACATTCCCTGTTTCCCATTGTTTGGCCAACTCTGCTGAACACCCCTGTCCTTGGATGCCCTTTGTTTAAATTCTTGTTGCAAGACCTAGAAGAGTCAGGGAATTTAAGAATGTCAAACAGAAGGCAAAGCCATTTCTGGGAGGTATCAGTGTTCAGAAAGGGGTTAAGTCAGCCAAAGAAAACCAGAGTGTTACTGACCTGTGTTTAAAGGGGCGAGGGACTCAGGTAAGTGTTGGGTGGATGTTTGTGGTTCTTCATTACATAGACTGATCTGGCACCGTCCTGGGAAGATGTCTCTGCCACTCTTCCCCAGAAGTAACAATGCAGGAGCAGAGACCGGAAGGAAGGGCATTATTTTTTGCATAATGTGTGCTCGTGACAGCCATTGCCTGCCTCACTCCATCAGACATTCCTGGGGAGCGTGCAGGATACTTCAAGTCTCATTAAGCTATTTATCCATAGCAATGAATGATTTTAATGTACCACATTAAGGCTGTGCCACCTGAGCTGGTAAAAAGCAGTCCATCTCAGCGTGTGCCGCGTGTGGCGGCGCGCGCTGCTATATTAACGCCGTTGTTCCTGCCTCGGTGGTGAACAGGCCCTGTTGGTACATTAATCATACTTGCCTCAAGCTCTTGCCATCTCGATGGCACTTCTGGATGGCGTCCTGATAACATCATCACATCTGTATCTGTGGACAGATGAGCTATAAGGTTTGTGTAAACCTGTCACTCACAGGCCTCTGATTCATAAGCCTCTCCTTGGCACCTCCTACCCGAGGCCCTGGTACCTCCCACCCATGGCGGACAGTCTGATTGGGCCCTGCCTTTGCCCCGCCCACCATGCTTGCCCCTCCTTCCATCTCTCAAAATCTTGTTGGCCCTGTGAATGACAGGAGGATAATATCTTTGGGGAGGATGGTAGGCAGTTCTAATAAAAAAACTGTCATTCACAAATCTAACACACACAGCCTTCCCCATCACACAGTTTGCATTTTGAAGACCACATTAACTGTTAGCTGGCTCGTTCTGGCCGCCTCCAGGGTTAGTGCCCTGTGGGTGTTTCATAGCATAAAAGTGTGGGGCAGTCAGGGGTTCCACAAAGGATGGGTTTGGGATTCCACAAAGTAACACGAAGTCTACCCCCTGTTCTATCAGAAATGCTCCTCCCACACCTGTGGGAGAAATCTTCAGAGACATTTGTCCCAAGAAGGAAGGTACAACTACTTACTAGTCATGAAAATACTGGTGAATCTTCCTTTATAATCCAGAAAATATTTGAAAACTCCAACCTCTGCAGATGACGTTGCTGTGAACGTTGCAGGTGGGAGTTCAGAATGAACTCTGAGAAGGCTGGCCCCGTCCTAGGGTGGAACAGGTTAGTTAAGTGGCTAAGTAATCCGTTAATTAACTAGTTAGTTTGTATGTGCATGCTTGCTTGGTTTTCTCTATGAGTGCAATGTGTGGAAGCCAGAGCTAAATGTTTAGGTGTCTTCTTCAGATACCAGCTTATTTTATTTTAAATTTGTAGATGTATTAGTTTTTTGTGGAGAGGTGTTGGGGAAAATATTTTAAAAGACCACTGACACATTCCCGCGCTAGTGTCGGCAAGGCAATGGTGATCTGCAGACCTCACACCAGGCCAAAGGACTCCTGCCAGCCCGCCAATGGACCCGAGAACTCTCCTCAGATTAAACCCATACTCCCATGATCTGCGCCGACGCGGCCAACTCTTTGGCGCGGGTCCCGTGAGTTCATCTCACCTCCAGACAACGCCCACACATCCTACGGTCTGCCAGCTTACCGACCCCCTCCCACTACCCGATAGAAGCATGACTCTTAATGCTTGATTGGTTAGCCAATTAGACTTGTATATATTTAAAACCACAATTACGAGATGCCAGTACAGTCATTTCAGAGCCAGTTGATAATAAGAAAAGCTTTATCCCAATATTCTAAACTTTGATAACAATGTTGGACTCCATTTTGGTTCCTCTCTCTTCTCTCTCTGGACCTCTCGGACTCCCCAACTCCTAGCTCCGCCTCCTCTTTCCTTGTCCAATCACAGGACTTCCACTACCCCACTGTGATTGGACAGGAAATATCCTGCACCAGAGGGGTGCAAGCCATTGTGTTCCAAATGTGGAGGTCAGAGAACAACTTGCAAAAACTGGGTTGTGGGGACTGAACTCATGCTGTCAGATTTTTGGGGCAAGCACTCTTACATGGTAAGCGATCTCTCTGCATCTCTCCCCCCTGATGTTTTTGAGATAAAGTCTTTGAACCCAGAGCTCACTTACTTGGCTAGGCTAGATGGGTGGAAAGCACCAGGGACCCTCCTGGTTAGCCCCACACCAGTGCAGGTTTAAAACACACCCAGCTTTTATGTGGGTGTCTGGGATCTGAATTCAGACCCTCATGCTTTGTAAACTTTATCCACTGAGCCTTCTCCCTGCCCTGGGAACACCGTCAATTTGAGTATCAGGGGAGGGAGGGAAAGATCGGCCCACCCTTCTTTGATTCGCTGACCTTCAACAGGCTGTGTGGTTACCGTGAGGTGGCAATGGACACCTGAGATGGGCCATTGTTCATTTTCCTACACGATTATTACCACTGACCAGTCAGGGACTCGGGAGTTCTTGGAGAGAAAACGAATGGAGAAAACCGTACACAATTATTTTCAGCTGGTTTTAGGCTATGTGGAAATAATTAGCCCATCACACACAACCCAACGGTTTACAGTAAACAAAAGCATCCACTTAACAAGATGTCCTTGTGTTGGAAGAGAATCGAAAAGGGTATCCTGTTATCCTGCCCCCAACCGTGCACTGCCCTCCCCCCTACCATGCCCAAACATGCATACCTCAACCCTTGTCAGGATACCCCAGGCTAGATCACCTCCTGCTCCTGGGAGTCACTGCTTCCCAAGGGAGGACCCCATTGAAAATCTGAGCCCCTGACCCAGAAGAATGACAGCAGGCTTGCTTTCTTCTGTAAATCTGGTAAGGGGAAAAACCTTCAATCAGATGATTTTCCCCAGAGGTGATAGTGATTTCCTTATCACTCTGATCATAGAGTCACGGAACCAACTTAAAGGGCTTGTTTTGCTTCACGGTTTGAGGGAGCAGCCCAGAATGGTGGGGAGAGCCTTGGTGAAGGCGACTGTGGCTGTAGGAAACTGCTTGTTCCCACGTGTGTGGGTCAGGTGGCACCAGAAGGCAGGAGGTTGATAATCAGCGGGCAGCCTCCCCCTTCCTGTTCTGTGCCACCTGGGGCCCCAGCCCTGGGGCAGCACCACCAGACTCAGGATGAGACTTCCCAGTTAATCCTCTCTGTGAATGTCCTCACAGACACAGAAATGCCTCACCGACAGATGAATGTCTTAATCCCAGCAAGTTGATCTTCAGAATCTACTATTACAGAGACCGACTTTAAAGCATCAAAGAGGAAAGAGTCGTAACACCCATGGCAAAATAGTCTTCTTATTTGGAAGCTCAGATGCAAAAATAAGAAATGAAAAGTAAAAAGATTTTTTTTTTCCTAATTAAAAAAGAGAAAAATTAAGTTGTCGAACAGGGCTTTCATAGTGAGGAGTTCAAATACACTACAAAGATCAGTGTGGTAGGCCAACTGACGTCAGTCATAGGAAGGCTGGAAATGCAGGAAATTGACCTGAAATTGAAGTGTGGGCAGCCATACTCCCTCTGGAGGCGGATGGACAGAGGGCGCCATTCCAGCCTCTTCCAGCCTCCGGAGAGGTAGCCTTACTGAGCCAGTCTGATTCACGATCGCATAGCTTTCCTGATTTCGTCTTTCCTCATGAGAACACCTGTTGTCACTGGCTTTAGGCCCTCTCTGAAGCCCTGGAGGGAATCATCCCACAATCCTTCAAACAATTATATTTGCAAAGATGATCTTTCCAAGTCACAGTCTCAGTCTCGGGCGTGGTGGTGCTAGCTAGCTGTCAACTGGACTAAAAATCGCCCAGGGATGACAGCTTCGATGAGGCCTTGTGTGGATGCTTGCTCGGGCCATGCCTGGGGGACTGAATTGTACCGTTCATGTGTTAATCGGTATAGGTGGATCTAGCCCACTGTGGGTGGCACCATTCCCAGGCTTTGGGCCCTGAACTGTCTAAGAATTTGGGAGCCAAGGTGAATACAAGCTAAGAAGCAAGCAGCACGCATGCGTTCATTTCTCTCCGCTCCTGACTGTGAACCTGACCAGCTGCTCCACACGCCTGCCGCTGACAACCTGGAATTAGAGGCTGTAACAGACCCCTTTCTCCCTACGCTGCCTGCCGCCAGGGTATTTTATCAAGGCAGCAAAAGCAAAAACAATTGATAAAGGGACACACACACACACACACACACACGTACCCGCATGCACATACACACATACTACCACCTGCAGTCTTCATACTGAGAGCTGAAGAAAGAGAGTCGCAGGTTCAAAGCCAGCCTGAACACCACAGCGCAACTCTGTCTCAGAAAACATAACAACAGCTACACAAAAGGACAGCTAGTGCCACAGGGTAGCAATTGCCGCTGAGAACTGGGGGAGCAGTGGGAGCAAGTCTTCCTGGAGAGCTTGGAATCTAGGTCAGGTCTACACTCAGGGTGGCCCCTAACTGGTTGCTAATAGGCAGCTTCCTACCAAGTCCCGCTTCAAACTTTGAGTAGAGGTTGCTATGTCCTTTGTCACGGCTTTCTTTGGTTCATTTTTATAATTACTTCCCGTTCTTGGCAAATACTTCAAGCTCACTGAACAGAAACCTTTAAACTTGCTAAGCTTGAGTACCTCAGAATCCTAGCGGGGGAGTGTAAACTGATACCCTAAGCTCTCCGAATCTCAGCAATGTAACAATGTAACCCTGAGTGAAGAAAAGACTTTCACAGTCCCCACGCGTGAATAAATCAGCCCAAGGGAAAGAAAGGAAGGTGGATTGGGTTGTCTGAGGTCAGCACTTGTTCCGGGTCACCGCACCTCTACACCTTGCATGATTGCTCAGTCATCCAGTTATGCTTTATGCTGAGCTGGAACGTGATGAGAGACCCAAGACCAGGCAGGGTGGAGCCTGTGGCCCCTGAAGATTTACACTGGTCAGTGAAAGGCTTTGGGTGCTGGTGGTTCAGACTTGGGGGTGGTGCTGGTACCAGGAGAAGGTGCTGTGGTCTGTGGCCTCTGGGAACAGTACTCACGCCCTGTGCTCCAGGAAGCCACCTTCGCCCAAGTTCTGTAGTTTCTAGGGGGAAGACTGGGATTATCTTTAGGTAATGCCACAAATGACCCCCTCCCACTCCAGTCCCGCCTCGGAGAGCATGCTTTGGCTCTCCCCTCACCCAGCCCTTCTGTTTTGTTTGCCTCCTTTTTTAAGATTTATTCATTTTATGTCTATGAGTACACTGTAGCTGTCTTCTGACACCCCGGAAGAGGACTGCAGATCCTGTTACAGATGGTTGTGAGCCACCATGAGGTTGCTGGGAGTTGAACTCAGGACCTCTGGGAGAGCGGTCGGTGCTCTAGCCACTGAGCCATCTCTCCAGCCCTAGTTTTGTTTTTAACAAGGCTCAGATTTCTGTGTCGGCTGAACAACGAGGGTCATTATGTCAAGCCCCCAAGACTGTAGGCAGATGGGTCCTTGTTTGTTTATTTATTTATTTGTTTGTTTATTTATTTATTTATTTTGTCTAACGCAGTGCACTTATGTATCAGTGGTGGGCACTGGTGGGCACACTTGCCTGGTGTACCCGTGGACATGATGGCCTGCTGCTGTCTGGTTTCGCCGATAACCGTAGTCCCTCCCACACTAGGTACCTGGCCTGAGGCACACCACAGGCACCATATGCAATGTCTGGAATGTTCCTCCACCTCCTCGCCATCCTCTGCCAAATTCCTGGCCCCGCTCTCTGAGCTTGGCATTCATAGAATATATCATCACTTCAATCAAGATGTTATAAATCATAATCTTGCTGCCTGACCCTCTGCTGTTATAGCCCTGTCTTGTCTACTGTGGTCCCATGGTCAGCTTCCTGTTGTCAGCCAGGACCCATTCACTACCCTAGGCTGAAGCTTGTGTTTTCTGGGTGGTGTGGGTTAGCCCCACCCCCCTTATTTCTGGATAACTTTTCCTGATGGTCAAGGCTTTCCCAAGGAGGCACTCAAACTATCCCCAATCATCCTTGACTGCTTGCAAATATTGTTGTTTCTGCTGGTGGTGGTGGTGGTGCGCGTGCGCGTGTGTATGTGTGTGTGTGTGTGTGTGTGTGTGTACACCAACATTCATATGTACACACTCACGCAGGTGTGTGTACACACTTTACATTCTTATATTTGTCTCTTTTCATGTAACAGCATCCCCCAGAGATGTTTTGAGGAATCAAACGACATCCAAAGCACACCTCCCTTGCCACAGGCCAAATGTAACTAATGCTTTATGTTTTCTTTTGGCTTTTCACAATTATAAATTGCTTTGGTATAAACAGCCTTGACATTCAATCTTTTTTGTTAAATAATTCTGCATTTGAATTTTTATCCCCTCCGGAGGTATTTTAAAAACTGAACGTGTCGAGTCAAAGAACCTACTGGATGTTTTCCTTCGTGTCGGGTTAAACCGATCAAGGTCCTCGACGCTGGCTTTTGCTTCTGTTTTCTGCAGAAGAAAACAGCTTGTCTTTAAGTGGGCAGGTGTCCTTGGTCATCCCAGGCACAGTGGTGCTGCGCACCGGAAGGGGGCAACTGCAGGGGTTGAGGAAGCCGGGACTCAACTCCGCTCTTCTCAACACTCAGCTGCAGGACTGGCTGCCTCCCATGCCACCACATGCCTGGCCAGACTCTTGTAGGCACCGTGCAAGACTCAAAAGTGTGCTGCCTCCCTAGACCACAGGAGTAAGTTTGTCAGTGGGGTCACAGCCTTCTTGTTCACAGCAGCACCTTGTAGCCTCATGGAGTGCCTGTCACATAGTAGGTGCTTCAGATATGTGCTGATGACTTGATTGGTCAATGCATCATGAAAGGTGGATGCATCATAGCATGCCAGTGTTCACATAAGTCCAGGCTTCTCACCAGGGCCCCACATACATGGCCCTGTCTGTACTCTTGTCATGACAGGATGTTGGGTAGCATTACCATCCAGTAGGTTCAGGGAAGCCAGGGACACTGCTCAATATCATACCACATGTGAACACACACATACAGGCACACACATGCATACACATACATACATATACACGCATGCATACACACAGGCACACACATTCATACACATACACACACGTACATACACACCACACACACACACACACACACACACACACACACACACCGTACACACATTACTCTAGGTTCAAACCCAGGAGAATACTAGTTTGAAAAGCCCCAGTCTAACTCACGAGCTCAGGGCTGGCTTCTCTTAGTCCCATCTTGCCACGTCCTCCGAGATAATACTAAAGTTAAAGATGGCTTATTAAACATACAACTGGTGCAATATTGGGAGAAATCAGCAGTGGCTCTTAAGGGGGAACTCCGCCCAGCATCTTGTTCCAGCCGCATCTTGGTTCTGCATACAGAATTTCTTGCACATTTGAATATCTACCCTTGCCTTCCAGATTTAGAGCACTTAGACTCTCCAAGAATGTTCTAGAAAGCACTCCTGGGATGTGCCCAGTCTCTAGGCTGCCAGATGAGAGATCACAAGCGTGTGGTAATCTATACAGATTGATACACTGAGGATGCTGAGGGCTGAGTCCAGGACCCGGAGCCAGTCAGAGGGAGACGGAGCCAGCTGGGGACACTCCAAACATGTCGGATCTAACACCTGGGGCAGGAGGATGATTAGGCATAGTGGGGCCTCACTGGTGACCATGGGACAGGGCCCTTCCCTCACAGGATTGGAGTGACTGTGTCCTAAGGCTTCAAGGAGACATTGCCAAAACCAGGCAAAGTCACCTCCCCACCACCGTCTATAGAATATTTCCAGAAAGTTCTCTGTGGGGCACGAGTACCCAGCGATTATGTAACGACGGGTTAGGAACTGTGTTGGTAAGGTCTGGCTTGTGGGAGTGGCCTCTGCCTGGCTTCTGTGGCTTGCTCTATCTCCCTTAGGAAATGCAGGCAGAAGGGTTGTCAGGCGAAGACATGAACCCTGTGCTGGAGGGCTTTCTTATGGACAGGCTGAAATCACACTGGGAGCACAGTCTCCCTGGTTACATGGCTGTAACCATTTGTCTGCTCTGGCAGCTTTTCTCAGGCATGCTCTTGGGGACACAGAGTAGCTCTCCTGGCCTGAAGGACTGGGAATTGGTTTCTACCTGGCATCCTCCCATCTCTGCCTTCTGTGGAAAGCTAACAGCTAGGGAGGGGAGAAAGAAGGCCTTTGGTAGCTCCGTGGTGGTCAGTGAAGACTGAGGGTCACTGCTCACATGACAAATGTGTGACCTCTTGGCCACTATTTCAGGTCAATATTGACTGTTGACTTGGAAGGTTCTAGAATCACGTAGGGGACAAACTTCTGGGTATCTTTGTGGGGAAGCCTCTAGATTGGGTTAATGGAGGTGCGGCTTTACCCATCCTAACTATGGGTGACATCATCCTCCGGGCTGGGTCCTGAACCGTATAGAACTGAGACAGTGAGTTGAGCTCTGTTTGGCGTTTGTCTCACTCTGACAGTGGGCACGCAATATGACCGACTGTCTCACACTCCCGTGGCTGGAACGTCCCCATCACAAGGTACCGTACCCGGAACAAAATAAAATCCCTGCTTCCTCAAGTCGTTTTTTGTCAGGCATTTTGTTATAGCAGCAAGAAAAAACTAACTTAGATGTACCCGGGAGCCTGAACAGACACCCAGTGCCTTCTGTGTGTCTTAGCAGACCAAATAACTTAGCAGAAGGAGAACCTGTAGTTTGGGTTAGGACATAACTCTGCCTTGATATGCCCCTCCTCTTTGTTAACCTGAACTTCCCTTTGTTAACCTTGTTTCCAAAGCAAGGCATGAGCAAGTCCCTCCTGGCTTAGTTTTCTCGCCGGTGAGCATGGCTCTCCGGTTCCAGGTTTTTCTAGAAGCAGACGCAGCCCCCCACAGAGCTGCTTCCCACCGCCACCCTGCTCAGTATGCACCATCACAAGGAGTCACCAGGACGGAACGTTCCAGACCCTGGCATGATTTTCCAGAGAAGTGAGTTCCTTGAGTATCAAAATTAACCTTTTTTAATAACAAAAACGATACAGTCCATTGAAGTGCGGCTGGATTTATCTTATGACAGGGCTTGTCACAGCCTTGAGTATTCACCGGGTAGTTTTAAAAGTTCATTAAGCTGGGGAGATTAAATATCGCCCTGAGCAGCGTCCCATAAAGGGGAAATATGGTCCTATTACTTGGTAAAATGTTGGGCCGCGTTGTTAATCTAACTCCCTCGAGTCCTCATCTTCCAACTCAAAAGACATTTCCTCGTGCTGTTAAATCTGACATTTTCCGAGACCCCCGGACTTTTTTTTTATAGCCATCACTAGAAACGCAACAATGCCGAGTGTTGATAACCCCGGGCACTCCCCCACCCACCGAGCCTCTGGGAAATGTCAAGTGCATTAGTCCTTCCATTTGTCCCACCAGCTCCAGCCGTCACTCCGCTCGGCAATAACCGGATGACTAATGTAGAGACTTGCTGGTCGGGAGTGTGGATACCCAGGGCCCATGAGACACAGCTGAGCCTCACTCCTGGGCATCACCCTGTCACAGAGGCATCCATGTTGGGACAGTGCCATGCTGGCCTCCTGCTGGCCCCTCAGCGGTTAACACGTCTGGCTTCCCTTCTGATTTCCTATGCAGTCATTTGGTTATAAGTCTCTAGGGGACTGACTCTCCTTCTCAGCAAGACAACACTCCTAACTGGCCCTCACACGGACTCACCCAGGGTAGCAAGAACATCTTCATGTACCCAGGACAGAAAGTGATACCAGTGTGGACCACCATCACCTAGGAGTATCCACATGGTGCCCCAGGGACTGACGGGATTGGGGCTCTGTCTGGCCACCCTGAAGTGAGACATACCGACTTCCTGCCTGACTGAGGAGGTCTTTATGCAGCACAGCCATTTGCTGGGCAGTTTTGCTGAATGTGTTCTTCAGCTAAGTGAGGCTGTGTGTGGACAGGGCAACCGTCAAATGAGGGACAGGACATCCGGGGTTGTAGACAGAATTTGAGAGATCGCCTCAGCATTCATGTCTAGCTGGCCAGCGAGAGCGAAATTGAGACCCGTGTAACAAACCGAGCTGGTCTAAACCAGCTGTCAGTGTTCACTGACCACGCCCATCAATGCCACCAACAGCTAGCAAATGTCAGCAGAGTGGCAGTTGCCTATATATTGTACCGTTATCCAAGACTAGGGAACAGAGAGGGTAAGCAGCCTGACTGAGTGGGCACAGCACAGAGGCTAGATTCAAACCCAAGCTTTCCAGAGCTCAAGGCCTCTCCACTAGCCACATCCCACAATGCCCCTGGTGTGCTGTCTGTGGCCCCCACCTTTGCTGCCAGGAAAAGCCTGTCCTGCCTGGGTATTCCTCTTCCAGCATGTTTGTGTAACATACCCAGCGGGGTATCAGCCTTCATCTCCAGCTACAGCACCATTGCCATGGTGATCTCAGGTGTTAGATGAGATATTGCACAGCACATCACTACATTCTTAGAGCACTGGTTTTGCATTGCACGCTTGTAAGAGTACACAGTGCCTGTGCGTTGTGTCACGGCTGAGCCCTGGTGTAGAGGCACACGATGGAACAGAGGCTGCTGCTCTCACCCTCCAGGGGTCAGGGTTGTTACAGTCCTGTTCTGGGTGTGTTACAAGCTCTCTGCTGGGGGGCCATAACTCCAGCTGCATGGAGGGGTTGGGGTTCCAGGTGAAGCACAACTTCTGGGGTGTCTTTGTCTGCTAGGTTCTTTCCCCATACCCATGACCTCTTCTCATGTAAGATATGGCCTTCCAGCATCTCTCCTCAAGGGACAGCTGACCTCCCTGGCAGAGGCTGCCCACACAGCCGCCTCCGGCCCTGCCTCTCACGGGGCTCCTCTACTGGCCATAATTCCCAGAGCTGGGACAGGTATCCGGGTGTACCTGTCTTGGTTGCTTATCTCAGAACTGATAGTGTGCCTCCAAAAGTCCCAGACTGAACCTTGGCGGAGTCTGTCTCTGCGTCTTCAGAGACGGCCATTCTGTCTCTGTGGCTCTTGCATAACTGCCATGGCACCCTGAGCGCACTGTTTGCCGGAGGAAGGGGAGGAGAATTTTTACTGAGAATGAGTAATGTCACTTAGAAGAGTGACAGGAACATAAGGCTTGGTTAGCTGGGGCTCTCCATGGAAACAGCCCCACAGGACCCGCGTCCATGAAGAGAAGAGGAAGGGACAACTCGGCCCAAGCTGCTGTGATCTGGCGAGTCTGGAGTGGGAGCGCTGACCTCGGTGGCTAGAAGAGGCCAGGAAGAAAGAACAGTAGAGTCTAAACCAAGGCTGCTGCTGCTGCTGAGAGGGTTCAGTCTTTATCTCTTAAGACCCAGACTAATTAGACAAGGCCTGTTTGCCGTGCTGGGCAGGGTTCTATCACTGTAACGAAAGGCAGAGACATCAGCTTACCAGGAAGAAAGGTTATCCCACTCAGAGCTCTGTCCTTTAACATATCAGAATGCCCAAGACGCTCCTGTTACCAGGAAGAAAGATTTGGCTTTGAATCACAGTTGTGCAGGCTTGTCCTGAGCTTTAGGCCTAGGGTAGCATGCCTCTGCAGATCATGGGTGGTATCAGAGAAACCCCACTAAGAGGCAGCTGGTGGTGGCTTCTCCAGGTACCTCAGGGTCCATGCTGGGTGCTGATCTGAGGTCCCTGCATTTCTGCTGCGAGGCCTTCTTTGTAGAACCCAGAAGTGTAGGGACATTAGTTTCTTTATCGACGTAGGCTTGCAAACCTAACGACCCTCACAATCACCTCTCGTTTCCGGGGCCCTGTGCCAGCCATTGCTTACAGGGCAGCCATCTTGTCAGGCGGGCCAGCCACCCACCCTTCTTGGTCACTGTGTGCTGTGCTGTCCACCCGGCTTCCTCAACCCACATGGTTCCTTAGTGTGGCTGCATCACACGCTTGTGAGGAAGGGCTCGTGTGTTAAACAGTGGACCCCAAGTCTTCAGCATCCCAGATCCTTCAAAGCTGTCCCCCACTCTCAAGAATGTATGATCTCATACTTCCTAACAATCTTGAACACAGACACACCAGGAGGCCAGCTGGCAGCAGTGCGGGTGCTGTTGGGAGAGGCCAGGAAATGCCACGGAACATTAGTCTGCCATTTGGAGTGTAGACAAGGGAGATTCCTCTGACACTAGAGATCAGCCTCAGGCACCCACTGGGGAGCACAGGCTGCCCTGGACCCGGAGCCTGTGCTAGGCTGGATCCTAGGTAAGACACAGGGCCACCCTGCTTCCCCAGCGGCCACTAGGTACAGTTCGGGAGAGGAAAGCAATCTCTCTCTCTCTGTCTCTCCCTCCTCCATCTCTGTCTCTCTGTCTCTCTGTCTCTCTCTCCTCCCTCTCTGTCTCTCTCGCTCTCTTTCTTCTTCTTCTCCTTCTCCTCTTCCTCCTCCTCCTCCTCCTTCTTTCTTCTTCACTTATATAGTTCCACAGATCTTCTTGGGCGCAATCATCTATCCAGACAAAGGGCTCAATTCCCAGGTTTGCTTTACAGCTGGCCATGGCTCCGTGAACGGGCTCTGTCTACTGCAATTAAGCAGAAACATTTGGTGGGTTGTCTTCAATTTGTTTTCTACTTTTTCCCCTTCTTCCTTCTACACCTCCCTGTTTGTACAAATGGGACACTAAGATAATAGTTGGATGTGAGTCGGCAGCCTTGGACCATGAAGTAAGCTTGAAGCACACACACACACACACACACACACACACACACACACACAGAGAGAGACAGAGACAGAGACAGAGACAGAGACAGAGACAGAGAGACAGAGAATGGGAGGCAGAGACAGACAGGAAGAGAGACAGAGACAGATAGAAAGAGAGAGAGAATTGGAGACAGAGACAGAGAGGCAGAGAGAGACAGAGAGACAGAGAGGAACAGGAGGAAGCTGGGTGTATGTCTCTCCCAACCACTACAGTTCACTTGAGCTGGCAACATCTGGGCCTGGTTTTAGTCTGAGGAGTATGAAGGCAAAATGCACCCCTGAGGTGAGCCCTCCCTGCTGAGTGAATGCTGTTTCCTTTGGTTGTGGGAGTCGGGCGCGTGCTGAGTTCCTGACACTTTGCTTCTTATAGATAATCCTCACTCCCCAAAGTGTGTGAACAGCTCTCTGGGGGGGCTAGACACTCTGCAATGACCACTTCCTGCTCCCATCCCACATGTCAAGGCAACAACTGGACACAATCCCACAAGGAAGCCAGAGCCCCAAGACTAGGAAACACTCCACACAGGCCCTCGGGTGCCACGTACACTCACACGAATGGCCACTGTTAGAGTTCCTAGTCCAGACTCCCCAGAGCCCCTCAGCTTGTTCCCTGATTCCTCCAGGAATTCTTTCTTCCTGGAGGATCACAGACATTAAATGGTCTGTATCTTCAGCACCCAAAGGAAACCTGATATGGCTGACAGGAAGAGCCGTTGATTCCCCCTCTTCTGCCAACAGCCACACGGTGTCTGTCAGTATGCAGGCTCATCAGGAAAAAAAAAATCCAGAGGTTTCAGTGTGTGCTCTGTAGCTTATGTGAATGGCTCCACATGTTATTCTTAATTAATTATATTTTATTGAAGCAATTAGGTGACTGACAGCCTCAGTTAAGTGCTAATGAAAAGCTCACATTTTCCTGTCTTTTCACATACTGTTGGCCACAAAGTGTAGCTGAGACTCCCAGGGGCTGGAGCTGAGGCTGGTGGCAAGGGCTGGGCTGGGCTGGGCAGCACATCCCTCGGGAAGGAGCATCCCGGAGCTTGTGCCCTCTTCTCCGCAATGCCTGGCTAAGCGCACTCCCAAAAGCAAGGTGAGCATTCGGTCCTGAGCACTGGTGCTTCTCCGGGAGGGTGGGGTCATTGCTTGGGCTCTCACACTTTTCCGCCTCCTCCGGGAGGGCAGCAATGGGCAGGAGAGCATCAGGAGGATTCCACTTCTTACTCTTTCTGCCATCTCTAGTGACAGCAGATGTGCTCTCTGTGTGCCAGTCACGTCCGACGCGGGGCTCTCTGCTTCTGCATCGTGACCCAGAGCGTCTGATTCCAGAGCCCTGATTATCCTGACACAGGTGCCCGGGAGCAAGAGATGCCACGGGACGCACTTGTGTTTACGTAGGCAAATTGCCCACTGGGTCCTTTCTCGACATTTTGTTTCCGGGGAATGACGCGATGCAGCTGAGGGAACCCAGCCTTCCTCTCCTGATGCTGACGCACAAGAACCAAAGCCTTTCCTAGCCGAGGTGTCTGGCCCTCTGGGGTGGAGTCTATGGTTCCCCTAAGCATCGATTCCTGCCTGCAGTCCTGGAAGGCTAAGGCCTCTTGCTGTCCAAAAGCATAGAGCTGGCCTCCGCCTAGCCTTCCTGTAGGACATGGTCCAGCTCTCTGTGATGTAGAGTCAGCTCCCACACTGACTGTGCTCATAAGCACATCTCCCTCTCCCTCACTCCCTTTCTCTCTCTCTCCTCTCTCTCTCTCTCTCTCTCTCTCTCTCACACACACACACACACACACACACACACACCCCTATGTACTCAAATGCCACTTGTCACATAAGTCCAGCTTCTCGGTACAGACCAAAGCCTTTATGGTCGTCATTCCCACGCTGTTTTCAGAGGTTGTAAGCTCTTCAGTTGGGACAGTTCAGGAAGCTCGGTGTCTGGGAATAGAACACTTGTCCAGTGTGCCAGTGTCTTCTTCAGCCTGTGTGTGGTGAGAGACACAAAGTGTTTAGGGACACTCAAGTAGCCCAGGGTCCTTGTCCACTTCAAAGTCCCTGGCTTAATCACATCCCAAAAGTCCTTTCTACTAAGACAGTCTGAGGGTTAAAGCATGGCGCTTGGGAGATTGTGTTTATTTGTTTCTTTCTACACTGGGCAATATCAGTAGAACTGTGGGCTCCCTTGGGCATTGCTGGCAATGAACTCATGTCGGGGAGTGGGTGGCACTCCACATGTGATTTGGTGACAGAGCCCAGACAGATTGAGATGTTGACCACACTGTATTCTGAACCCCCGTATCTCCCCCCCCCCCCCCCCGCGCATGTGCACACTTGCTGGGATTGAGGCAGATGCCGTGGCCGCCTCTGAAGCTGTGCCACTGCCGGCTCAGCACAGCATGCCTTCTCTCAGCATGTGGCAAAGGCACAGGCTGCTCTTGTGACCCTTCCTACGGTGACACCCGGGGGGCTGGTGGAGGGTGAGCTATGAAGCAGCAGGCACTGGTGTGACATGGCCTTACAGCCTGCCATTGTTCCATTCCATCTTGGCCAGAGAAGCAGCCTAATGGTGGGAAGGGAAGGACTCGTGTAGTCCCAGGACTGTCCATCCTGCAGCCTGTGGGCGGCGTGCACCCAGGTACAGCCGTGAATATCCACAAAAACCTGCAAACCTAAAACGCTGTGAGACTTGTTTTTTATTTTACATGTTTGATTTTCATAATTCAGTTATGGGGTTCTCAGAAATGAAGATTGCAGGTGATACCTTCTTGTAAGATCAAAAGGCTGAGGCAGAGCACACCTGGGCGTGGGTCCTGTGACCCACTTTTTTTTCAGAGCCATCCATCCTCTTGCAGTGTGTGTGGAAGGCAGGCTTTCAGATGTCAGTAGTGTCTCTCACCTCCCTTGTCTTCTTGGATCCCAGCAGGATGGTTCCAAGATACAGAGTCCTGCTGGGTCATGGGAAGCACACACATATGAACGTGTGTGCTCTCCATGGTGCTGCTCCTGAGCAGGCTTCTCCACTGACACCCATTTCTTCCTGCCTCCAGATGCCAATGCTGGGCCCTTTACCTAGCATGGCATCTGGGATTCTACAGCTTACAGTGCTGGAGCATGTCAGGTAATAAGCAGGGTGGATGTACTCAACTGTGTTTGTCTTCAGAGCCCAGCCTGAGTTGGCTCACATACAGAGGCCCCACACCACCATCGAATGGCTTGGGACACTTTGTGCGGTGACTGTGAGACAGTATTGCCTTATCGCAAGAGCAATGACCCTGCCTTGGGTCCTCCCTTGCTTGCTACAGATATGAGACTTTGGTGTGCAGGCAGCTGGGATTGATGGAGAAGACACACCCTGCAATGCTCTTTGAGCAGGGGTCCACCCCTCCACATGGAGACCCAAAGCAGTTTGATTATACAGGTTATACATTGTGCATTGTATACATTGTATACATTGTGCATTATATACATTGTACATTATACACAGTGTGCATTGTATACATTGTATACATTGTATGTTGTATACATTGTACATTATATACACTACACATTATATACAGTCTCAAGGATAGACTATTACCTGAGTCTAATGTTGCCTTTCTGGAGAGGCACATGGCATGGAGAACAAGGGCTTCACTGGGTGTGTCTCCTTGGCTCCTCCCTTGTCCATCTCAGGAGTGCCTACAAGAGGAGGCAGGTGAGAAGCATTACACAGCTAAAGCAGGCCAGGGATGCTGGGCATGAAACCAGTAGGGTCAGGAATCACTCAGAAGCTTTGGGTCTATAATCCTGCAGTCACCAGGAACAAGAGAATGTCTGCAGTGTTCCAGTATTCCCACTGGGGAAGTGACAAAGAGAGACAGAAACACGAGTTTCTCAGAATAGTCAAACTTACAGGAAATAGATCAGTGTGAGTGATTGCAGAGCCCAGGCCCTTTTGTCTGGCACCTCCAAATGTTCTCTAGAAGAGAGTTGAGGTGCCTGACAGAAGCCAAGCAAACCACTAGAGGGTTTACATCTCAGGGAGGGGCACAGACTGGAGCTTCAGTCAGAACTGACATTGGGCTGCCTGACTCTGGCCACTAGTTCTCACTTCAGGACAGACAGGTTATCCTGTAGAGAAGCCTGTCAATACAATGATTTTCCTATGAGCTATTAGAAGAATATCTGAATTTATCTACCCAGCTATCTACCCACCCATCAATCCATCCTCCCTCTCACCCACCTACCTATCAACCCATCCACCCACTCATCTGTACATATATCTATACACCCACCCACCAGTCTATCATGTACCTGCCACCTATCCATCCGTCCTCTCATCTACCCTCCCACTGATCCACCCATCCTTTCATCCTCCAATATGCCTCCCTATCAATCTGCCAGTCAGTATCTTTCCCAATCCACCCACCCACCCATCCATCCATTCATTCATCCATGCATATATCTATCCACCCATCCACCCATCCACCCACCATCCACCCATCCATCCATCCACCTACCCACTATCTGTCTATCTATCCATCCATCCAACCATCCATCCACCCACCCACCATGCATCCATCCATCCACCCACCATCTGTCTATCCATCTATTCATCCACCCACCATCCATCCATCCACCCACTCATCCCTACATATATTCATCCATTCATCCATCCATTCACTCAGTCATCCATGCATGCATCCTACACCCACCCACACACACACACACACACACACACACACACACACATCCACTCACCCTTCATTTATCTTATGTCTATTATTCTGTCATCTATATATCCATCTGCCCACCCGCTAAACCATCTACCACTCCGTCTGTCTACTCAGTGACTCACCCGTTCTACCCTTGCATTCATGCATCCTTCATCTATCTGTCCACTCATCTACACATCTGTCCATCCATTCACCCTTCTATCTATCTATCCATCTACCCATCCATTCACCCATCCATCCATCCATCCATCCATCCATCCATCCATCGACTCAACCATTTCCCACCATTCATCTACCTACCTACTCATCCATCTGTATACCTGCCTGCTTACATATCCCCCAATCCTCCCACCCACTCATCTGTCTGTTTACCCGCCATCTTGTACCCATCCATCTTCCCCCTTTCTGACCCCACCCTTGCACTGAGGCTGGTGAAGTCTCTGTTTTTCATTGATTTAATGTTCTTGGCACTGTTCCATTTCACACCATCGTGGAATGGGGAGTGTAGTTTCACAATATGGCTCTTGTCACATCTCCACTAACTTTGGGTTCATCTTGTGTGAATGAATTTGGAGCAGTCCTGGTCTCATGCAGGGACAGTGAAGGGCATTGATGACATTGGCTGGAGAGGCCAGTGAAAGCACGGACAGGGAGACAGTGCAGCTACTCCAGCCCCGCCCTGCTGTTCAGTGAGACAGTGAGATGGCAGAGCTGACCGTGGCCACTGTAGATGAGCAGAGCCTAGTTCCTCCTTCAGAAAAAGGCCCAGGAGGGCTTGCAGCCCATACCACCAGAGCCTCCCTCTCTTTCTATCCCTGCCCTTCTCTTTTCCCCCTTCCCCATCTGCCCCTTCTCCACTATCCCTCCCTGCTCCCCTCCTCCTCTCCTGCCCCACCCCCACCTTTCCTCCCCTCCTCCTTTTTCTCCTGCCTTCAACACTCAGGTTTCCTCTTCTACCTTGAGCCAGTTCAGAGCCGAGGGACTCACGCCTAAGCACCAGCCGTTGCCTCTAAAAATACCACCAGTGGGCATGAGTGTGGCAGGGGTGGGCTTGGCCTCTGGTTCCCATAGCCTTCCTTGCTGACAATGGCCACCTGTTGACATGCCCACCCCCAATTCTGGCTAAGATGTGTTCATATATCGATATGTAGTCAAGGCTGGAAATTAACTCCATTTTTCTGAGAGAAAGTCTGCACATTTGTGGTGAGCCAGATACCAACCTCCTTCCTGATAGGAATGCATGCCCTCACATAGGCTGAGGCCTATTCTAAACAGGCCACAGTGGGTCCTCCTAAAGCCCAACATCATGAAGGGGCAGGTGGTTGATGACATTTTCACAAGGAGGGTTATTGTGACCATGAGAACAAGGACTGGTAGCTGTCACCCTGTAGAGTGATACTCATAGACACAAGTCAGAGCACTGTCCCTAGGCAGAAGACCTTGTATACCTGTCTCTGTGAGCACACATACAGATGGTAGGTGTGTCCACACTGCCTTTCATCAAGGCCTGAGTTGTGGGACACAGAGCAGGCTGGCAGAGACTGACCTGCTAGCAGTCAGGGCTATGTGATTGCAGAAATTCCTCCATGTAATAAGTCAGGGCCTAGCACAAGCCAGGAAGGGTTAGCTGCCTCCCTCCTTGGGAAGCTACTGGGAATCACACTTCCGGTTAACAAACTCTCTTCAGGTAAAGACTTATGGAGAGGAATTACTTTTTATGGGGGGAAAAAGCATCCAGGGAAATCAAGGGCCACAGAGAGAGGCGCTATATGTTTAATAGAAAATTTCAATTTTTGTGTGCATGTGTTCTTTTTAGATCTGACCACAGAACAGTGACCTTATTCTTTGACACAGCTAAGTGTTGTAATCTGGAGGGTAATCCACTTTGTCTAATTAAACCATCTAGCGGATCAAAGATGAGACAAAGCTTGTGCCCTGACATGCCTGGGGTCATATGGGCTGTGGTGCATCTTCACTGTAAGATATAGGGGTGTATAGGGTGGCAGTGGGCCCTGGTGTCCTTGGGCAGGGCTATGGAACCTTTACCTCTCCCTCAGTCCCAAGTTTCAGCTATGAACAGTCGGGTATCATCTGATGATCCTGAAGTTCCTCTGCAAAATTCTCATTGAGAGTGTAATCATGGACACACATTTGGCCTTCCCTAACTTTTCTAGATGGCAGTATTGCCTGCTTCTCGGAGGTGACTCTAGAAGTTGACTCTATCGGAGGCAGAGAAGGGCTTGACCCAACAGTTTCCTCCCAAGAATTAAGGCACAAGTAAGTGTAAGCCTTGCGGCTGATTCTCCAGGCTGGACCACTTCAAAAGGACAGTGTGTTTTTGTGTGCCATACACTGAATGTTAAGTATTTCAAAACCCGGACACACTTGTCTACAGGGCTCCTGCCTGAGACCCTTCTTGCAAATCTGTGTGGTCCTGGGCTGTGCTCTCGATTTCTGCTATTGGGGAATGTGTTCCAGGTAGGCGATGATTTTCCTTAATAATGTTCCTGCCACTCATTTGTGACTGAAATGAGCTCTCTGTGTGACAGATTCTCCGAGTCTAATTAGGAGGAAGAAAAATCAGGAAGTAAGCATTTTCTGAGTCGGTGTCTTTGAAACGAGAAATTAAAAGCCACGCAAAAGCCCGCCACATCTCTTCCTGACATGTACTCTGAGATAAGGACAGGCATCAGTGTCTGCACTCTGGATTGGGGGGGAGTTTTGCCCTGTTCTGTGCTGGCCCCCTGGCTCCATCCCACCACGTCCTGTCCCATGCAGCTACCCAGGAGGGGCTCACAGGAGTGCTTCTCTGCAGGCCAAGGTAGAGCATGAAGTTCTCTTTAATGTTAGCAGCCCCAAAGCCACAGGCGTCTGAAGTTTTTTTCTCCTGAGTTTGGGGGACTTTGGATGAACTTTGACACCATGTTCATGTGGTCTACATCTGTGACCTGCTGACAAATTTGTTTCCCCATTGGCTTGGTCTACCTGACAGTACCCTATCCAGTCACATCTCCCACTCTGGGACATCACACATGCCTCTCTGTCATCAGACTGTTTTGTCTAGCATCCTTATCACAATCATGCATTTGGAGCCACTCAGCTGTGCTGCCCTTCTCTGTGTCCTGTCCGGAACGCCAGCTCCAGACCCCGATCTCAGGCCCAGTCAGTTCTGTGTTTCTCTCCTAGCAGCACACTGCCCTGCAGGCAGCTCATCTCTGTGCCTACAGCAGCTCCAGTTACAAGGCAGCAGAGTTGCTGGGACTGAGTCACCCAAAAGCAAAGGTTGTGTTATAGAGGAAGGGGACAGGGAAAGGAAACAGGACAAGAGGCTTCGTAAACACTGGTAAAACACCCAAGCAGCCAGGACTTAAAGAGACAGAACTTCAGACATAAGTTGTCTAATATTTTCCTTGCTTAGTGCTAACTCCTAAGCTCCATGTCGTCTGGGAAGGAGGATTGGAGACACCAAGCAAGAAACAACCCGGAGAGGCAGAGGAGTGGCACAGAGTAGAGTAACTAACATTTGTTTGATGGAGATGAGTAAATGGACAGGCAGAAAAACAGATGCTCAGATGGATAGCTAAACATATGGTTGGATAAATGGGTAGATCAGTGGATGGACACATGGGTAGATGGATGCATGGATGGGTGGGTGGGTGGGTGGATGGATGGATGGATGGATGGATGGATGGATGCATGGATGGGTGGGTGGATGGGTGGATGGGTGGATGGATGGGTGGGTGGATGGATGGATGGATGGATGGATGGATGGATGGATGGATAGACAGACAGTGGGTATATGTTTAAACAAATAAATATAGATGGGTGATCGATCAGTGGATGGGTGTGGAGATAGATGAGTGGATAGTGCCTGCTTCCATGATGGATGGAGGAACAGAAGAATCCAGAGATATATGTATAGATGGATTAATGAATGGCTGTACAAACAGTGGGTGGGTGGATGCATGGACAGACAGATGGATGGAATTTTCAAAGGTCATGCTTCTAGAGGGTCTTCTGAGCCTGTCTGGATCAGAGGTGAGAGGATCCTTGAGAGAAGCGCGGAAGCTGAGACTTCCTGAATACTGCATGGCCTGGAGCCATGCTGTTCACCTGAGAGGGCTTGGAAGCAGACCCGGAACATAGACAATGGGTTTCCAAAATCAAGACCTTGACTCTCTAGGGCTCCCAGGAAGGGACGCCCACTGCTAGTCTGCAGGCTGCACCAGGGGGCAAGAGCTTGTGGCTCAGCCTTGCCCTGGATTACCTTCACTTTCCCTAAACCCTCTGCTAATTGCATTAAGCACTGGTAAGTAGAAAGTGATTTCTGGGGCACATCTTGAAGCTCTGCCGCCTGGGGTGTGCCTGCAGGGCCGGGGGCTTGACTTGGCTCTTCACAGCCCACCTCATACCTGAGTCCCCAGCTTTGAAGCTGCTTAGCTGCCTGCCGGCTCTCCGCCTCGGGCCATTTATAGAGCCAGGGCCTGTGAAGCTAAAACAGTTTGATGTGTAATTGCAGGAGGAAATGGGGAGCCTGCTGAGCGTGGCAGGATGGAGTGGCTTCTCACGGTCCTGTGCTGCGCGCGCTGGGCGCTGCAATCGGCAGCAGACACGCAGGGCAGGCAGAACAGTGACATTTTTCATGGGCTGCCGTGTTCTGAATCTACACTGCAATGGTGCGATTAGAGGGAGGACAGAAACAATCCCAGCCTCACCAGACACAGATCCGTCCTTGGCCCTGCCTCCCGCCTTATCACCCACTGTCTCCCCTGATATGCAAAGTAACTGCTCCCTCTGCATTACACCCTCCGTTACCTGGAAATTGAATTTATTTGGTGGTCTACCTATAACTCAGAGCACTCCTCCCAAATGCTTCTCGGCTCTCATTTAGCTAACAGTGCACTCTTTACTTCCTACTGGCTAAGATACAGAAGGAAGCTGGGGCTTCTGTGTGCCAACAAACCCCACACCTCAGGCAGACCCCCACCCCGAAAAGAGCAGCTATCCCACTGCCTCTGTCCCTCCTTCCCCAAGGTACTATCCTCAGACCTACCAGGGATGAAGTTGGGGCTATCTCCTACCTGGCTGTTGAATGTGGACTTCCTGCTTCTAATCAACAATAGACAGAGTATGTATAACAAGTTGCTCCCTGATACTGTGATAAAGCACCTTATAGAAAAAGAGTTTTCATTAAGGTTCCAGGGGGTTGAAGTCCATAATGCCGTGGAGGCCTGGCCGCCAGAGCAGGAAGCTGAGAGCTGGCTCACACCCTTTTACTGCAAGCACAAAGAGAAGGAAAGCAAACTGGAAATAGGCTGAGGCCTTCATCTCAAAACCCAGGCCCAATGACACACTTCTTGCAGCAAGGTCACACCTCCGAGCCTCTCCAGACAAAGGCACCGACTGTGAACCCAGTAAGTGCCCGGAGACTATGGATGTCTTAGTAATGGCTCTGTTGCTGTAAAGAGACCACACAGCCAAGGCAACTCTTATCAAAGAAAGCGTTTAATTGTTTAATGGGGCTGTCTTACATTTCAGAGGTCTAGTCCGCTACCAAGGCAAGGAGCATGGCGGCGCACAGGCAGACATGTTGCTGGCAAAGTAGCTGAGGGTTCTACATCTGGATCCTACAGCAGGAAGAGAGAATCACTGGCCTGTCGTGGTCTTTTGAAACCTTAAAGCCCACCCAAAGTGGCACACTTTCTCCAACAAGACCACACCTTCTAATCCTTTCAAATAGTGCCATTCCCCAAGCATTCACATAATATGAACCCATGGGAGCCATTCTTGTTCAAACTACAGAAATACAAAAACAGAGAGAGGGAATGACAGAGAGACTAGATGATAGATTAGATGATTGGTTGATACATAAGTAGATGGATAGATGATAGGTAGATAATGATAAATGATGATGATGATAATAGGTAGATAGATAAATACATACATACATAGATAGATGGATATAGATATATAGATGATATATAGATACATACATAAATACATAGATATATACATACATAAATACATACATACATACATATAAAATAGATACATAGATGTAGATTTGATGATAGATAGAAAATAGATAATTAAGAGGTAGATGATTGACAGATTAGACGATAGATACATTTATGACAAGTAGATACCTAGTAGGTAGGTAGATACATTGATGATAGATATTTAGTGAGGAGAGCAGGAGGATACATGCATGCATGCATTTATCTTCTTAGGGTTATGTATTAAAGAAAGGAAGTCTTGGATAGAATCCATACCCAGTTTTGTTTTGGGTCCCCCAAGTCACGCACCATGATCCATGCTTTTTTGTACTCTGATTGGGAACTCTGCTTCACTCGGGGCCTTGGCCTCTTTTCTCCCTGTTTCCCAGTCTGTGTGTCATTCTCTCTAGATGTACATCCAGACCCAGGGCTTATGTTTTTCCTGGTGAGTGGAGTGAATTAAGCCACAGTTGCCTTTTCAGGCTTGTTAAGCCCTGGCTAGCCTCCCGCGTGTAGCTGTCCTCTGGTCCTTCCATTCCACACATTGTCTGGGTGCCTTCCCCCCTCACACACCTCCTGTCTGCATTTCTGCCGCCATCCCCCAGGGAGGTTTGGGACAAACTAACATGCACCGGCCTGCTACTTTTCAAAATCACGTTGACTCTTCTAGGCTATCTACATTTCTGTACACATTGCAGAATCCTCTTGTCGATTTTGGAAAATAAAACCTGCTGGAATTTTGATTGCGAATGTCAAGATCTCTCTTGAAAAATCACTTCAGCTCACAGTAAAGTGCAATGTGCTATAAAGTCTGGGTGTGAAGCCCTTTGTGCGGATAGTATACCATGCACAAGGAGGAGGAAGACTGGGGTGTAGGGCTGGGGAGAAAAGGAAAACAAGGTGCCTGAGAGCCTGTGGTACTAAAGAGAACCCCAGGGAGCCCCCTCTGCAGGTGTCCCTTCTCATTAATACTTGGTCTACTTGACCCTAATGTGTGTGAGAGCGCCTGTTTATGGGAGGAGTGTGCTTCTCCAGTGAGTGTGCTTCTCCAGTGGGTGAGCTGGAGAGCCTCACAGAGCCTGCCTGGTGTAGCCACACCCCTGCCTCTCTAAGCTACCTTTCTTGTAGAAGTTCTCATGTTCCTCCCCCACCGCTGTAGTGAAGCACAACTGGTCTACCTTCTAAGAATGAGCATTTATATTATATGATGTTGTGGTCTAAAATGATGCCAGGCTGCCAGGCTTGTTAGACTTGTAAGATTGCTGACTTTACACAACCTAGATCACCTGGGAAGAGTCTGGATAAAGAGTTCTCTAAATCAAGTTGGCCTGTGGGCATGTCTGTGGGGTGATTGTCTTGTTAATTAATGTAGGAAGGCCTAGCCCACTGTGGGCAGCACCATTCCTAGGTTGCGGATCTTGAATCCAGAAAGCTAGCTGAGAGCAAGCAGCCCCACCCCCGCCCCCACCCCCATGAGTACATTCATATCTCTGCTCTTTCTTTATGGGGATGTGATGTTACCAGCTGCGTGAGTTCTTACCTTGTGACTTCCTTCAGTGATGGCATCAAAAAGCAGTGTGAAGCTTAAAGCAGTATAAGCTGAATAAACCCTTTCTCCCCTAAGTTGCTTTCTGTCCTGATATTTTTATCACAGCCACCATCCTAGCTATCCTGATACCCATGTAATCCACAGGCCACAGGTTGAACACACCTGCTAGAACAAACCATTCTCCTGGGATTCTACCCAGTGAATGATGCTGGTATCCATGGTTACTTAACCTCCCCAGTGTCAAAGATCACACCAGGCAGTATTGCCTAGAATTAACTCACCTGGGAGCTTCATCTTGAATGGTGGCCCAGGTCAGGGATGGCCTGCCTCTCCTACCTGCTTAGTTTCGCTGAATGAGCCTCATTAGATTTTGCATGATCTAATTTAGCCAGGCTCTATGAAGACATTGTACAAGCCAGTCCCCTCTCTGAGCTATTTGAGAGAATAATACATCCATAGGAGAATTCATTTGCAACTCTAAACCCCCAGTTAAAGATACCTCCAGGGACCAACGTGGGTAATTTGTAGAACATTCCGATCCATTTATGAGATAGATTGCAGCTTGCAGCGCGTGGTGAGGCCCCGATCAGGCTGCTTCAGAGAAGGCATCCGTGTAACCCAGCCCTCCTCTGGGAAGGGGTGGAAGCATCAGGGAGCTCTAAGCAGTGAAAGCTACACTGCAAATTGCTTTCGTGGCTCGGGTCCTGGGAGCAGGTACCTGCCTTGCGTTCATCTAAGCACATTAGCAAACTTCATAAAGCCTTAAGTGGCACAAAGGACACTTCATTGCCAGCCCCAGCTACACCTCCTCTGTCACATAAGGGCTCTCTCCTGGGTGTGATAGCAGGTAAAGAACAGTGGGCCAAGCTGCAGCTGCTGAGTCCTGGCCAGCAACTTGGGGAGGACCCCTGTGAAGTTTTACGCTTTCTTCTCTGCCTACCTCTCCCACTGCTAGCCCCCCCCCCCCCCCGCCGCTAGCTTCCTGCCTTAAAGTCCTAGCACCTCTCAGTGGTCACCCTGTGCGTCTGTTTATAACTTGGGCTCCACAAGGATGTGTGACAGCCACCAGTCCGACTTCACTTCTTCCTCAGCATACAGACACCCCACTTGCAGCTGCTGCCAACCCTCACATTGTGCCCTGCACTCAAGCCAGGCGGTGGGGGAAAATGGGGTTTTCCTTCTGAGGCCACAGAGCTGGGGACTCAGTGACTGAGTTTTCTGGTAACTGTGACCCACCAGGTGCAGATGATCTCTGCAGACAGTGATCGATTCACATCATCTTGTCCACTGTACAGAACACTGGGACTCTCCGGAACAGCATGGGTGACTCTAAAGAAGCCGCCAGAAGGCAGGAGAAGGAACTTTGGACCCGCTGGGGATGCAGGGAGGGTACATCCTAGAGCCTCATACCCGAGGCCCCCACTCAGGAGTGCAGATCACCTGCCCCAGTGGGTGCACCTTGGCACTTAGAGCTCCCAGCAAGTTGCACAGAAGAGTAAGGGCTTTTTAGACAGAGAGGTAGACCCAGTGTGAGCGGAGCAGGATCCGCATCTCTCAACCTGGAACTCACCCTTGTCACGGCCAGTTCCGTAGCAATCTTGCTGACTCGGCTCCTGAGAAGTCTCCTGTAGCTCAGGTGGGATTTTTGCCCCTCAGGAATGGCTGCCAAGCCTTCCGTTCACATGGATTGGACTTTCCTGCGGAGCCTCCACAGAGGATGGGTTCTCGGATGCATTCTCTGGGAAGCTACCAGACGGGTCCCTAATCTTTAGGATATGTCCGCAGGTGTCACAAACAGGCTTGTGAGAAAGCTAGCTGCCCTGGTGGTGTGAGTCATGTATCTGCTGTCACAGTCCTGGCTCCGAGTAGGACAGACTCACCTCTGCATCTCTGGAGTCCTTCTAGCTGGGTACGCCGTGGACACAGTTCTACCTTCCTCTGTGTTCCCCACGCTTACCCAAGCTCATCCATCCCGGGCTTAGCGTGTGCTGTTCCTTCTGCCTGAGGACACTTCCAGGCCTGGTTAATCCTGTCTGTCCTTCCTATCTCGGCTCCCATGTCACCCATCCCTGGAGACCACTCACCACGTCAGCCCTGGCCTCCTTCCCACTCCCTCGAGCCCCTGGCACTCTACAGGGGAAGCTACCAAGGCCACTGAAGTCACATCTATCTACTTCTGAGGGCACACACTAGTCTTGGGGCTGCCCTCACTTCTGAATAGCAAGCCGCAAACTCTGGAGTTCCCACAACCCTCCTGGGATGGGTTATTTTGTAGACCTTGTCTGAACACTCAGGACCACTCTAGCTAGACTCTCTGTTTTACTTGCCAGTGTATGTGGGTTAGGCTTGCACGGGAGGGCGGTGGCTTTCCAGGCCTCCTGTACTTACCTCTTTGTTTGCCAGCGGGCTCCACTGGACCTTGGTGTTCAGAGTTCCCTGAGGCTCCACATGGGCGAGACTGGTTAGCGTTACTGACTGGGTGGAAAGGAATCCCAGCCTTTGGAGCCAGGCTGGCACAGTCTCCAGCTGCCCGCCGGAGCTAGTCTTCCTGCGCCCAACCCCCATTCCAGAACCCTGGGGGGCTGTGAGTCACCTCATTAGCATAAGAAAGACACTCCCACTTCTCAGGAAATCTCAAGTTTGAAGAAGCTCCTGCCAGGACCCAGGAACAG
This sequence comes from Apodemus agrarius, assembly GCA_964023405.1. Classification (NCBI taxonomy): domain Eukaryota; kingdom Metazoa; phylum Chordata; class Mammalia; order Rodentia; family Muridae; genus Apodemus; species Apodemus agrarius. The sequence goes on along the minus strand of OZ030008.1, from coordinate 2,366,625 downwards.
AGAGCAAATTCTTCAGGACACAACAGGAGAGCTGTTTCCTTGCCTGCTTTGCCCTGTGGAGAACTCAGGAAGGCAGGATCCTGCCACTCTTTGCCCACTCCTGTGTGTGAATTGGCCTTCATGCATGCAGGAGCATGTGTGTGCGCACACAGACACAGACACAGACACACACACACACACACACACACACACACACTTGTACACACACAGGCATGCTTATATACATGCGCACATTCTACCTAAGCTGACCAGATCTACATTCATAGACATTTGCATGTTTATATGGATTAACTGTAACTACTTACATACATACACATGTGCAGACTACATACTTTGCTTGCATGTATGCAGTGCCTACATACATGCGTGATTCCCTGCTCGCATGCATTTGTGTTCCAATTTGCGTGCTCTCATATTCCTGCTCATGTATGTGTTCCCACTTGCTTGTCCTACACCATATTTACAGTGAATGTATGCATCCACGCCCAGTGGCAGACATAGTGAGCCTGCCACAGGGTAGTGTTCCCTAGTTCTAGCATTCAAAGGAGGCAGCGAGTGGGCCAGCAGTACACAGGTCACACTGCCAGAGAGGCTCTATCTGCACCGTTTGTCCCAGGCAGCTCACCAGCCCCTCCCTTTCTCACTTTTTTGTTTGTTTGACTTTTAGACAGAGTCTCACCCTGCATCCCAGGCTGGCCTGAAACTCACTATGTAATCCAAGCGTGTCTGTAACTTACAGCAATCCTCCTGCCTCAGCGTTTCATGTGCTGGGTTCACAGGCATGCACCACCACACCCAGCCCTATCTCTCATTCTCTCTTGGTTGCTTTTCCAGCAGGGAAATGGCTGTTCAGAATCCCAGGCCCAAGGAAGAAACCTGTCTATTTACCTTCGAGTACTTTTTCCCTTCCTGGCATATGTTATTTTCCTCTGGCAGGATACCTGTTTTCTTTGGAACGGTGCTCACAATGATAGCGTTTAGTCACAGAAATAGCAGCTGTCCTCCTCACCAGTGACACAGCAAAAGCCCCGCTGTGGCTCGGAGAGCACCCAGTCTCCCTCCCCCGGGCTCAGGGCATTCTCATGCTGGGCACTGATTACTAAATAAGGTGTGTAGGCACCAGTCATTCCACCAGAGAGGGGCTGCAATCAGACCCAGCAGCAGGGACCTTCCACGAAGAGCAATGAGCCTTTTCAGACCAGCTCTTCTGCATGAACAGAAAACAGGGCCAGGCAGCCAGGCTAGGCTCTCCAGGTGAAGCTCCCAGCTTCGACTGTGAAACTTAGTGAGTGCCTTTTAGAAGAGACTAAATCTCCAGATGCCCCCAGCCCCAGCCCCATCATGTGTCTCAGCCCTGTCTGTTGGTCTGCCCTGAACACATAGGGTCTGTGGGCCTCCTCCTTGGGTGATAGATGATTTGATACTCGTAAGCCATTTCCAGTTAGAACAGAAGCCAACAGACTGCCTTACAGCCTACACAGGCCTGGGGGCCATAGTTCGTCAACCCACAACAGACAGGAGAGGTGAGACAGTGTGTTGTGATCATAAAAAGAGAAAGCAGTATAAGAATATGTTCTATGGGGATGTGAGGGAAGGGGGTGCCTCAGCTGGCCCAGGCTGAGGTATCCCCCCCCCCAGTGTAGAATAGAGTTGATTTAGGGCATGGGGAGGGGAGTTAAGAGAGTAGTCAAGGCAGAGAGAAGGAGAGAGTAGAGAAGTAGAGGCGGCCATGACGTGGAGAGAGGAGGGAAGGGGGAAGGAAAGAGCCCAAGAGGGTGAGAGAGAACAAGAGGATGAGAGCGAGAGAGAGAGAAAGAGAGAGAGAGAGAGAGAGAGAGAGAGAGAGAGAGAGAGAGAGAAAGAAAGAAAGAAAGAAAGAAAGAAAGAAAGGGCAAGAAGCCCCTGTTATAGTGAGCCAGACCTACCTGGCTGTTGCCAGGTAACTGTGAGGTAGAGCTTAGGCAGAATCCTAACACAGTGACCAGGCCAGGGTTGAGTCAGGGTGTGACTCACCAAGCCTGAGCTAGGCCCTTCCACGATTCTGACCCAGGTATCCCAAGTGAGGCAAGTCTCCCATACATTCTCCTGACGGATCAAAATATTCCACCTATGCCTTGGAATCAAGGCCAAGAACTCACGCTTTTAAAAATAGCAGTTACTACGGAGCGGAGAGATGGTCCAGAGATCCTGAGTTTAATTCCCAGAAACCACGTGGTGGCTCACAACTATCCATAATGGGATCTGATGCCCAATTCTGGTGCGTCTGAAGACAGCTACAGTGTACTCATATACATCTTTTAAAAAGCAATAAAAATATCCATTACAGACTGGAAAGATAGCTCAGTGGTAAGGTAAAGGCATGGCTGTCAAGTCTGAGGGTCTAAGTTTCCATCCCTGGGACCCACGTGGTGGAAGGAGAGACTGATTCAAGTCTACCCACATGCATGCACACACAGACACACACATACTCGCGTGGGCACACACACATGCAGGCAAACAAAATAACGCATAACAATTACACTATCATAAATATCAGTAAGCCCACCAGTATGGAAACGGGGCTCCCCCAGACAAATCCAAATTAGACGCTGAAAACCAAGCAGCGTGCAGCCTGGCAGCTTGCTTGCTTCTGAGGAAGCCGGGAAGCCTTTCTGTGGAGTTTTGGCTTTGTGGCGCTCCCGCCTGTTTTGTTCTCCTTGAGAGAGCCTCGTAAATCAATTGGACACATTTCGCTATAAAAGAAATATTTTATGTGTGGAGTGCTTTCTTGAAGATTTCTCTCTCTTATCCAGGGTATGCCGAGTACGGAATGGCCTGTGGATATAATGAGTTGGCCACAGTCTTTAGCTGCGGATGCTGAATATCACTGTTTATGCAAAAATCTGAGTGTCAGAGCTTTCTTTGCGTGGATAAGCTGAAGAAAGTAGCCCCCAATCATGGGGCGTGAAAAATGAACATTCTAGGTGTCAAAATAAATAAATAAACAACTTTTGGAAAACTTTGCAGCCAGTGCTTACAGGATCCTAATTGGCTTGGCCATGGACAACACCTAGAAGCTCACGGTGGGCAAAGCCACATCCCGCTGCCATGGGAATCGACGGCGCCCCTCCCCCATGCATGCAGAAGCAGGCCCCAGGCACTGCCCCCTCCACAATGAACAATGTTACATTATTTCCACAGTGGGGTGGAGGCTCTCCAGAGATTTTCTTATTTTTCCTCTCGGCCTAGCATAGGCCTCTGTGTTGACTGCTCTGTCTGGATATATTTTTAACTTTTAAAAGACTCGTCTCTTCCCTGAAAAACACTTTTGACTTTTTTGTCAAAACGGTCAAAACAGTCTCGCCTCCTGAAGTGGTGTGATTTGAAGAGGCAGACCTGTCTTTTAAAAACAAGTACCTGAGAGGGGGGTTCAGGGGTACCGGCTTTGCAGGTGTGGGCTGTGTGCCCAAGGGCAGAGCCTTCCCACAGACAACCATTCCTGGCTCTGCTTCTGGTAGAGAAGGGCTCCATCTCGCTGGGTCTACCTGGAGTTTCTCATGCTTCCTTGCCGAGTTGAGACTTAGTCTGGATTTGTCCCACGCCGTGACTAGCTTGAGTTCATCCGTTTAGGCTCCAAAACCCAGATGCTTCTGTCCATGCATTGCTTCTCGGTCTGTGGTAGGGCAGAGCATCATGACAGACAGGCTTTTTGGAGAAAAACTACCTATCCCACAATAGGCAGGAAGCAAGATGGGACCAGAGGGGCATGAGTCCAGGCCCCTCCTTCCTCCAACCAGGCCCCCTCCCCCTGTTCCCACCAGTCCCCATGAGTGCCATCTAATGAGGAATCCATCGGAGATCTAACCCAGCGTTAGGTCAGAGCCAATCATTTCCCAAAGGGCCACCTCCTGGCCTTGCACCCCGGTCAAGCCTTCCTCGTGTGAGTTAGGGACGGCATTCTTATCTAAACCTTAACAGTCAGCTTTTACTCTACCTGTCCAGACTGCAGAGAGCCCACAGTGATTTCAGAGAGTGAGGTAAACATACAAGTATGGGTTGCTACAAAGGTGGCTTGCCCTGGGTTTGGCATGGTGGCTGGTTGGGTCAAGGCACGTGCGGCCAAGCCTAGCAATCAGAGTCTGATCCCCAGGACCCACGTGGTGGAAGAAGACAGCCAGCTTGTGCAGACTTGACTCTTGCAAGTTTTTCTCTGGCGCCTACACACGTGTGTGTGGCACCCACACATGTAAATAAATAATAAATCACATTAAATAAAAAAGGGTGGCCACGTGGCTGCCAGGAGCTGCAAAGGTCACCACCATGAGATGACCATGGAGTTGTACCCAGACAGGTGACTACAGAAGAAGGGGGGATCTGCTCAGCCAGCGGAAGTGGTGACTGAAAGCATGAAAGAGTGAAAGCGCAGATTCAGGAAGCAAGGATAACCACTCCCGACAGTAAGGCTCTGTGAATCACAATCTAGATAGCGTCCTCTCGGCTGCTGGGTACTTTCTATAGGTAGCTACCGAAAGGAAAAGGTCTTTACCTGATTAATCTCTCACTCTAAATGTTAGCTTGCAGTTGCCACTATCACCAGAATGTTAGTAGATATAAAATACAGCAAGCCAGCTTTGATAAAGTCTAGTTTTGATTTTTCTATAGGAAGTACTAAGCAAATATTTGATTTACCCTATTCATGGTGAGCCTGGAACCCCAGCTGCGAGTGAGTTTGTGGGAGTCTCGGGATTGGCTCAGCGACGGGATCTCTGAGGTTCTGGTCCCTCCGATGAGGCTGGGAATCTGGCTTCCCTTGTTCTTGACTCTCACGGACCAGGACGGTTAGAGTTTTCAGCAGGTGCCCTGGTGCCTCTGGCTTCCATGCTGCTTGCCTTCCTGAGAGGGGAGAGGAAGGGGGAGAGCTGGCATCCACTTTGTGACTAAGATATGAAGTTCAGGAAGTTATCGAGGTGTCTTGGTCAGCGTGCCTGCCAGCCGACTGCTCCCACGGAAATCAGCAGAGACTTTGGGTTTCTTCTGAGTTCAGATGTAGTTTCAAAGACATCGCTGTCTCTAGCTTCACTCTTGGGGTGGAAACAACGTAGCTCTTCATACATTTCAGAGGAAGGAGAGGTTGATACCTTTGAGTCTCCAAACCTGTGCCTGCCAGTACCCCAAGCCTGCTGCCATCCCACCCGCCTTGAAGTGCATCAGACTATCTATCATTCTCCTGGGAAAGTAGGGTAGATAAGACTGGACTCCACAGTGGGTTTTCCCTGATTTGGGAGTCAGTGAGGCAGAGCATTACCACACACCCACTGGGGCTGAACCAGCCGAAACTCCAGGTGTCTGTCGAAGCTACCAATCACACCCAGTCCGGCTGGGAAGGGGCCATCCCCCCTTCTGCCACTGGGCAGTGCTGAGAACACCATGTACCCCCAATTCATACCTGAATCGTACTTACCAAGGGAGAGGAGTTAGGAGATGAGACTCCAGGGCTGGCTGGGTGATAACCTATGGCATTAGCCCTGCATATTTGTACCTTGTGATGGCCACCAGGAGGCACCACCTCACCTAAGCTGCCCACACCTTGATCTTAAAGTTCCTGATCTCCTATGCCTTTTCTGCCTGTCAGGAGGGGTAAGAAGCCTTACCACTCTTCTTACCTCCTCTCCTCCTCTCCCCTCCCCTCCCCTCCCCTCCCCTCCCCTCCCTTCCCCTCCTCTCCCCTTCCCTTCTCTTCTCTTTCTACTTTGCTAGGTAATGAGCCCAGGGCATCTTATCTGCTAGTCGAACATTCTCCTTCCTGCTTTTTGTTGTTGTTGGTGGTGGTGGTGGTGCTACTGTTGTTGTTTTGCTAAATGTGTATGAGCATTTTGAAGCATGCATATATGTGTGTCATACGTGTCCAGAGATCAGAGAAGAGGACAGGATTCCCTGAAACTGAAATTTAGACAGTTGTGAGCCACCAGGAGGGTGCTGAGAATTGAGCCCAGGCCCTCTACAAAATCGACAAGTGCTCTGAATGATGGAGCCATCTTTTCTGTCCCAATTTGACTTATTGTTGAGACAAGGTCTCACTTAAGGCTGGCCTTGAACTTGCCTTCCTCCTGCCTCAGCCTCTCAAGTAGCTGAGATTACAAGTCTGTACCACAGAAACAGCTTTTTGGTTTAGAAATGATCTAGTCTAGGGCACTTTCTTATGGCATCCAGAGCAGAGGAGGTAGTGTGGGAGAGTGTCATTCTACTCTTGGGGAGACTTCCCTGCATACTTACTGGGGGAATAGGGTCTGAGAAAAACAGAGGCAAAGAAGAAGCAATCACACAGGCGCAGGCCGTACCCTGGGGGCTGAGAATTGCCTCAGAAAGTCATGGGGCTTGAAGCTGCCCTTCGGGTGAAGCCAGGCACCCCAACGCTGGTCTAGCACACACTCCTGGAGCAGTCACTGCCTTCTCCAGTGTCTCTGTTTAGCATGATGGATTGAACCCGTCCCTGCTAAATTGAGCATTAAAGGAGGATTTACTCAAGACGTATTTAAGGGGAGTCAGTGCATGTCTCATAAACCCCAACTCTGGGCGTAGAGCCTGCCCTTGCTGGTGTGAGGACTGTGTGTGCACAGGCTCAGAACCCCATGATGCTACTGAGGTCCTCCCCAACACAAACGCATCCCTACATGGCCCCCCCCAAGAGTTTGTCACTAAGAGAAACTTACCCCTCACCCTTGCCATAGAGATGTAAGGCCTTGTATTCTCAATGCTAATCTTCCTGTTACGAAAAGGCTTAGGGTTAAAAATGTGAGATTTGGGGGCTGAGAAGGTGATTCCGTGGGTAGGAACATGTGAGTTCAGATCCCTAGGACCCAGAGAGAAGCACAAGTTGAGCTGATACAGGCAGGCCTGTGGAGCTAACTGGTCGACCTGCCCAGCCATGGATCACTAGCTTCCATGAATGACCCTGCCCCAAGAAATAAGGCAAGGAATGATGGAGGAAGACGACTGATGCCAACCTCTGGCCTCCACACGCATGCACACACGTATACAGACATTCAGGAACATATATACATCAGCACATACACATCTGTGTGTACGACTTTGAGACCCCCAAGAAGTCAAGCATGATGGCTTACAGCTATAATCCCAACTCAGAAGGCTAAGGCAGGAGGATTATCATGAATTTGAGCCAATCTTAGCCTAACAATAAGTTCCAGGTCAGCCTGGGCAGCTGAGCAAGATCCTGTCTCAAAATAAACTGCGACAGAAGAGAGCTCGATGCAGTGCCTGCAGGAGTCCCTGGGGATATCAAGGTGGTGTGGCTACACACCACACTCCCAGGGCCAGAACCTTCACTCTGGAGTGGTGTGTGAAATTGCACTTGAGCGCAGTGTCATGCAGGAAGCAGTTTTCATCTGAGTGCATGGCTTGGTGACTTCCCTTGAGAAGCAGGGGCCGGGAGCAGAGGATGCCCCAACCCCTGAGATATGCCCCAGATCCCGAGATAAAAGAAGTAACAAAGCTCTCTGCAGATGAAAATACACACCGTGGGAAGGCCTTTCTCCAGTCTGACCACAAGTCTTTCTACTGCTGTTTCCTCAAGCTCAGCACCCTTGACATCAAGGGCAAGATGGTTCTCTATGTTGGCACGTGTCCACACTGTCATGTGTGGCCATATCCCTGGGTTCCCCCTGCCTCCACCTCCTTCACCCCAAGGAATGCTTGTCTTCAGATGCGGCCGAGTATCTCCCGCTGCCTATAGAGAACTGAGCTTCAAGTGTGTTTTCTGCCTGTTGACTGCTTTTTCATGTACCATGTGCTTGAGAGCCCCGTATCCCCAGTGTGAAAAGTGCCAGGCCTTCCCCAAAAAGCCCCGGCACCCTTGCCACGGGGCACCTAATGCTCACTAATTGGCCCGGTAAATATTCCGGAGCCTGCCTTGTTATGCAGGATCATTTGGAAATCAGTTCTGAGACACGGTTGCTATTTTAGGGATCATCACACATCATCCTCTGTTTGGTGTCAAACCCGAGCCGCGGTTACTTAACACTGATTAATAAATGGCAGGTTGTCAGCCCGGCTGCGAACGCTTCCAGGAGCCATTGTTCTTTTAAATTAAAACATTTAAACATTTAAATCCGGGTGCTGGTTCTGGTAGCTCACTCTAATTACTCCTTTTGTCTTAGCCTACCTTTCTTCCTGGATCACAAAGCTGTCACACCTCAGTACCTGGAGTCGAGCACCACAGCCCCTCTCCCTGGTATCTGCTGTTGCTTTTGTGAGGAAAGCCGAGAGTTAGAGGAGGCGTCTGGCTGTTATAACATGCACAGCTCCAGAGCTGTGCATTGCAGGAATCAAACTGTGGGCTTGACCCGCAGGCTGGGTGTCCCCTGGCTTTCTGGTGTGCTTCTGCACAGATTGATGCATGTGTACCTGTGTTACGTGTATCTGTACAACTCCATACCTGTATGCATGTGTTTCTGTTATATATATCTGTGTTAGTTACATGTATGTGTATTTGCTCATATATGCATACATGTACATATACATGTATGTATGTGTGTATATATGTATACATATGCACATATACATATTTGTATATATGTTTGTATATATTTGCCAGTGTATATGTTTGTGTTTATATTTATATGTCTGTATATGTGTTTCTGTGTATCTTTATATGCATGTGTGTTTATGTGTGTATGCTTGTATGTATCTCTATCCTTATGTGTGTGTATATATGCATCTGTATGCGTTTCTGTGTCTATGTGTATAAATGTGTATGTATATCTTTGCATACATATGTGTGCTTCTGTGTGCCTGCCTATGTATATCTGTGAATATCTTTGTCTCTATGTACCTATGCATGCTCCATGTTTCTTTATGAGCAAATGTGCAATCTACAACTATATGTATATGTGTTTGTATGTATCTGCATGTATCTATGTGTGTTCCTGAGTGTATTTCTGCATGTATTTCTACATGTGTGTATGTATGTGTGTCTGTAGGTACCTCTGTTCTTATGCATTTATGTGTGTCCCATGTGTCTCTCTGTGCACCTGTGTAATCTGTGTGTGCACCTACCTACATGTGTGTCAAGGAAGCACCTTTCTTCCTTTCTTGCCCTGGAAAAATTGTCCCTCTCCTTTCCCTTCTCTTTCCTCTCTCTTCCCTTCCTCTTCTGCTCCTGGGAGACCTGCAGTCTCACTTTGGCTTTCTTTGGCAAACCAGGAACATACCAGTACCGCCAGAATCTCCAGAATCGATGGGTCTAGGGAGCCAATGAAAGAATAAGTAGGCATTGAAGGCTGTTGAGAGCTGGGGAGATTTTGTCTGACTGCCCTCTAGACATATAGACCGACATTCCAGATGGCCCACACAGTGAATGGCATTAGTGCTCGTGGTCCATGGAGAAAGGTCCAGCTGGCGTGGTAAAGTGCAGAGTCGGTGGCTCCTGGGCCACTCTCTTCAAAGCGCTGGCGTGCCTTCCTGTGCCAAGGTCTTAAAGGTAAGCAAGTGCTGGTCCCAGCTGCTAAGGGACCCAAAGAGGTGAAGACCCCTTCAGTGGCTACCCTGCTGCCTGCAGTCGGCCTCTCTTACAGAACAAAGCACAGGAGGTGGGAACCTGAAGGAATAAAAACCATTTCCCGTTGTGCAGGCCACGCCCCATCTCCCAGTCATGGAGAACATTTGCCCTGAGCCCTCACCACCACGTGCTTTGACAGGCGGTTGTGGGCTCTGCTCCCTGGCTGGTCAAATGCTTAGCTTTTGTTCTCCTTCAGAACCCCAGCCTGTGAGCACCAGGCGCCTGTGGGCACCCCACAGTTTCCCCCAGTGTAGAGGCCACGGAAGTGACCGACCTGGGGTTGTGTGAGCAGTGTGCACATGGTGGGGTGATGGGCGTCATTTAAGCAGGAAGACTAAGGAGAGGAGATGACAGTCTATGACGTTTGGGGGGAAATGACGCAGTTCATCCCCCCCCCCAAATGCAGTTACAATGTAGATATTTTAACTAGGGGAGTTATTTTCATAGACAAAACAATTACCCAGTTTCCTTTTGAGCATGGAGGGTTGCAGGGCTGTACATGTCCGGAAGGATGGCTGTGCCCGGCTTTGGAGCACTGTCACCAAGACTCTCCTGGAGCCACCTCGCTGTCATCTGTTAACAAGAGAACTGAGCACCCGCCAGACTCCATTAGGCAGAGGTCCTGATTTAAAAATGTATTTATTAAGCCAAGTGGCCACCTGCCTGCCTGTGCACAATATATTTCCATAAATTTACCTTGTTTTTAATTACAGACTTGAAAATAAGCAGGAGTACAAGATTTACTATTACGTGAATGAAGATTTGATTAATTGTCCTGCCCACACACACACACACATTATTGCTTTTCTGGAGAGAGAGAGACCTCACGCTTTGATCATGTTCATGTGTGAAATAAAAGCAATTTTCAGACAAATCAAAGAGTTACATTTTAAAACAAATATTTTTATCCCACCTGTGGTCTCAGGCTGTTCCACATCAGCAGATGTTCCTGGCACCACACATGGTCCATGGAGTGGATGCTCGCTGTGTCCTCGTCCTCCCCAAAAGCAGCAGGCTTTCGGTTTGAAATCACGGAAAAGTACTCTGAAATGCACATTTTCCATGTGTTTTTTTCATCTGTCTCACCTGATGCACAGGACTGAAGCATCGGGGGTATATCACAGTTCGGTGTGTTCACAGCTAGAAAGCTATATTTAAAGCTTGTATTTAAGCTATACTTAAAGCTGCAGACCTATTCACAAGATCGTGTGAATAGCAAGCCTGTGTCACCTTCATCCAGAATGGTATCTTCACACGCACGTGTGTGTGTGCACACACACATGTTAGCGTGTGTGCATTCATTTGTAACCTTTAGTAAATACATCGTTTTGGGCCAGTGTTAGGGGGATCATTAAAGTGTTGTGTCATGCACACTGAAGCAAAACTTTCACTGCAACTTGCTTGTTGGTAGTTTGGTTTTCATTGCAACTTATTTGACAGTAGTTTGGTTTTTCCTGGGAGTTAATTATCTCCTTGGTCTTTGGTTTTGCTTCTTGGTCGGTCGGTTTTTTTTTTTTGTTTGGGGGGGCGGTGCTTTCTTTTGTTTGGTTTCCATCTTTCTGTGGGCCCTCTTGCACTTTCTGTCTCTGCTATTTCCTTTGTAGGAATTCTTTATCTGAGTTTATCTGTGTTGTCTACTGCCCTGACTGTGAATTCCCCTAGTGTTCCATTATCTCTAGGCATCCTCTGTGGGGGGTTCAGACTCTGCTGGAATTCTGGATCCTTGCTTTCTGGACTTGTCTATCTTCTTTTTGGCTTTTCCTTCTTCACTGAGGCTCCTCTTTTCCCCTCTAGTCCACTCCAGTGCACGCCCTGTCTCCCACCCTTCTGCTTCAGATCACCTTTCTCTCTTCCTCCCCTCCCCTCCCCTCCCCCTCCCCCTCCTCTGCCCTGCACCTCCTGACACATCACAGACTGAGCTTCCTCTCCTCAGACCCCAGGGCTTTTCTCTCACTCTTCCTTCCAGCTGTCCTTCACAGGTGCCTTCAAGACTGGTTTCCAAGCAGGATGGATGCATTTGGGGATAAACTAAGGGTTCTTTAGAGTCACCCCAGCCCTGCTGCTTTAGACAGGTTCCCAGAGAGAAGGCTGAACCTTCCCACTTCCCCAGGAAGCACAGCACTGGGACAGAGGTTGGCCTTCTGTTGGCTGGGAAGCTTCTCTTGTAAGACATTTCTATTAAACCCGTGCCCATCCCAATCGGAAAGGTATTATGGGAACATTTAACAAGAGAAAGAAGAAAACAATCCAGGACAGCGGGCTGTCTGGCTGTTGCTCCCGCCCCGTGGAATACAGTTAATCACACATCACCTTGCAGGCTCCCCAATCTCTGTAATGTGCTTTTTATTTCCATTTGTGTTGGGGTTTGTAAAATAAACACATATTGTGTTCTCGGAGAAGATAATGGCTATCTTGGAAAGGACAAAGGCGACTCGGATGCGGGCGTCTCAGCTCGGCGATAGGCGCGAGAGGAATTTCACGGACCACATTATCACTGTTCTGCTGGCAGGAAATGACTTAAATAGACCCAGCCTCGGAAACCATAATTGCGTTAAACCTTGTTCTGATGAACTTTTCCTCGTGTGGATGTGCGGTTCTGTCTAATGAATATACAAGCAGGCGCCCGTGTGCCAGCAGCTCTTTCTGATCTCTGAAAAAAAAAAAAAAAAACGCTTATTCTCTCTCTCTTCTCCCCCCCCCCCAGACCAATCATCAAGCCTAGTGATGGAGAAATGGCAACAAAAATAATAACAACACAAAATAATAAAACAAAAATTTAAAAAGCCCTGTAATATTTACATTTCCATTAGCCCAACAGCTGCAGCGACTTGATTATACGTAGGTCACAATATGGGGCTTCGAGGTCCTGAATACGCAATGTTATTTTCTCCAAGTTTACAAAGCTGGGATTCTCATTACCTTCTGGGTTTTGTTTTTTTTCCTTCACCGCCTCCCGGGAGGCAGTTGAGAATTGGGTGGCACCTGCTGCCCACATGGCGTACTGTGCCAAAGGGCACCCACGTCTCATCTTCTCTGTGCAGAGGGCTCCAGTGCCAGCCAGCTCTGTGATTTTAACCCAAGCCAGGGCTGTCCTTGGAGGCTCAAGTAATCTTCTCCATGAGGGCAGGAGACCTTGGAACAAAGGTCAGTAAGGATGACTGCCCTGGAGCCATGGGCAGGGGAAATTAAAGCCATTAATTTGCATATTCCTCAACATTCCTGGTTCTCTTGGGTCTGGGCAAGACTCCGGTCTCTACACCAAGGACAGATCTCTGCTCCCGGAGTCCCTCTGCCAATAAGGGTTATCTGTTCCTGGCCCAAGCCTGGCATCTCATAACTGGCAATGTAAGGTGTGGTGTCATGACCCAGGGGCTCCCCCTTACATGGTGATTTTGAATACTCCCATAAAGAAAGAACTTTAACAACTTTGGTTGCTTTCTAAAAGCCATTTGAATAGCAGTGTGTGTGTGTTGGGTATGTGTGTGTTGGGTGTGTGTGTTGGTAATGGCTAGGGTGCAGCATGAAATCACAACTCTCAATATTTCAATCAACAGACATCATTTCTAGCCTCTCCAGTTAAACCCACAGAGGGGGCACATCCCCAAATAATTCTGTTTTCCTTCCTCTACATCTCCGTCCACACCAGTGATCTCCCACGCTGTGAATAGTTATCTCTTTGGGAGTTCACAGACTGTGACCCACTCTTCCGTGTTTCCTCTCAGACTCCTTAGTCGTCTCTGGTGTGTTCCTTAACCGGTTTTAGAAAAGAGTCACTGTTTGAATAGCATCTTTACAGACACCCCTCTGATTACACCAGCAGGAATTATTCGTTGAAACAGTGGGCCATATGCAGCTGACTGAACACTGGCCTCTGGGACCAGCCCAGAGCCTTGTACATGGTGGGAGCATGTGCCCACCCTACCGTGTCAGTGGTGCTGCTGGGGGCGTAGTCAGGGATGGACGCAGGCAGCATCTTCCCTGGAGTTACCAGCATTTTTGAGCAGAGCCGTGCTCTTGTGAGATTGTATGTATAAGCAGCTTACTTCCCACTGCAGACCAGGAAACAGAGGTGACCCCGAAGTGAGACAGCACAGCGTCAGAGCCCTGCCTCAGGCAGAGGGGAGACAGTGGGCACCCAGAACCCAGAGCCAGGGCGAGCCTCCAGGCCTTGGGCATTTTCCGACCTGTCACAGGCCACTGGGTGCACAGCTTTTCCCAGCCTGTCATTCCGGGCTCTCAGAGTGGTCGAGAGAGAAAGTACTTGAAAAGTTATTATCCATTTAATGGTCCAGATCTGAACTTCACTTCCCAACGTGCAAACTCGATGGTCAGCTGGCTTGCGGGCATTCTGTGTCCCTCAGCCATCGGTCCACGCCTATGTGTCTGGGAAAGGTTGATTGTAAGAGTCACCCAGCAGCACTCGGGTCCTCTGTGAGCAGAGGTAGTGCCCAGGCAGTAATGAAGTCATCCTAGTTCATGACTCCAAGGGCAGATTTACAGGTGGAGTCCCAAGCATCTTTGGAATGTATCTCATGTGTCAGGAAATTATAGAAGACGATGCTCTGATTCCACAGGTCTGCGATAGATCTTAGTCCCCCATTTAAGGATTTCCTTACATGGCATGATGGGGGGGGGAAGCCAACCTTAAGTAGCTTTATGCGTGTGGTTTTATTTCTGAAAAAGGTTGCTAATCCTAGCGGGGATTTTTCTAAGAGCCTCCCGTCCCCGTGCACCCATGCTTTTATAATTACCAGATACGGGCTCTTCGTGTCGTCAATGCATTGTGGAGCAGGCTCGGCCAATTGCTTTACTTAATGAATTTCAAAGGTAGAGCCGGTCCTTGAAGTCTTATCTGCTAGGGTTGCCACTGGAATGTTCTTTGTTTGGCCTTTCACTTTGGGCACTTGTTGAAGACTTCTCCAGCACTTTGCAGGGAGAAAGACAGAGAGCAGGAGGAGGGTCATTCACGGCTGATGTGGAGAGTGCTTTCCAGACATGTGGGGGGGGGAGTGAGGGGCAGGGGGGAGGGGGGCTTCCTGTGCATAAGCTCCAAGGCGACTTAAGCTGTAGGAGTGGCAGGTGACTAGGTGGGCGGGGATGTGAGTGACACTTATCCAGGTTCTTACCTTTCCCCCATCCATCCCTCCGCCCCACGTCCCTAACTTCTAAGCGATCTGCCTCCCCTCCTGATAATAACACACTGGAGAGCAGGCACAACCAGATCTCAGTTTCACAACTTCTCAAAAAGTTAAAACTTGTGACGCGTCCTCTCCCCAACTCAGCCGTGGAGAAAGGGGTTTATTAAGGAGCAGATGAAGAAAATGAAAATCAAACTTCCTGGGAAGTAATTATATCGGTTTATAATAAGCCATAAGAATTTGAAAAGAAGTGGGGCGCACGGGGGGGGGGGTGTGCAAAGCCAGCCAAGGAGTATATCGAGGATATTAAATTAAGTAATTTTAATGTCACCATTTGATACCCAGGAACACGAACAATTTGTAGTTCTCAAAACTGTCAGGTTGAAGCTCCCGTCTTTCTGCCATGGGAAGGGCGGCAGGGATGGGGGTTATACATCCCACTGTATAGAAAAGAAGAATCTCCGATTCCACTTCAAAGGCGTGGGTTCCTAGGCGGACAGAGCCAAGCAGTCTGGGCTGTGGTTGCTGCTTTTGGTCTTGTCAAGCCCCAGCTCAGTCAGCAGCCCCTAGACAGGTGAGCAGACCGCTCTACAACATTCGAATGCTTCACCTCTGACCCGAGGATGATTCACAAGGTGCCCATGTTCTAAATGTGGGGATGGGGGTGAGTGTACCGAGGAGGTCCCCGTAGGGCTCAGCCCTTAGCAGTCAGTCACAGAGAACAGACAGAGCCCACAGGCCACCCACACGGGACACTGTGGCTCCAGGTTTGGCTCTGTCTCCTCAACAACCAAATACATTGCATGGGCTTTCCCACAGAACTGAGACGAAGACTGAGAAGCAGTTGGGTGTGACCTGGGCCACCCGACGCCACTCCTCAAGATGCCCACATGTCCTGGCAGGGTACCTTCCCCCAGGCTTGTTCATCCGGGCCAGACAGGGGGGGTCCAACGTGACACAGGCCCAGGGCTCGAGAAGTGATGTGAATGCATCTCTCCCTGAGGAGAGCAAGGCGTGGGGTTGTGCCGTGACACAAAGAGATGCCCAGGGGAGCACATGCATCAGATCCAGCCAAGCATCAGCCAAGACCTTGAGAGGCAGGTGAGTGCCAGCTGGACATGGCAACCTTCCAACAAGCAGCGCCACACATGGAGGCCCCAAATTCGAGGCTGACGGCATCGTCAGGGGTCTGAACAGGGCTGGTCTTTAACTGTACTTGACCCTGAACCGGGCTGTTCCTTGCTCTCAAAGAGGTCACTGTGGGCTGTCCCTTGTCTGGGTGAGAGCAGTAGGTCACGAATCTGTAGACGAGGCCTCTCCCCAGAGCTCCTTGAACAGCGTAGGAAGTGTGGGCTCCGTTCCACGGGCAGGTGAGAACCATTTAAGGTTTTCTTTTTTAAAACAGCTTTATTGAGAGAAATTTACATACCATAAAATTCACCTTTTCAATGCAGTTCAGTGGTTTTCAGTCTATTCGCAGTTACGTAACCACCAGCACCACCACCATCTAATTATAGAACGCTTTCCTCACCCCAAAAGCTCCTATGGAATCTATGTCACACGAAGATTTGTGTAACCACCATAGCACAAAGTTCTGTATTGGTCCCTCTCCTTAGTGAGCAGGGGTTTTTGTTTGTTTGGGGTTTGTTTGTTTGTTTGTTTGTTTGTTTTTAAAGAAATCAGTATTGTATATACTTTTAATGAAAATATAACTATATCATGCTCCCCTCCCCTTAAATAAATCAGCCTTGAGAGAGATGTCATGTGGAGGGTGACAGATGAGTGGGTCTCAATGCACAGCACCCATGGAGGGCTGACTGACCTGGAACACAGCTGCTGGATCTAGGGCCGCTTGCAGAGCACCCATAAAGGAGACATCCACCGAGCTTATAGGCAACAGAGTAGACCCTTAACTCGTTACCATGGTCATCTCTGCTCACTTCTTCTAGCTGGTAAAGAAGTCTCGGGAATTCCCGGGGAAGGGGATGTCTTTCTCTTTCTGTGGTAGTTGCTCCCCCCCCAGGAAGATTCCATGTAGGGGTTTTAATCAATTTGCAGAAATGGGCAAGATTCTTGTACAAATAAACATAAGATCTGGTCTCAATTCTAAACTTCCAGGACCTTACAGTGGGCCAGCTATCGGCCTACCAAAGCCTCTGTGTATCTCTTGCTCATGCCTAGAAGATACAAATGTCATCCAAGGTTCTTAAGTAATGGAAATTTGAAGTACACCACTCTTGAGACCTGCAAGGTCCTCTGTATTTAGTCATACATCACACCTGCAGCATGGGCCCAGTCCCAGTGAATTTGCACACATGTGAGGGGGGGGGTGGAAGGAAGGAATGATGGATTAGTGGCGGATGGATGGATGGATGGATGGATGGGTGGATGGGTAGATAGATGGGTAAATGAATGAGTGGGTAAACTGGAGGTGCATATGTACACCTATGGGTAAAAGATATGTATGTATGGGTACTATAGTGGAGACTTAGTGGATGAATGGATGCATGGATTACTGTAAAGATCCATGGTTTATGGATAAATGTATGTGTGGATGGATGTGGGGACAGATGGATGTGTAGACAGATGAATGTGAAGATTGGCTAGGTGGGTGAATGTGTGGATGAATAGATTACTGAGTGGATGATCAATAGATGGGTGGATGGGTGGTTGGGTGAAAAATGAATTGTTCAGTGCATGATGGTGCATGAATGGGGGCTGTGTAGAGACTGATGAGAGGGTGAATGGGAGGATGTGCTGCTGGTAGTTATAGTGGGAAAATGAATAGGTGGGTGGGTGGATGATGGATGGATGGATGGATGGATGGATGGATGGATGGATGAGTGAGTGTATGTGTGTGTGGGTGGATGGGTGGATGGGTGGATGGATGGGTGGGTGGGTGAGGTAGTAGATGGATGGATGAATGGGTGGGTGGATGGATAGATAGGTGGATGGATGAGTGGGTGGATGATGGATGGATGGATGGATGGGTGAGTGTATGTGTGTGGGGGTGGATGGGTGGATGGGTGGGTGGGTGGGTGAGGTAGTAGATGGATGGATGGATGGGTGGGTGGATGGATAGATAGGTAGATGGATGGGTGGGTAGATGAATGGATGGATGGATGGATGGATGGATGGATGGATGGATGGGTGGAATGAAGACTATGTAGATGGATGAGTAGATTTACAGATGGACAAGCTGGTGTGTAGTCAGGTGGCTAGATGAATCGGTAAGCTAATGGGTAGATGTAAGAATTACTACTACTGAAAGACCCAGTTGTTAGGGAATCACAGAAAAGCTCCTGAGAATAAAGGGAGACCTGTGCTAAGGCTGAACAAGTGAACACGCATAGAGTAAGGAAGCTGGATGCACAGTGGGGTCCTAGATGGAAACCCACTGCACAAAGGAGAGCCGTTTTTAATTGGTCAGCAGATTACTGAACGGCCAGATGCTTTGTGCTAGAGCTCTCCTTTCAGAGTGAGAATTCTCCTAAAAAGCAAACAAGCCAATGTTTTCAGTATCCACCCAAAGCAGAGGATTCTATGAGGACAGGAACTCTGAAACCAGCTTCTGTGTTGCCACGGCAAGGCCTGGGTGACAGAAGATCACCTGCTGTGACATTGTCATAGTCCTTTATTCTACTTACCTGGGAAGTTAGCAACATCTCCAGCAGATCTCTCTGCCCACTGTAGTGTCATGGTCCTGTGTGGAGCAAAGAGTGGGTTCATCTTATCCTTCCACAGTATCTCCATTAAAGGTGATGCCCAGAGAGAGGCAGCCAGGAATGCCTCAAGCAATAGAGCATGGGAATTCTAGCCCCAAAAGCAGACAGAGCCTGGTGATGACTGTCGTTTGAGAGTGGTGGTCACAGTGAGGACAGTCATGCCGGTTACAACAGTAATGACCATGATGGGGGACGGGTGGCCGTGGAAGTGCTGGTGGTGCCAGTGAGGACAGCATTGGTAGCAGTAACATAGTGATGACAGAGTTAGGCGGTAATTGTGATGGTGATCATAATGGTGGGTGGTGATGGTGGTGACTGGTGATGGCAATGATGGTAGTAGTGTTGGTGATAGTGATGATGATGATGATGATGATGATGATGATGATGATGATGGAGTGAGGTGATAATTTTGGTGATGACAGTGATTGTGTTGGTGATGATGGTGATGGTGTGTTGTCCTGTTTTCTGATGCTAATTTTGCTTCCCCAGGAGGGCCTGCAGTTGTCCAGTTCTTAAATGATATGTGAATTTTTTGCTCGTTTTTTTTTAATGGTCAAATAAAGGCTAGAGCCTGTAATTAGGGGAGAAAAAGGTGGGACAGGAGGTCTGAAAGAAAGAAGAATGCAGAGGAGATGGAGCAGAACCAAGTAGCCGGGAGAAATTGCAAGTAGCGAGGGAATCATAACGGGGGGATAGGTTGGTGTGGTGAGAGAGCTGCCCAATCTAGGCCAGTAGCTTATAAATATAGTAACTGGAGTGTGTGTTTTCATATGGGTTTATTGGGGTTTATTTATTCTGGCCAGGAGGAAGCACATTGACAAGGCTTCCTATCCAGGTTGCCTCTCCAGGAATCTTAGGGATACTGTTGCTGGAATAAAACACCAAGTTGGGAAGCAAATGGTTTATCTGGCTTATGCTTCCACATCTCTGTTCATCACTGAAGAGAGTCAGGACAGGAACTCAAGCAGGGCAGGAACCTGGAGACAGGAGCTGATGCAGGACCGTGGATGAGTACTGCTTTCCAGTTCCACTTTCATGGCTTGCTCGGTCAGCATGGTTTCTTACAGAACCCAGGACCACCAGCCCAGGGGTGGCACCATCACTAATTAAGAGGATGCTCTACAGACTTGCCTACAGCCCACTCCTAGCTAGACAATTTCTCCTCTGAGGCGCCCATCTCTCGGATGACTCTAGCCTATATCAAATTGACAAAACACCAGGTCTGAATGGAGCTGATCCCAGGTGGCCAGGGTAGTAGCTCAGGAGGGGAAACGATGCCGGGGTATTCCAGAGACCCTTGGGGCAGCGCAGTAAGCTTCTGGGTTGGCTGCCAGGGGCTCACCGTGGAAAGGCAAAGTAGGAAGTCTGACTTAGTGAGAGCAGCTGTTTTGTGAGTGGCAAACCTGGGCTTCTCTGACTAGTCTCCAGTGAGCTGGAGATGGTCCTCAGCCTCCCCACTCCCCTGTGGTGTTCTCCCCACCCCTATCCCTAACCCCTCCCACCCACTCCTAGCATTAGGCTGGCCTGTGAGACCACATTTCATTCAGAAGCAGCCCTGCTGATATCTGGGGTGTCAGGTGAGAACCGGCTGGGGACCAGGGTCCCAGGGCAGAACTCAGCTGCATTTTTTTGTTGTTGTTGTTGTTTTGTTTTGTTTGTTTTTTCGAGACAGGGTTTTTCTGTATAGCCTTGGTTGTTCTGGAACTCACCTTGTAGACCAGGCTGGCCTCAAACTCAGAAATCTGCCTGTTTCTGCCTCCCAAGTATTAGGACTAAAGGCATGTGCCACCACTGCCTGGCTACTCAGCCACGTGTTTAGGCATACGTGGGCTTATTCTCACGAGTTCATTGTCACGTGCTGCCCGTTCCATAGTCACACAAATGGTTTTGAAAGGAGTATTCACGAGCAACTGGCCAGGGGCCTTGGTCTGGAGTTTCAGGGGCTGCAATGAGGAAGGAAGAGCCTGAACTTGGACCTTCCCAGTTCTGCTCTGGTAGCAGGGAGTTGGAGGCAGAGTTGTGCACTCTAATCCTCATCCCTGTGGGCTGGCTAATGAGCCACACAGTAAGTACTCCACACAGTTACAGTCCCCAGGCTGGCAGTGGGAGGCTAGAACACCTTAGCAGGAAGTGAACAGCAACTTCCTCTATGCCCTGAGCAGGGGTGGGGTGGGGGCGTGAGAAGGGATGGACCAGAGGAGAGGAATGGAGCATGAGAGAGAAATGTAGCCTGGTGAAAGAATGGGGTTTTGAGGTGGTTCTGGGTCCTGGGGAAGGGATTTCACTCCTGGGAAGAGGACCTGGTCTTGGAGAGGGGGGTCTTAGGGAGGGAGCTACAGCCCAGGAAGAGATCCAAAGCCATGGGAAAGGGTGGAATCTGGGAGAGGGACTGGGGTCCTCGGAGTTCTAGGGAGGAGGCCAGAGCCTTGGAGGAGGGCTGGTTGTAGGTGAGGCATCTTTCCTTGGAAGCTGGAAGGTTGGAAGCTGGCAGAGGGGGCTGTGGCCCCTCCCTCAGACCAGTCTCTGGGTAGAGCTCTGTTCTGAGGAACCGCTGGCAGCCCGGGGAGGAGCTTGGCTGCGTCTTCCTAGGCTGCTGTTCTCTGGAATTGGAGCCTCGTCCGCCTGTGTTATTTCTGCATTTGTGTACTTGTTCACTTAACCTGCGCGCTGACCTGGAATGGTCCCGGCGGGAGGCACAGGGTGTTTGCAGGGGAATCTTATTGAACAAGCACCCAGCTCTTTCCACTTGGCGAGCGGTGGATCAGAGAGATTATTCAGCACTTTGCTGCCCAAAGCGCTGGACTACGTGGCCGTCGCCAGGCCAAAGAGTCACTTTGAAACCTTATGACCAGGTCCATGAAAAATTAAGATGCCCATTAAAAAATCAGCTGACAAAGGGATAGCCACTTTAATTCTCCCTGTTCGGGCTCCAGATCGGAATGTGCACTTAATCAGGAAGCCACTGTGAGGCTTTCTGACAGGGATGTTGACAGGGGAGGGCTGTTAGCTGGATTAAGGGACAAATCCGAAATTGACCCCGGGCTGGAAGCTCCACCATGAGAGCCGGCAGATGAGGGGTGTGATAGGGGATGTCCGTGCCTTCCTCCTGCTAAGCCTTGCCTGTGATAACTGGACGCCACGTCCTACCCACATCCTTACCTTCCTGCTCGATTGGTGATCCATGATGCCTGTGTCTTTCTGCTTGTGTGTCTGAAATGACAAAGATCACTTACAAAGACAGCAGACCCTGGGGTCGAGTCCCCCTTTCCGCCTTTGTTGGAAGCCTGATCTTCCAGGCCAGACCCATCTTTGCAGAAGCCAGAAGGGGGAGGAGAGGGAGGAGAGGGAGGAGGGGGAGGAGGAGGAGGAGGGGGAGGAGGAGGAGGAGGAGGAGGAGGGGAGCGGCAAATCTCTCTGGACACAGCAGCGTCCCCTCCTCAGGCCTTTCTTTGGTTCCATTCTTCATCTATGACATTGGCTGGTCCTTCCATAAACCCAGACAGTAGTAATGACCATCTTCTTTGCTCAAGATTGAGGTTTCAAGTCATCCTTAACGAAATGATGTTAGTGAAGGGACAGCCAGCACTGCAGAGTGGATGGCCATGATAGCAGGAGGCCACAGAGGCCATCAGAAGAGCCACGGGGTCCTAGAGCAGAGAGACACCAGAGTACAAGCCACAGGACCTCTGTAAGGGGGTGTCACAGAGCCACATTGCTAGAAACGTAGACAAACTTCCAATGTGAGAAGTTACCAATAACAAATCCATAAGGAATAACAGTTTCGGTGGCAGCGATCTGCCAGATAACCTGAAGTCCCAGAGAGAGCCAGAAATCCTCAGCCCTTGACACTCACACGGGGATCTGGCCATAGGCTGGCATGATGTCATGCATGAGGTCATGAGTGAGGTCACCCCGTCTCAGCATTTGGCCTACATCACTGTGTAGGGGTCAGAAGAGCTAGTTGCCCCCTCTCCTGTATCTCTTATGCCCCATAAATCCTTGGGCTTGGTTTCCCTGATGGTTTTAATTCATCCATGTACCCACACTGTCTCAGTGCACCCCCAATAAACATATGGTGGCCCTCATGCTACCCCCAGGAATAAGTCATTCATCACCCGGTGCTTGATGGGTGGTGCCTGAGAGATGGTACCTCGGGTAGCGTCCCAGTGGTACAGCCCCCACCAAGAGCTGCAGGCTTCCTCCTCAGCAGGACACAGCCTGCAAACCCACCATTCTATACAAACAGGGAGGCACTCGGAGTATGGGGGCAAGCCCGCCTCCATCTCTGAAGAAAGCCTTCAGCACCAGGGAAGAAGGTAGCTTGACTAAGCTGTGTCCCAAGAGCCCTCCCCAGGCAGCCAATCAGCTGATGGGACTGGAGACAGAGTTCTTAAAGGTGTACACACACTCTGGGTCTCAGGTATGCTGGTGCCTGCTTGAGTCTGTAGAGTTAGACCGCCAGGAAAGCCTCCATAGAATTGGCCCTATCAGAGGAGACAAAGCTCCCCCAAGGGCATTAAGAACCTGGAGGACCCTTCTCCCTGTGGGAGATATTCCAGGAAGGTTGGGAGCTCAGGAAGATTAAAGGCTAAGAGCCCTCATGAAACCCACCTACAGAAGACATGCAAGGAAACACCCTCAGCAGGGAAATGACGAATCCGAGGTCTTTACTTAAACCTTTTTGACTACGCTAAAGGAGCTATTTCCAGAGGACACTGCCCCCACCTAAGTTCATGGCCAAGACGTCAGAATTAGTGTGAATAGGGGCTTTTCTTCTCTACCCCCGCTTCCCGGGTCTCTAAGGCAGCACTTTCTAGGAGACAGAGTATGTCTGATCCTGGCTGGTGTTGCTGGAAGGATGGCCGGTCCCCTGCAGACAGAGGGGAGGAGACCAGGATGTGCCCTCTCCACAGAAAGCCTACAATATCCATTTCCTATACAATCACAGTGGATGCATCACAGGGACCCACACCAGAGTCCAGAAGGGACATAAGTGAGTTTGCAATCTATTCTAGCTGTCGTCCTGGAGTGGGAGGGAAGTTCTTAAAGCCCCCGTAAGTCCCACTGTATAATGGTGACCCAGTATCAAACTCCTGACCCAAATATTCTCGCACAAAGCCACCTCTGAGAGTCCTGCAAATTGAGGGGCCAAGACCTCTTTTTGCCTTTGTGGTGACATGTGTCCCCAAGTAGGACCAAGACTCCAGAAGGTTAATTGACAGGGGTTGGTGCTGGATGCAGAGGTGGGTCTTGGGAGCCAAGGCTTAGAGCAGCCAACAGGACCACAGAGACTCCAGGGTCCAGCTTTATTAACTTTCCAGTGACTAACTTGGCCGCGCCTGCTGTCCTCGCAGTGAAAAGCAATCCAATCTTCAGAGGAGCTGGGTCCGAGTCCAAGCAAGCCGGACACTTCTGCCAGCATCTGCGGGGTGGTGAGGGACAGGCTCACCTTGCACTGTGGCCTTGGAGCTGTGACCAAATTAATTTTCCCTGAGAACAAAGAGGTCTGGTTGAGAGCCAAGGGCCTGCTGAGCATGGCTCTTCGTTCAAAGCATGCATAAGAAAAGAAAACGCTGGAGATGGGGAGTTTGGATTCTTTATTAAGTAGGCACAGAGAGTGGGGAGAGCCTGCAGGGGTGTGTGTGTGTGTGTGTGTGTGTGTGTGTGTGTGTGTGTGTGGTGTGTATGTATGTATGTATGTATGTATGTGGTGTGTGTGTGTGTGTGTGTGTGGTGTATGTATGTATGTGTGTGTGTGGTGTGTGTTTGTGTTGTATGCACTCTCAAAACACAATGGCTGGTCCCAGGTTCCCCTTGGCAGGGATTTTGCTCACCCCTTAAAATGGTGTCAGGGAAGAGGCATGTTTCCCTGTCCCTCTGGGAACTAGGAGGGCACCTGTGGGGGAACTGGGTGGAGATCTAATACTACCACTCCTGTGCACGGTGAATCCGTGCACCACACAGCGTCTGAGGAAGAGGTCTTTGTTGGAATTGTGACCGACAGTGGTGGCTTTCCGGTTGCTGTGATGCTGGGGGAGGAGGGGTGTGCGTGAAAGCAGGAGGTTACAAACTCTCCTCTGTCCTATTTTTCCAACATGTGAGGTATTCCCACACAAAACTCACTGGCCCACGATAATAAAGACATCCTTTTCATTATCTTAGAAATTATCGGCCTTGATGTGGTCAGGCCCTGCTGTAAACCCCTGTCTGTTCTGATTTCACCTGGTGTGTGTGTGTGTGTGTGTGTGTTGTGTGTGTGTGTGTGTGTGTGTGTGTGTGTGTGTGCCATGTTATCACTGAACCTTCCTCACTGGGGAAGGTACTTACTGGCCTTGAATTTAGACTCTTTTATTTATTTATTTTTTAAATGTTTGCGTGCATGTGTGTATGTGGGCATGTGCATATCTGTGGAGGACCTCAGAGGGCTCTGCATCCCCTTGGAGTTCTAGGCAAAGTGGTACGTGGGCTTAACCACTGAGCCATCCTCCCATCATGAATTTGGAATCTTTATCCCGGGGTGGGGGGTTGCCCTGTTCTTACACATTTGGAGTTTGGCTTCTACTCTTGGATGAGGTTTCTGCTTGCAAGAGTTACTCTGAATTTTGACCTTACTGAACTGTTCAAACGCGTAAGTCAAAACAACAGATCCAGTGTGGCACATTATCTCATAGGGTATAAAACACGACCTGCTGGTGTGTCTTTGGACTGATTTAGACTTTAGGCTGGTTTCCAGGGCACTGCATGTGCAGCAAGGGCACAAGGTAACACCCTGTTTGGGGTGAGAGGTTCAGGGTCAAGTACGCCTGTCCTCAGGTCTCAGGAGAGTTCCATCCCGAGGACACATCAAAGTTCAGTCACAGTGCAGGGAGTGTGCTCCTCTCTGCGGGTAAATTTGTGTTTATCTCTTCCCACGGCTGCCCTCCTGACCCTGCGGCCACTGAACTGCAAAGTGTAATAGATATTTACAAAGAGCCAGCAGAGGCCCTGATCTCTAAACTCCAACCTCAGACCCACAGAGGCAAATGTTTTTTCTAACTTTCTCTCCAGATGTTTGACAATGTGCGGACACAGCTGGATTGGTGCTAGGGAAGTAAGCGATCTTTCTGCAGTCTTGTGAGATAACACTCCCTCCCGCAATGCCTAGGAGTGGACAAGAACCAGACACTGTTACAAAGAGACCTCCCTAGAGGGAAAGAAGAAAGCACAGCAGGTGACTGGTACCTCCCAAGTGAGCGTCTAAGGCTGAAATTTTTGCTTCACAAATAAAGAGCCCTTTATTTGACACTCTCATTCGGTGTCCTTGAATGAAGAATTAACCCTTTCCCTGGCTGAGGAGATGGCTCAGCCTGTAAAATGCTTCTGGTACAAACATAAGAACCTGTGTTCGCTCTCCTCACCCCTATTAATAAAAGGCACGGGGCAGGCGCCTGTGACTTCAATCCTGGGGTGGTAGAGACAGGTGGATTCCTGGGCTCACCGGCCAGGCAGCCTTACCTGTTTAGTTCCAGGCCAATGAGAGACCCTGTCTCAAAAACTAAGGTAGCCGGTGACAGAAGGACAGTACCCAAGGTTGGAGGTCCTCACACACAGGTGCACCCGCACTCCCCTACATGCACATCACTTAAAAGCGAATTAATACTTTGTAGCTAATATCATTTGCTTCTTAGATGCTGGAAACTTTTATTCAAGTCTGAAATCCCCATCTTGATTTTCTTCCTTCCCCATGGAAGACATGATGTTCTCAGTGGTTTTAACATTGTTCCTGCTGTGTGTGCACATCTAGGTTCCTGGTAAACCACTGTAAGTCAGTGATCCCTGGGACGCAGTGTGGAGAGTCCTGACTCCTGCATTAGAGGGAGGGACTTAGGATTGCTGGTGTGGAGTGAGGATGCCCATTCTCAGGATAGGGAGGGGAGTCCTGACTGGTGGCATTTGGCAATTAGTGTGATTAGTTCTGTGTCAGGATTAAGCCCTCCATCATGGCATCAGTCTGTGTGGACTCCGGAAGAGGCAAAAGTAGCCCATCTTGACATTTTGTTGTTGCTTTTGTTTGTTTGTTTCTATGGAGACATAACTGACTTGAATGGCCTCTGTAACCTTGGGACAATCACCAGGAAGTCATGAGGAGTGAATTGCTAGAACACCCGCTGTCCTTGTTTGTAATGTAACATGTCCATTGTAAGTCTGTGTCATTTAGTTCCCAAGAGAGGCACTGCATGTAAGAGGCGGCAGATTCTGGACACTCAGTGACAGGCTCCAGGAGCATGCTCTCTGTGTCCCAGCTAGGGGCACCTCAGCCCCCTCATAACAGCCTGCCCTCCATTCCACCAACCTTGGTCTTCACTCCCAGAAACGCCGGGTTGAGGAGCTTACGGTTTAACGACAGACTTACTTAACTCATGGGTTGACACTTGGACTTCTGGTTCCTTTAGCAGATTGCTTGTGGTTCTTTGTCTGTGATCTCGTAGTAATTCACTGTGGGGAAATGTCCTCTGTGTCTGAATGGTCATGAGTGTGTGTGTCTCTCTGCGGAGCAGGGAAGAGAGAAGGGAGATTCTGAAGGCACATCTGGATGTGATCGTAAGAGCAGGGTAGAGAGAAGGGAGATTCTGAAGGCACATCTGGATGTGATCGTAAGAGCAGGGTAGAGAGAAGGGAGATTCTGAAGGCACATCTGGATGTGAACGAAAGTGCTAGAGCGGCTGAGCCTCCCTCCTGCCTGCTGTCCTCTTCCTCCTCCTTACTCTCCAGGTTCTGCTGTAAGAGTCACATGCGGTTTGGGCCTCCTGGGCTTACAGAAAGGACCCAGACTGGCATGCTGAGGGCCACAGGGGCTGAGCCGCACCCCCTGGGCATCTGAGTTGTGCTGAGCAGGTGCCTACCTGCTGTTCCTGGTAGGGTAGCACATTTTTGCATTTTTTTTTCTTTCACACAAAAGCCATTTGATGCCCGTGGGTACCAGTGCCATCCGTTCACGGGGCCCAGAAGTGCAAGGTGGGTTTCAGATTATTAGGGAAACTCGTCTTTTCTGGGGCAGGGGGAGACTTGTAATTGCCATGGGCTGGGCAGTGACTTCTGTAAAACACGCGGACGCTGCTTCTACCCCTCTTTGTTCGAAACACCCTCTTCTCTTTTTATCCCTTTTCCTTTTTTTGATACAGCCCAAGGGCATTTTCCTATCCTCTGTGAAGGAAATTCCTGCTATGGCAGATGCCAGCGGCAAACACCCCGGAGCCGTCTGTTGTTTCTGCCGTGGATGGGATTTTACCGCACTGTAGACTGTTCTGGAACACAAAATCAAAGTAGGTGCTGCAGAGCTTGGCTCTCGGGGCCTGGCACAGGGACCTGCTCTGGGGAGGGATGTGCTTGCAGGGTTTTGGAAATGTTGACTATAGATCATAGCGTCCCTCAGCTCTGAGTGTGGTTGTAGCACTCCGCGATGGGCGGTGCACTGCAGGCAAGAAGACCGTCCGCATCATCGTCAGACAAAGGCGAGTGCGGGACTTAGCTTTCCCAAGCTGCGGTGAGCGCTGGACCAACCAAGACACACCCTGGAAAATGTCTGTGTCTATTGACATCAGAAGAAAAGCCTCTTAAGCCTCAGGCAAGTTTAGAAGAGTCTTCTGCCACTTGGGCCTCCCTCAAGAGCCCTTTCCCAAAAATCCGATTTAAAAAGTTACTTAGGAAGCAGAGGCAGGAAGATCTCTGTGAATCCAAAGCCAGTCTGATCTACATAGTGAGACCCTGTCCCCCAAATAAACACAAAACCACAAAAGTCAGTGTCTGGAAGGGAGAGGTTCTGAAAGGAGCCATCTGTCCATCTGTCTATCCATCCATGGCCTGGACACCAGGCTCCCCTTCACACACACCCCCTGAGGAATTTGCCTCTCTCTATCTTCTTCTCTCAGTGCTGTCTCTGTGTCCCTCTGTTTCTACCTCTGTCTCTTCCTATGACTTTCTCCATGTCTGTTCCTGTCTCTGCCTGTCACTCTCCCTGTCTGTCTCCACCCACACACACTGTGGGCTCTGCACAGCAGTTGGGCCTCACGTGGCCTCACAGGGCAGCTTTACCCAACTCTCCTGTGCTCTGTGGTATCTCTGCAGTCAGGTTCTCTGTGGATTGCTGTTTTATGGGACTACAACTAAACATGGTTCCTGAGATACCTTTGCAGCATGTCCTATTGATTTCTCGGGAAGTCATCCCTGCCGCGTGACACCACTTCAGCCTGTGGGAACCGTGACCAAAGGCGAAGTGCCCAGGAGTGTCAGAGTAAGTAAGCCACGGAGAGCGGGAGGCCACAGCTGGCCTTCTTCCCAGCAGGAGACATGTTTGCTACTATTCTTCAGCCACACAGCCACGCCACATGCTACTACACAGCCACACCCAGCCATTCAACCTCACCACATGCCACACAGCCACACCACATGCCACACACCGCCATGCTACATGCCACACACCACCATGCCACAAGCCACTTCACAGCCACACCCAGCCACACTCAGCCACACTCAACCACACACTGCCACATAGCCACACCACCTGCCACGCCACATGCCACTACACAGCCACACCCAGCCATTCAACCTCACCACATGCCACACAGCCACACCACATGCCACACACAGCCACGCCACATGCCACACACCGCCATGCCACATGCCACTTCACAGCCACACCCAGCCACACTCAGCCACACTCAACCACACACTGCCACATAGCCACACCATCTGCCACACACAGCCAAACCACATGCCACTGCAGTCACACCCAGCCACACAGCCACACCTAATGCCACACACAGCCTGTGCCTCACCACATGCCACCCAGTCACACGGCCTCACCACATGCCACACCCAGCCACATAGCCATGCCACATACCACTACACAGCCACACCTAGTCACACCCAGCCACACAGTCACACCACCTGCAACACACAGCCAAACCACATGCCACTGCACAGCCACACACAGCCACACAGCCTCACCACATGCCACACATGCCACACACAGCCACACAGCCATACCACATGCAATCACATAGCTGTGGTATGACATATGACACTACCATGTCACCACACAGCCACACATACAGAGGTCAGGCTACTGGATAGACGATAAGGACAGTAAAATGTCAGAACATTTTGTGTGTGTGTGCCTAGCTCATCGCTGAAAGAGATTTTTAAACTTTTACGTGTATAACCATTTCCCTACATGTGTGTCTGTGCACCATGTGCCTGTAGTGCCTATGAAGACGAAAGGAGAGAAATCACATCTCCTGGAACCATCTTCCAGAGGGCTGTGAGCTGCTGCGAGGGTGCTGGGAACCGAACCCATGTCCTCTGGAAGAGCCCCTAGAGCTCTAACCACTGGGCATTGCTCTTATGCTTTAATTCTTCTTTTTAATCTCTGATGATATTGATGATGGTGGTAATGATGATGAAGATAAAGATGATGAAGATGATGATGGTAATCAAGAAGAAGGAGGAGGCAGAGAAGAAGAGGAGGAAGAGGAAGAAAAGGAAGAAGAGGAAGAGGAAGAGAAAGAAGAACAAGGTGGTGGTGGCGGTGGTTATGTGTGTGTATGTTCATATATATGAGCACAGGTGTGCATGCCACAGCTCACATGTGGGGGCCGGAAGACAACTTTAGGTGTGGGTCCTCATTACCCAGCCTCTTCCACATTGCTCACAGCGTTCACAGGTGAGCTGTTGTGGAGGCGTCTAGCGTTCTGTATCTGCTCCCACATGTGGGAGTGCTGGGAGGGCAGGCGTGTGCACTGCTGGTGTGACTTGGGGATGAAGGATCTGGGCTCAGGGCTGCATGCTTGCATAGTGAGCTGCTGTGCCTGGCTCCTCCTGGTCAGACTACTGACAGAGTTGGAAATCCACCCCCCCCCACACACACACACAGCTGCTTCTTTCGGTTCTCACCAACTCCGTCTCCACACTGCACCTTAGTCCTTTTCAGTTCCGATCTCATGGTTTTTCTTTCCGTTGCAATCCTACGGGGGCCAAAGCCACGGCCAGATGGGGCCAGAGGAGCCACAAGACACACTTCCTGCCTCACAATCGGAGCAGAAGCATGAGGGTCTCGGCGCAGTCTCTCGTCCGAGACTCACGCTCATGTGGAGCGTCCTTGCCAGCAGCATTGATCTAGAAGGGCGTGTGCTCTGAGCCTGCATGTGGTGTGCGTTCTTTCTAAGCCGGACATGTAATAACCATGCATTTATTGATATCATCATATGACATATAATCATATATAGTCATATAATCACATGGCTGTGAGGAGTCCCATGGCTTCCCTGTTTATAACTGAGGAAACAGACACTTGGGGGAGCTGAAGTAACCGAGCCACCAGAACATGCTATCACACACCCCAAACTATTGCACATCCATGTGTGTAGAATGTGAACAGGACTTGTCACTTAATACATACTCAGCCTCTGCTAGACGCTGTGCTTCATGCTGGAATGAAGGAGTCTGCTGTGTGGACATCTTCGCAGGATATGGCCAGGGGCACGTTGTCATGGTGGCGTGAAAAGTACAGCTAGCGGTGAGCCCGGCTTCACTGAAGAGTTACCCTTCCTAGGTAGGCTTTCTGGGCACTCACCTTTACCCCGTGGAGAAGCAGGCTTCTGTCTGGTGACACTTCCTCCCCCACCTGGAAAAACTCCTTAGATGCTCTTCACAATGCTGATCTGCTGGAGAGGAATCCTGGACAGCTTTCTTATTTCTGAAGGAAAAAAAAATCTGCATTTTGCCATTTTCGAAAGACGTTTTTGCTGGCTCAAGAACACCAGGTTGAAGGAGACTTTTGTTTGTTTTCTTCCAACACTTTAAAAACATGATGCCGTGGTCCTCCGACTGGCACTCTGACGACAAATCTGCCAGCATTCTTATCTTTGTCCCTCTGTATGAAATGCTTCCCACTGCTGGCTGCCCCTCTGGGCTTTTCTCTCTGTCGCTGACTTGACCCTAAGCTGCCTTGGTCTGTCTTTCTGCTCGCTGGTTAGCCTGCCCATCTTCAGAGTGTTGGCTCTCCAAATGTATAGTTTTCATCGAGGTTGGAAAATGGTTCTCATTATTTCGATAATTTCATCTCTGGTCTCCACCCTCTTTGATGATTCTAATTACATGTATCAGGTTGCCTGAAACCGTGCCCGGCCCACTGTCTGGTGTTTTGTCTTAGGCTCCTGATCGCTTAAGCCCTTGTGTTTCCTGTTCTGTTACGCATATTTTCTAGGAGGTCATGAGCATGCTTTTCCCTTCGGTTTCTCGCCTGCTGTGAATCCCGGTTGGTGGTTTTCGTTTGGACATGGCCCTTTCACCCCCAAGCCCTGGCTTGGCACTCTCTTCCCATTTGGGCGTGACAAGGCGCTTCGGCAACCTGTGGCATTTGCTCCCGCCTCACCCCTCTAGATTGTTTCCGGTCAGTCCTTCCTTCTGCTCTCCCTGTGTTTTTCCTTTCTACATCTTAGTCATGGTGTGTTCTGATTGGAAGCTGAGGGCTGTGGATTTGACTCCTGAGGGAGTGGGCATTCTCTTAAGCCTCTCTTGGATGCATGTACAGGGGATAACTTGGGAGGAGTTGCTTGTCTCCGTGTCTCTTCTGAGGGCTGGAGCATCAGCCTGGCGCGAAGTCAGCTCCTCATCACTGTAGAGAACGCCCCAGACCATTGCTTGTGAGACGAAAGGACGAGTCAGTTCACTGTTCCGCAGGTCCCAGAGCAAGACGGGGAGATGGATGCATACCTCGTGCCTCAGAGGATTAAGACAGTAGTCTTAATAGTAGTCCAGGAGTGTGACTCGAGGAGCCGGATGCTCACCCTATATCCAGGGATCAAAGGGGGAAAAGGTGACCTTACCCCCCTTCAAGCGCATGCCCCAAAGACCCAAAGGCCTCTCTGAGTCCTGCCCTCTCAAGTGTCCACCACCCAACACTCTTGTCCCTTCCAGGACAGATGCCTAGCATCCAAACCCCCGCACAGGTCAGTCTGTCTGAATTCTCTGTTCCACATCCCATGTGCAGTTGCCTGTTGGCCAGGGAGTCTTAGCCTTAGTGAACCATGGACGTTGTTCCCCCAAGTCTGATGGTGAGCTCTTCCCAGTCAGGAGTCCCCACAAACTGCAACAGTGAGATCAGAAATCAGCCTAAGACTGAAGAGAGATGAGGTCTGCATGGGGAACTCTCTCTGCCTCCCTCTTTTCCTCTCAGCCTCTTTCTGTGTCTCTGTCTCTCTGACTTTGCCTCTTTCTCCCTCTTTGTCTCTCTGTGTCTTTCTTTCCCTCTCTCTCTTTGTCTCTGTGTGTCTCTCCCTCTCTGTGTCTCTCTGTGTCTTTCTCTCTGTGGCTCTGTCTCTCTTCCTTCTCTGTGTCTCTATTTCTCTCTTACCCTCTCTGTGTCTTTCTGTCTCTCTCTCTCCCTCTCTCTGTCTCTCTCTCTTTTCATCCCTCCCTCCCCAGCTCTCTTTCCCTTCCTCTCTCTACCTTCTAATCTCTAAGAGATTCCCCCCTTTTCTCCTCCCAGGCTTCCCATCTCTTCCTCTGAGGGAGACCCTGGGCTCCCTTTCCTAAGTCCCAGTCTGGAGACTCTCCCTGAAGCAAACGTGACAAACTTAGGTCTGACTTCTCAGCCATCTGTTCCACACACAGGAATGTCTTGGGTGGGTGTGCGGAGCCTGGTCAAAGGTTCAATCATCTCTCGGACTGACTGCTCTTCAAGACAAAGGCGTTCGTCAGCAGCGCATGCCAGGATGAGCTAGACACAGTAACAATGTGGGAAGCTCGTGCTCTGCCTCTTGCCCAACATGTTTATGCATTTCAGTGTATATGTAAGAGGACATCAAAATATATGATGGAGAATTTTTCCTGTCCAGGGACCAAATTGCCTCAGCAAACGGTTTTCAAATACAGTAAAATGGCCATAAATTTTTACTTATAAAATGTTCCCTTATGAGATATTTTTCCCATTTCATGCCTACCATGGCTTTTTGCATTTTGCACAGATGGTTCTGTTTCCTGTGCTCTTCCTCCTCCTGTGATTGTCCCCGCTGACACCCTGAAAGAAGGTCACAGCTTCATCTATCGGGGACTGTGGGCCAGTTTTCCAGAGGGTCAAGACCTTGGATACTCCTTTTCTCAGGCCCCATTTATTAAAGTGGCCAGGGATCTCTGTGTCTGTCATCGTGTGCCTACCACAGTAGCTGTAAAATGCAGTTGAACAGGGGTGTGGTCCTGTAGGGTTCTTCCAGACTCCCACTGCATGTTATCATAGAACCAAGGGGAACGAGGCTTGGGGTAGTCACACAAACATTATCAAAATGCCCATTCACACCAGTCACCGCCTGGCACCTCTTTATATTCACAAGGAAATTATTCAGTATATTTTAACCTTTCCGGAAAAAATCTCCAGCCTCAGAGTAGCTCGTTCCTGGATTCTGGGGTCAGCCAGATGTCTCCACAGCTGCGCTAGTGGCCAGCCCCTCCCCGCCACACCCCTTTCAGTGACAATGCCTGGGATGGCTGAGCTGACCCCTGTCCTCCCCGGGGGCAATCCCCTTTAAATAGTCCCCTAGCACAAATCACCGGCTGGTGGCTCCTTCCACCCGTGCCCAGAGATTGGCACTGACCCCTGCTGGAGACAAAATGCCACCAAGAACAGCGGCAGCTGTGCCATGTGCCAGGCCCGGTTCTGTATGCCATTATCTGATGACCATCTGTGAGGGGTCTCTGTGTGCCTGGTGCCCAGTTACAGAAGAGGAAGCCAGGCATAGGGACATTTCTCTGGATAGCTTGGCAGGGAGGCGTGCATGGCGCGCTGCTCTTCCGGCCTTCCCACTCGGGGTCCGTGCTGGGCAGGAGCTCTGCGTCCGTTCACTCTGCCTCCCCCTCGCCACGCTCCATCGGCACCGTTAGTCCGCACCTTGGATGCCTGGTGGCTACAGCTGCACTTCCCCTGTCACCACAACCAGGTGTCCGCTGTGCCCACGGTGTTAGCCTGTTCTGAGGCCAGCCTACAGACATTTCTCCTGGACAGAGAGATGAACTACCCATGTGGCAAAGCAAGGATTCGAATTCACAGATACGTGGGGACAGCTGCTCGCTAATCTTGGGCTCTCACCTCACGTGACCGATTACATGGCTGAGGTATCCCTGTGTCATCTGCCTTCAAAGTAGATTCAATGGGGTCTCACTCTCATGTTGGTGATGTGTCTTCCTATTGGGGTACACCTATGCTTTAACAAGAAAAATTAATATGGCAAAGCTCTTCCCTGCTAAGATATAAGCCTCCTGCCCGGTTCAACAGGCAGCTTTGCCGTGGGTAATGAGCTGGCACACCGCACCTTGCCCTCAGATCCAGGACAGAACTTGAGGCTTCAGGTCAGAGGTGGGCACCCTGTCTCCTCAGAGAAGGACTAGCAGCAAAATCTTCTAGAGAGCTCGATGGGGAAAAGTCCTCCAATCACCTTTCAACATGACTGGGTGTTAGGAAAGCCCACCCAGCCAGCCACGTGTCTCTTCATTCCCCAACAGCCCCTGCTGTTCTGAGTATCTACTGTAGGCCATGTGGCTATGCTTTCCCCTAGAATGTTCCATCAGCTCCAATGAGAGGAGCTTGAGTACGCAGGGTTGGGGCTCATAGAGCTCTGGGGGGCTGGTGGTGCCAGAGGTGATGAC
The DNA here is from genome assembly GCA_964023405.1 of Apodemus agrarius. NCBI lineage: Eukaryota > Metazoa > Chordata > Mammalia > Rodentia > Muridae > Apodemus > Apodemus agrarius. Next base: position 2,331,532 of record OZ030008.1, on the reverse strand, counting down.
CCCCATGCGCCAGAGCAGGGAGAAATTGTCACCACTGCCAATCTGGTGAACAGACAGCTGCCTGCACTGTGGAGCCAGACCCCGGGTCAGCTCCTAGCACAGCGTGGCTTTGGGGGGACATCGAGTTCCTTGGCAACTATAGCTGTGTGTGCGGTCAGCAGAGTGTCTGCAAGCTCCTGGTTCCTTGGCACTCCCTAAACTCAGCAAATCATAATATGTTCCCTCCGTTCATGCACACCTTCCTCCCCGCCAGTCAGTATTAAGTCCTTGAACTGAGTCTCTCTGCCTTGCTGTTCCCTGGACAGGCTGGCTCCCAGGTGAGAAGATAGAGCACTAGCCCACATAGGTCTGCAAAGCCTGGTCTCATGTCTGTAATATCCTGAACAGAAAGGTCAACACCAGAAACTCTGAGAAAGGTGGGGTTCTGATTCTGCCGCCATTCTCTCTCCTCCACTGTCCACTGTCAGCCAGCCCGCCGTCCCCTCCATTTTCCCCAGACGATGCACTTAGTTCTTTGAGCCTTGGTCCCCCAAAGCAGGTGTACCACCATGCCCAGGAGTCACAGTGAGAGACAGGGTCCCCTGGGCCGGTATAAACCAGGTGCTCAGCGACTCCATGCTCTTAGCTTGCAGTGCCTGGTGGCTGGTGCTTCTTTGCAGACTGCATCTCTTTCTCAGTGAAGTGTCTCTTGAGGCCCCATTCTGAGTCATCTGTAATCTGGCTGCTGAGATTTAAGAGGACTGGGTGTATATTAGGTGTGCATTTATTTTTAAGACAGTGTCTCATGTGGTCCAAGCTGGTCTACAGCTCTCCATGAAGACAAGGATGGACTTGAACTTTGGATCCTTCTGCTTCTATACCGCAAGCTCTACGACTGCAGATGTGTGTCGCCGTGACTTTGTACGAGGTCGTAGGGAGAAACCAGGGCTTCTTGTGCTCTGCCTGCCTGAGCTACATTCCTCGCCCCTCACATGTGGCTTTTTTTTTTACCCCAAATATTTTCAGCCAGTCTGTGGCCTGTCTCCTCATTCTCCCAACAATGCCTTCCCAAAATCAGTGATTGCCACTTTTAATGAAATTCAACTTCTTAGCGTCTCCTCTCATGATTAACACCTGATTAGGCGTTTTCTCTATAAAAAGTTGTCAATTCTGAGGTCACCCAGAATCTTGAATGTGCTTTGAGGCAGCTTCAGGGGCGTGGACAGTCTGGGTCTAGCTTCCTATTTCTGTTTGTCCAGTTGTCTCGTCACCACCGGCTGGAAAGACGGCCCTCTCCCCGTCTGCGGTGCCTCGCCTCTTAGAGGCACACTGAACTGTGGTGCTGTGGGGTTCCCTGCAGAGGGGTAAGCATCCTGTCAGCTCACGGTTGCAGGAAGCAGGTGGCTTACAGGAGGGTCATAGGGAGCTGAGGCTAGAAGAGCAAAGGTCATGACAGAATGCTTGGCAATCACCATGCCTGCCGTGGGCACGGTGGGCGCAACTTCAATGTAAGAATTGACTCATTTGATCTCAAACCCGGAGCCGTGGTTCCCTCTACGTAGCTTCCTGAGTTTCATCTGCTGGGGAAGTAGTGTCCTGGGAAAGGGGCGTGGACGTTAGCATTCGAGCTTGCCCTTTCAGGAGCCTGCTGCTCCCCCACGCCTCTCAGGCAGGCTCCAGAGGGAGATGAAACAAGCAGACAGGGAGGCTTCAGCAGATCTTCCCTATCCCCATGATTTTCCAGCCAGACATCACTGAACGACACCCCAGCATGCGCATCTGTGGAGCCCAGCATCTGGCCCGCAGCTGCCACACTCACCCTGAGGGCTTGTCCAGCGGCCAGGCTTCCTTGTCCCTGGGATGCTATCCAGAGTAAGGAAGTGCAGCCCAGACGGTAGGGAGAGCTGTGTATGGTCTTGAAGACCACAGCTGGGGTTGGCAGTCCCCAGAGGCAGGATTGGCCAACACTTGGGTCTTCAAGAACCACAGTCAAGGGGCTAGCTCTGTCCAGTTAGAGTCTAAAGGAAACGATACCCTGGCTGGCTCTGTGGGTGAGCAGGTGGCATCCTGGGCATCGACAAGCATTCATTATATGCAGGTGGCCATGCTGGTCCATGCCATTCTAGGTAGGGCCAACAGGCAGAGCCATGATTGTTCCCTTCCTATGGTCTTTCACAAAGCATAGAGAGCCACAATGTCCTCGCGGCAGTCACCAGGGGCCGACCTTTCTAATGACCAGAGAGGTTTTCACATTTTCAAGAGAGCATTCCGGAGTAACCTATTTTTATTTCCAGATCTCTATAAACAAGCGCTGGGAGCCAGCTCGGGGCCCCTGCAGAATGATCTTCCTAAGCAGCTTTGCCTGACCGACTTCCTGCCGAGGTGATTGCGTTAGGATCGGTTCCCTCGGTGTGAATTATGTGCTCAGTGCAATCTACGCTGCGCTGGATTATTTTAAATTGTAGGATAAGTTCCAAAGTGTAAGAGGTGTGAGTCTATAAAGAAAAAATGTCAGGGAGACCCGACTGTAGCAGCAGCTCGGTGAGGGGAAGGGTTGGGAAGGAGAGGGAGACGGGCCAGAGAGACCCACGGGTCAGAATGTCTCTTCTGATTTTAACAAAAGGCAAAGCTTGGGAGCTGCTGGTTTGGTTTTAGCTTTAAAAAAAATCTGGTTACTGGAGATCAGTTTTTTTTTGGGGGGGGGGGGAGAGAGAGAGAGAGAGAGAGAGAGAGAGAGAGAGAGAGAGAGAGAGAGATATCAAACCCATCCCTAGGAAGTGGTCCAGTTCCATTTTTGGGTTTACCAAGGAAATGAAGAAAGAATGGGTAAGAGCCCGCTCACGCAGCTTATTCACAGCAGAACCACCACTGGGCGAGCTGCACTGGGCAAACCACACACTGGATGCGCCACACAATGGCCTCCTCCAACCCTTGGGATGCTGGGCAGTTTGCTCTTGTCAAAGAGCAAACAGTATCCCCGGCATATGTAAAAGAGCAAACTGTGGATCAGAACGGGGGAGCCAAAAAAGGGACCTTGGGAGCCAAGGAAGGAGCCTGGTGCCAGGCAGTGCTCATGGCATAGGACCATGTGTAGAGTTAGCAGGAGCAGAGCTAACGGGCAACTTCAGAAGTCGTCCTAGGCCAGGGAGACCGCGTAGTGGTCTAAAGTACCTCCTGCTCTGATAGAGAAACCAAGTTCAGTTCCCGGCACTGCACGTCAGCTCACAACTGTGTGTAATTCCCCGGCAGATCAGATGTTCTCTTCTGTTCTCCATAGGCAATGCACATACATTGTACATAGTACATGTACATACATGCAAGCAAAACACTCGTACACATAAAATGTGTTAATACTTTTACGTTTTCAAAGTTGGGGGTGGAGCTAATGGCAGAGCAGTGGTTGGTGTGGACAAAGTCCTGTGTTCAGTACCAGGTAATGGAGAGGACAGTGGATCTTCAAATGGTCCAAGATGAGCAGCAGGTGACATCAGCAGGGAGCGCCTTTGTCGCAGGCCTTCAGCAGACACGAAAGATGCATGTACTCACTAGGCTGGAAGTTCACCCAGTGGGCATTTAGCATTAGGAACCAACCTAGAAACTGAGCCTTGCTGGTGGGGTGCCTGGTGAATTATTTGGGGGGTGGCCTGCCCTGTTGGGCTAAGGGGGTGCAAGAAGGTGGAGACATGGGTGTGGAAGCAAACACAGTGTTACACTTAAATTTGAGAAGTTCCTCCACAAGCTTGCATCCTGAACACTGTTCCCTCCCTGGCCGAGCCATTGTGAGAAGCTGTGAAGTCTTTAGGATGTGGGGCTAGTAGACATAAGTCACTAGGAGTGGACTCTGAAGCTTCTAGCCAAGCCTGGTTCCTCTCTCTCCACTTCCTGGTCCGCAGTGATATGAAAACCTGTCTTTCCCAACACTCACACTGCCATGAGCTGACCGGCTCTGCTGCCTCCCTGCCATGATGGGTTAAACTCTTTGTGAGCCAGAATAAACCTTCCTGCCTGTTTCTTGTCAGACATCCTGTCATGGTGACACAAAAGAGGCTTCTGTGTCATAGATCAGACTTGTGTGTTGCAGAACTTGAGTTCTCTATAAGAGCAGCAGGTGCTTTTGACCACTCAGCTGTCTTTCTAGTTTATGATGACTTTTGAATTTGCTAGTTAGATTTTCTCCTGAATGATCTAGCTGGGAACACAGATTTTTTGGTAAATTAGTACCCAGAAGCTTCCAAAAGCAGACATGAAATATCCAGTCCTGAGTCTCAGCATCCCAAAGCAAGACATGTAATATATTACCTTTCCAAATGGATGGGTATGTTAAAGATAAAAAGCAAACTGACCAGTCTAAAATATGCAGAGTTACAGATGTGTCTACTATAGATAGATAGGGTGGAAGTGGTCCTTAAGTAGAGCCACTCTGACAGGACAGTCACTTAAACTCAGTGGCATATTGGAGAACAGGGAGATACTTACCAAAGACTTGTCCAGCGTCGGCACCAGCCAGCACTAAGGTACAAGAAGTTAGTACATGACGATGACATCATTGTGACTCTAGACCACCTAGGTCCTTGACTTCACCAGCAGTGGGGCCCTCGCTCGTGTCTGTCCTTTGAGCTGCTCCCAGATAATGACCAGGCAAGCAGCTGGCTGTGAGTAGGGGTACCCAGTCATTATCCCTGAATGAGAAGAAACATCCCAGATGGGCCCTTGGCACCTAGAAGTGCTTTGGCCTTTGACGAAGTTTATTTCTGAGTCCTGCTTACAATTGCTTAACAGGATGAGCAGAGATGGAAGATGGGCAGGGCCAGTGCAGACTCAAGATCACAGGCTCCAGATGGCAACCGTTGAGTTTAACATTTGGGCACATCTGTGAGCATCCGGGGTGACATTGTCCATCAAGGGGTGCCACCATTCCCCCATAGCACCAGGATATAACACATAAAACTTGGGATGCTTCAGTGGGGCTCTCTGAATGGGGTGTGCGGCAGGGCAGCAGGGTGGCAGGCTATACCTATGCCACACACTCCACCCTTCCCATCCCTCTGTGCACCAGGCCCACGGGGCACACTCACAGCCAAGCAGAGTGCTGCCAGTACCCTCTAAACTTGACCCAGCTGGCTTCCATGAGCATAACTGCCCGAGCTCACCCTGTGCTTTCTAGTGTCCTCCTGGTTGATATGGTACTGACCACCCGGGCACTTACTTCTGACTTTTGGGCAGAACCATGGCCAGTGACATCAGAAGATGTCCCATTCCAGAATTAAGCTTGGGAAAGGTCTTTTCCTCTCAGAGGGCAAGCTAGAGATTTTGGTGACTGAAGATGACTGATGTAGAAGAGCAGCTTGGACTGCATGTCATTGTCACCAGCAATAAACACACGTGTTGTAGTGGCTTTGTTCAGCACATGATCAGGAACCGCTGCTATGCCTGCTGTGTAGCCCTTCTTATATCAACACCAGGGACACCGAGCCACACTTCTGGGTGCCCGTAGACTGAGCAGGCTCTGCCTGCTACAAATGGCCACATGAATGCCATGAGACAGATCCAAAGCATGGAGCTTAAAATACACCCTGAGTCATTAAGGAAATATAAAATTGCATTCGAAGCAATCAAAGCCTAACAAGTGTGGCTGATTGTACTTTAATTGTCCGATGACAGGCGATTTGTTTAAGATTCAAGTGGCCGCCCTCCAGGCGGATCTCACAAATGACAACTTCCTACCTGCACTGGGTGACACTTTCCCATCCTCCTCTCACCTGAGTCATTGGGAAAGAATGAAATCATTTTGTCACTGACTCTATTATACATGACATAAGTATGTGGTGTCGCCAGCCCTCCCTTGTTACAGAAACCTGGCTTTCTTTATACACAGTCACCTGTGCTGTAACAGGGTTCCAGTGCCTGACATACATACCAAGGAGCACACACTATCAGGACCTCTCACCCTCCAGACCTCCTGCAGGGTGGGGGTTCTGAGCAGGCTGGACATGAACTGGAAAACTCAGCCGAGAGCCTGCAGAAAGCAGGGGTTGGGAAAGAAAGGCAATGTGGAATTCCATTTGGAGCTGTGGGAAAAAACAATGCCAGAGAGTTCTTCTCTGACCTCCCCATGTGCCTACCTTACCTCATGTGTGCCCCCCAACACGTGCACATACATATATACACATGCACACACATACACATGCATCTACATGCACACACACATGTGCATGTGTGTACACACATACACATGCAATACATACACATACACAACACACACATGGATGTGCATGCACACATGTGCACATGCACACATACACACATACATGCATGTGTACACACATGTACACACATACACATTGTGTGCACAAACACACTTTTCTTTCAGTTGTGACAAAGACTTAAAGGATTGTGCCTCTATTGTCTCATCTCAGCTATATTTATCCTGTCTTCGATGGAGCTGTTAGTGTTTCTGTGGTTGGGATTGGTAGTATTAATATGGGCTGCAATGCTGGCATTATTAATGCTATGATAGTAATTGTGGTGATGTGGTAGTAGTGCTTTTGATGGTGATGATGATGATTAATTGTGTTAATGATAACAGTGATGCTGGTGTTGCTGATGCTAATGTTGCTGATGTTGATGTTGCTGATGCTGTGTGGTGCTGATGCTGGTGTTGCTGATGCTGTGTGGTGCTGATGCTGGTGTTGCTGCTGCTGATGTTGCTGATATTGATGTTGCTGATGCTCTGTGGTGCTGATGCTGTGTGGTGCTGATGCTGGTGTTGCTGTTGCTGATGTTGCTGATGCTTTGTGGTGCTGATGCTCATGCCAGTGATATTTTTAATATTGGTGTTGCTGTTGTTGATTCTAATCCTGCTGTTAACTGGTGCTGGTAGTGGTGGTATTTATAGCAATATCAGTCATGCTGATATTGCTGTCCATGGTACTGATGTTGATGGTGTTGATAGTGTTGTTGATGTTATTCATACTGAAAGCTGATGTCAGTGGTATTCACACCTGAGATACTGCCATGGCCAGGGCTGGTTATACCATCGATATCCATGTTAACAGTGTTGATATTTGATGCTGGTATTGGTGAAATAGATGGTGATATTGATGTTGTTGATGTTTATGGTGGTTTGAGGAATGGTCATATTTTTGAATGTGTAGTCATCAGGGAGTAAAACTACTTCAGAATGATTAGTAGGTGTGGCCTTGTTGAAGGAAATGTGTCATTGGGGATTGCGTTGAGGTTTCAAAAGCCCATGCCCAACCCAGTCTCTGACTCGGCCTGTGAAGTGGGATGTAGCTCAGTTACTGCTCCAGAGCCATGCTTGCTGCTGTGCTCGCTTCCATTATGATAACGGACTCCGCCTCTGAACATGCAAGCAAACCTCCCCCATCACTCCTTCCCTGGGGCTAAATGCTTTCTTTTATAAGAGTTACTTTGGTCAGGTGTCTCTTCACAGCAAGTAAGCAGTGACTAAGACAAAAGTTGGTATCAGGGAGTGAAGTACTGTTATGGAGAGTCTGAGCAAGCTGTCTATTGGAGGAAAGTGGAAAAAATGGACTTTGGACTAGAAAAGCAGCTGAACTCTTTAAGTGGATCTTACTGGGCAATCCTAGTCAGAACATGGACACTGATGCTGATGGTGATGTCAACTGTGATGGCCTGGTCCAAGAGGTTTCAGAGAGGAATATTAGTAAGTGGCTTAGAGACCATTCTTATAATATTTTAACAAAGTATGTGACTGCTTTTTGCCCATGTCCTAAAAATCTGCCCAAGGCTAAATGAAAGAGTATGGATCAATGGTGTTGGCAGAGGAAATTTCAAGACAGCCTAGTACTGACTGTGTCAATGGCATTGGCAGAGGAAATTTCAAGACAGCCTAGTATTGACTGTGTCCTGTGCTATTGTTGGTCACTGTTGTGCAGATCTACAATGAAAAGCAGCAAGCAGAGAAAGGCAAAATGCAAGGTGCTGGAGAAGAGGGGCACGGGGAAATTTTTGTTGGAGCCAAGTCCTGTGCCCAAGGAGATAACATTGAACACAAAGCCTGACCCTAACTGGAATAAAGGGAGTGATGACCCCAGGGCAAGGCCCACCAGCTCAGCTCCCAACTTGTGGAAAGGAATGCTTGAAAAGCTAGAGCAGTGAAGGAAACCATCAGCAGGAGAAAGATGCTACACATGTAACCAGAGGAGGGCTCCAAGTTCCAGCTCCATCCAGCAGCAGAATTTGGCAGCTTTGGCCTTATCATTCTGACATTAGAGCAAGAATCCAAAAATGGGAAGTTATGGAATCTCCATTTGCAACTAAAGAAAGTTGCTGAAGCCAGATATGTGTCAGGGTGTTCCTGCATGGAGGCCTAGACAGGCCATTGTATGAAACTGTGAAGATAAAGCCTGGATTGTGTTGGAAACCACAAGATGTGGGAGATGCCAGAGTTGTGGGATACTTGCCGAGGAGAACTGCTAACAGGGAGTGGAACCAGCCCAAGAGAGAAAAGTGTCAACAAAGCAGAAAGAAGTTGGAGATCCGAAGAGCTTTGACATCAGACATGGAGATGCAGAGTTTGGTGTTTATTTACCCTGCTAGTTTTCAGTTGCTTTGGTCCAATATTTCCTCACTATGCTCCCTTTCCTTCCTTTTGGAATGACCACATATATTCTGTGCCACTGTATGTTGGAAGTATGCAATCTGCTTTTTTATATTACAGGGAGTCACAGATAAGGGATTGTTGTGAGTCAGAAGAGTTAGACTCAGAACTAGACTCAGACTGGGGACTTTTGAAATTGGACTAAATGCATTTTATAGTGATATGGCTATAGTCTATGGGGCCAGGGAGTGGAATGTGTTTGAATAAGAATGGCTACCACAGGGTCATATATTTGAATGCTTAGTCATCAGGGAGAAGGATTAGAATGATTAGGAGATGTGGCCTTGTTGGAGGAAGTATGTCACTAAGGGTGCCAGGCCTAGTCTCTCTCTTGGCTTGTGAATCAGGATATAGCCCTTAGCTAAGACAATATGACTATGCATGCCACCACAATGACCATGGACTAAGC